>JAZGLO010000933.1:2180000-2680000 GCA_036873155.1 Biomphalaria sudanica | reverse complement strand
GTTTTAAATAATCAAATTCTATCTATACTTCGTATAGTGCTCCCATCAGAATAAAAGCGTTTTCTCTGTTGGTCTGTCTGTCCGTCACGTTTAAATAAACAAATAACACCAAAAACTATTGAATATATGATTCATCTGTTAATATTCCTTCCAGAGCATCGCTATAATTTTTAAAAAATCTATAATAGGTTTAGCCCTTGCTTTTGTGAAATTAAAAATCAATGCCAACGAAAGTTTAATATTACTCTTCTTACTTATTTTACATTTAAGGGGTTACTGGAGTGTGAAAAAGTCGATCGTTTGGTAAAAAAAATCGATTTTTCAATTTTGGTGTAATTAAATAGGTATTTTATAAACTGGCAGCAACATTTTTCTTAAAAATAGAATTTTTTATTTAAAAAAAAAGAATTTTAATGACGCATTATGAACACTATTTTCCATTTATTTCTTAATACTAATTCACTATTTTGAGTGAATGCATTTTTTGTGACCCCCCTGTAACATATTTCTAAAATCTCTAGAACTAATAGACATAAATGTGTCAAATTTGGTACACATATTCATAGATAGATAATACAGAGAATTAGCTATTGTTAATGACTTTAACTGAAAAAAATTTCAATATATGATCTTTTGGAAAAAAAAAAAATTGGATGTATTTTATAGGTAAAAAAATCACATTTTTTTTTTTTAAATTACAAAATGCACAATACTAAGGGAAAATGTATAAAATCTAGCTAGCTCTTTCGAGACACCTTTATACTTTAAAATGTAAGTATTATTAGCTTTGAAAGTTATCAATTGTGAAATTTTTTTTAATTTTCCTTTATGAACTAATTTTTTTTAAATTCAAGATGGCCGCCATTACCATGGCGACCCGGAAACATTAGACACATTCAATATATTTTTTTTATTGAGTTGTCATATGATATAATATAACAAAAGTTATTAAGTTAAAGCAAAAAATTAAAAAAAAAAAATTCGCATTCCAGTAACCCCTTAATTTTCTTTCTTAAAATATTCATAAAAAATATGATAAATAATAACTTGTTTCAGGTATTTTTTATGAAAAATAAATTACTTCAAATGATTAATGGAATCGCATAGTTGACTTATATTGCGCTTGATATTATTGGATAACATGTCACTATAGTTTAATTATAGATATGAAATAGTTTCGGATTTTAACCTTGAAAAAAATTATTGTCATCTGACTTATTTTACAAAAACATCGATAATATGGTTCAAGATTATAAAATGAGAAAGAGATTTATTATAAACTCTTTAAACTTATTTTATATTTAATTTCCTTGTTTAAACACCACAAATGACTTTTACCAATCGTCTAAAAAACTTAATTGTTCCGAATTTTTTTTTTACATTGCCATCATTATATTATCATCATTATCATCGTCCTTTCTTTGCGTTCCACATGGAACCAACCAGTTGTGTTTGAGAATATCTTATTGGGCCCCCCTATTTCCAATAAGACAAATTTAGTGTCTGACAAAATATCGATTAGATCTATCTCTAGATCTAGTCTGTATTCATCGGTTCATTTTCAAGGCATACGACTCATTCAGTTATGAATCCATTCAGAAATAATGTATTATGACTCAATGTTTACACGAGTTCCAATGACAATAAAATGTTTCAAATTAACAAACAAATGTTTATTAGTTCTCTTTTCTCATTATACACATTTACATCCAGAAAATACTTCGATTAGTCAAATTGTTAATTATTGATAAAAACTGTATTCTAGTTCTATGTATTTCAGTTAAAAGTAAAAAGATCTAACAGTAATTTACTAACATTTCATTTTTACTTGTCATTTGATAAAAAGTAAATGTTCCCCTTTTAGACATTGCAATCTATAGGGCAGAGCAGATAATGTTAAGTTCATCTGTTTCTATGGCCAACGGTAAACGACCAAACGCCTTTACTTTCCCCAACTAAAGTCAGGTACGCATTAGAGTTGGATAGACTTAAGGGTGCCCTATAAGAATCCCAAAATTCAAAATCCCAGTCTTCACCGAGATTCAAACCCAGGACCCCAGGTTAAGAAACCGAGCGCTTAACCACTAAGCCACCGCACCTCTTGCCTTCTGATTACAATATCACTGCGTCTACTTCTAATTTTTGACTGTTTGTCACTCACTGGAAAGAACATCAAGGACAGTCAACTTGTGCCTTAGAACTTCTTCAATATTTTGTTTTATCCATCACCTCTTCAATGAAGAAACTGTCACAGGCAAAGTAAGAAATAGCATGCACTTTGTTACAATTTTAGAAAACGTCTTTATACAAACTAGTTGCGTATGGTTTAAAAAAAAATCTCGTATTGAACACAGATTTTATGTTTTTTAATAGGCTTCTTTGAAGGATTGCATCATTGAACAATACTCTTTGGCAATAATATCTACTTAAGAGTAAAAATGTAATGGCATCATTTAACTCTTTGTCGTTTGCGCTTGAAATGAAACTGAGGATTAACGAATGAAACATGTTGACAATTGAGAAACAATGGCATCGATGTTTCGGTAAAATGTTGATTTCGAAAAACTTCTCTGCATGTGGAATTATACCTTCACTTTAGTTAGAGGTAGTATCAACAAAAATTGTCTTTCAATTGCCAGAATTCGATTGAATTGAAAACTGGATCAACATTCCTAGATCGAGCTACACCAGAAGTGTACACTCTTAGTCAGTTCTCAAATGAATTACTTTGTTATAGATCTTCTCCAGTTGACGCCTAGCTTTATATAGATCTTGCTGCTCATTTTCCAACATTTTTTTTCAAAAAAGCTGATTATTCTACCATTTTTTTTCTCGACAATAAGCAAATAAAAGTATCTAAGAGCTGTAGCTCCACGTCCTTCTTTTTCTTATGGGAAGTATAGCATTTTGAGCACATCAAAATAACAATCTCAGTGCTGTTAGTGCATTTCTTGATAACAACATTATAAGACAAAAATTCTGAGTCCCGTAGAAACTTTGTTCTCAATATTAAATTTAGAAAGCGCCCACCTTGCTATATTGATGAGGCGTAGTTAGTCATGTGCAGATGGTTAGGTGCGAGCCGCACAGGACATCATATACCCTAGATACGCCACTGCTATGCATGCTAGGAGCATAAAACGAAAACACTTTTTTTTACCAAGCTATAGAAAGCTGCAACTTCTTGAACACAGCAGACTGAATCGTTAAATACCAAGTTTAAGTTTTTATTAACGCACATTGTGATTAGGGCTAACCACCATTTAAAACAAAAAACTTGATGAAAGCAGCTCTATATATTGAACATCTTTCAGACCCTTACGCCACTATTGAGGAATGCTTAGTTGACATGAAATGCAACAAATAAATAAGTTCTCAATTTGGAATCTCGGAGAACTCAATTACATCTTCTGTTATTATAATATCCGGTTGGTATTAGCAAAAAATGTATAATGTACTTATATATACATACATATCTAAGACTATTATTTTAAACATTTTTATATAGATTAATATACTTTTAAGTTAACTGAAAACATTTGCATTATGTGTTCACAATTCTAATTCTTCAAAATTACTGTTGTTAAAATTGTGTTAGTCATCTATGTCTTCAAAATACATCATTTGTTCGTTTTTAGCAATTTATTTGATTTTAATCTGATGACTTTGAGACCATTTTTAAATGTCCTATACTAGTGTGACTTTTTTCTTTGTAGACAAATCAACGGATCCACGTGTTTCACAGCGTCTTCTAGATGGCAACATTTATGAAAGCATTTCTTGATTTTACCAATATTATTTTTGTTTATTATTTATTTTATAAAAGGCAGGAAAACGCATTATGGATACATATAAAAAGAATGGCTTGAAATTCAGTATTATCATGCCATTGTGTAAATGAAATATTTATTAAATAGTTTGTGTAATTACTTGATTTTTTTTTTTGGTAAAAATCCTTCCTATAGTATCAGTATAGCATGTTTACTGTAATTAGTATTAAATATATATAAAACTATAAACCGTTTAAGAAAAAAGTCTATCGTTGTTATGCTGGTGTAATATAATTTAATCATCTTATAAAAATTGGCGCTGCTTAATCTTAAGAGGTTCTATAAGCAAAAAATATATCATCATCATCATCATCATTACTCCTTTGAGTTCCTAATGGAAAATTGGGCCTAAACAAAAACACGCCCCCCACCCCCACGGTCTCTCGCTAGTTTTTTTATGGTTTTCCAGCTCTTCCCGGCCTTATCTGCTTCTTCAAGTACACTGCGTCGCCATGTTCTTTTTGGTCTTCCTCTGCGTCTTGTTCCCTGGGGGGTTCCACTCTAGGCCTGCCTAGCTCTGTTGCTGGTATCTTTTCTAAGGGTGTGACCAATCCATCTCCACTTCCTCTCTAAGATCTGCACTTCTATATTTTTCTGCCCACTCATCTCCCACAGTTTGGTGTTTTCTACTTTGTCGTACCAGTGTGTTTTTAGGATATTTCTCAGGCATCTGTTAATGAAGGTCTAAATTTTTTTTGTTGCTTCAGTGATTCTCCATGTTTTAGAACCATACAGTAGGGCAGCCTTGACATATTAAATATATATATATATATATAAATATATAGCAGTGCGAAATGAAGGTATGGGAAACAGATACACAGGACTAGATTTCATTGGGTTTGATATTTTTTGCATGTTATTATGAGTTAATCGTGTTTCCACTTCCACTTTACATTCTTGATGAGAAATCTTGTACTTAGTTATAGCGCTTCTATTGGAGGTGGGGGATGTAATATTATAATATTATCCTGCGCATGACGTAATGATCAAAGGCCAAGGTGTGGTGGAAGTAATGGAAATAATTTAAGAGATGAGAACGATTAGAATACTTATGATCATGCCGCTGATAACTCCTGAATATCATGTTTCACTTTATTTTATTTTTCAATCGCTCTTTCTTGAATATGGGCGCGTCATTTTTAGCCTTGAAATATGGTTGTCTTTTGTTCTTCACCCATCCTCATGTCGCCTCAATAAGTTTTGCTTTAATTTCGTCTTCTGTACTTACAATAGCCTATCTATCTTACAACTATGTATGTAAATATAGAAGTTATTTTACATGACCGCTATATCAATAAATGTTACATTTTTATAGTTTCTACTGGCATTTAATTTTATTATTATCAAATGTGTTACACTTTTTGTCATGTAAATAAATATGAATATATTAAATATTGCTTATTTCATGATTTCGACGATCTCTCTTTGTTAGAAAAAATGATCAGATGATGAAATGACCAGGAGATGAAATGACAAGGGGATAAAATGACCGGGGATGAAGTGACCGGGGATGAAGTGACCGGAGATGAAATGACCGGGGATTAAGTGATCGGGTAAAAGTGACCGGGGAGGAAATAACCGGGAACCTTTTAATATAACATTCATTAGTTATTAAAACAAGTCGCTCTAAAAGTTGTATAAAGATGGTGTTTTTTTTTTATTTTAAGGTTTTTCTTGTTTTCATTTCTTTCTACACCGCTACAAGAGTTACATGGTATTACAATAGTACTTATACTGCAATGTTTCGTATATAAGAAAAACTTGAAAGTGCACATATCATATAATAACACATTACTTTAGAAATAAAATAAAGAAAATAAATTAACTATCGAAAAATGAAGATAAAAAGCTATATAAAACGAAAAAAAAAATTTGAACAGTTCGAAATAACAATGTATATTCCATATTTAAACATAAGGCCTGCGCTAAACAAAAACAATCGGTAACAATTTACCTAATCTCAGAGTATCATTATTGTTAATCTTCATTCATTATCTCTATATATAATTCCCTTCTTCCCTCAACAGTTTAAACAAGAAGTAAAGGAAAGATCACTCTCTTATTTCTGCGGATAGTCAAGGAGAAAACAAGAGTTGTATTCACACTACCGATGGCTGCCTGCGCGCTAGACTGTCGTTTAAAAATTTATCAAACCATGTCCGCTTCCATCCCTTTTTGTCATGCGGAAGGTTTTGACTAGGAACTCTGACGGAATATTCGAAACATTGTAAAACATTTTACAAACACAAAACAGCACTAGGAACTAATCTAAGTACTCAAACCCTGCCCGCTCCCATCCCCCTTTGTCCGGCGGGAGGTTTGGACTAGGAACTAATCTAAGTAATCTACTAAATAGTAGGGCCGGACTTAACCATTGTGGGGCTTATACGAAACGGATTTCGCGGGGCCAAATTTGGGTAGGGAAGCGGATAATAAGTGAAATTTAAGAGTTTGTATTAGAAAATAAATTCGTCTATGCATTTTATTCATTCTTTACTACGTACAGAATTACTTTACGAGCCTTGCGTGTAGCAAAGTGATAAAGTATATCATAATAATTATGTTTCCTATATAGATCACGCTCAATAGCAAGAATTACCAAGTGTTTCAATCTCTCTTTGAGAATTGTTGACCCCAAGTAATTCTTCATTAGTTTTTGGCGCGAGAAGCTTCTTTCACCAGATTACACAATTACGGCGGTAAGATTGGCGTTTTCCATATTGAATGACACCCCAAAATTACAATTTTGTTTATATATTTCCCCTATATTTTAAGGACTTTTTCGTATATTTTGCGATTTTGGCTGATTTTCAGGAGCTCCTGGTAATCGACAGGAGGGCGCTGGAAATATGTTTCAAGTTATAAAATGGTTTAATTTAACAATTTATACACCTTGAATTAGAGCGGGTCCTATAAAAGTGCGGGTCCTATGAATCTATATATATTAATTCTCTTCTTCGCTCAGGAGTTTGGACGAGAAGACGAAGTAAAGGAAAGATCACTCTTTTTTTTTCTGCGGATAGAGTTATGCCACGAACTTTACGAGCCTTGTGTGTAGCGAAGTCTTACAGTATATCGTGACAATTTTATTTCCTACATTGATAACACTCAATAGCAACAATTGATAAATGTTTCTATCTATCTACGAGAATTGTTGAACTAAAGTAATCTTCATTAGTTTGAGGCACGAGAAGCTTTTTTCACCAGATTACACATTTACGGCTTTTTATTTATCGCCCGTAGGAATGGCGTTTTCCATATTGAATGACACCCCAAAATGATATGTTTTGCTTATATAATTCTAGAGATTTGTTTGAGTTTTCAAAAGATGTTTTATAATTTCTGGAGATTTCCATGACTTTTTCAAATATTTTGCAATTTCAGGAGATTTTTAGGAGCTCCTGGTAAATCAGGCGGCCGCGATAAAACTGTTATAATTTATAAAATGGTTTAATTTTAATAATTTACACATAGAATAAATGCGGGTTCTATAAAAGTGTGGGGCCCACTGCGGTCGGATAGTTGTGGCCTATGGCCGGCCCTGCAAAATAGCGGCGTATGCTACGCCGCCTGTCGACTAGTAATTTTTATTACATGACTGATCAAAACTAATTTATAGAATTGCACTCTATACATGTTCATGCTTTTTTTCTTTTTAAGCGAAGTCGGTTAATTGACTTTTTAATGAACTTATTCATATTTTCATTTCAGTTATAAAAGGAGATTTTAATATAAACCAAGTATAATATTGACGTAGGAAAGATTGTTTTAGCTTCTAACTAGGACCTTTACATTTTTTCGTGAGAAATGTCTGTAACAACATCGATTCAGTTTTTTATGATTAAGAAAAGACTAAAGATAAGAAAACTATCGTGATGGAAATATTTTAAACAAAAAAAAAAGTAGATCTAGACGTTAATATCATCTTTAATATTTTTAAAACCTTTTTTTCTTCTTAGAGTTCATATTTTTATAATTTACAAATGACAATGGTGATAATCCATTGTCTTTATGTTCATTAGCTAGTCAGATTTATATTTGGTCTAAATTATAATCAAAAACCAAAAGTTCGGAAAATTCTCTACTGATTGCTAACTATAAGTATTTATTTTTCTGGTACTGTTCCTTGCAGAACGATCATTAGAAATGCCAGCAACGTAAAGCTAACTATTTATAATAAAAAACTTAAGTCTAGAAGTTTTTCTCTATAGATAAAAAATAAAAGGTTTAGTTATTTAAAATATAATTCACAAAAATATAATAATTACTAGAACGTTATCCCAAGGAATCGTCAAAAGTAGTCATTCAAGAAGATAGATTCTAACCTTGTAGATTCTTTAGGTATTCAATTACTCATACAGACTTACCCGTTGTTGTGATAAAAGCCTAGATACATGCATAATTTACCTTGATAAATAACAAAAATAGCATATACATTTAATAACCATTGTGCATAGCCACACATGTACTGGATCACTTACAGTGGAAACAAACAATTTAAATTTATACCAAGAATAGTTGAAAAAAAAACTACTGAACTACTGAACTACTATTTCAAATGCATTCAGCTTTGAAGACTCGTCAAACGGTGAAAATGAAAAAAAAACACTGGTCAGTTTAGTAACTGAAAACATTCAAAAATCATCCCAATAAAGGTAAAACGATGAAGGTATCCATTAATTCAAATGTTTCACAAACGTTTTCTATATAGGAACATTCTGAGTATTGAGCGGAACACTTTTTTGTTTTCACAGATTATTTCATGTGGTGGCTTACTAGTTAATTATTCCAGTAGTTCGTGGAAAACATTTTCAGGTCTCGATAAACATTAAGGCTCCACAAAACACAGTTTGGGAAACTCCCAGCAATGTCTTGTAAGATATTATATTAAATTGGCTTAACAATTAGCAGACAAAGCTAGATCAAAAGAACAAGTGTGTTTTTAAGACAAGGTCTCATATTAGGTGAATGAATTTGAGATTCCAGGATACTCACAAAGGTAACATTATTTTGTTTATGTTATTATTGATTTGAAATAACTCTTTTTACTGTATGGTAGAAAATAAAGCACTTTTGCCGACAATGGAAAAATTACATTGTCAATAAAAAACATACTAAAAGTAATTCAGAACCTCTACGAACAGGACGCTAGTGCTATGTACTTCAAAAGTAACATTGGGGGCTGGTTTAAAACCATAGTTGAAGTAACACAAGGCTGCCTACTCTCACCAACTCTTTGCAATATTTTATTTAGAAGGCTAAATAATGATAAGATCCTCTCGCGTTAGCTAGCATACATTTAAAAACACATTGAGGTAAATGAAAGACAAGTTGTATGTAATATTTAAAGATCATTCAAATATCGTGTACATTTTTCTGAACTTCTTTTTTTTTAAATACAATTTTCTAGTCCACACACGATGATATGTGAACATCAATAATTAAATGTAAGCATGGACACGTTTTGTACATTTGAAAATATATAAATATATGTAGGCTAAATATATAAAAAAATATAAGCAAATAAAATAAACAAATAAATATACCAATATATCTATATATAGTATTTTTTAAATGTTCTAGAAAAAAATGCTGTAGGCGGTTGGACCAAACCTAATTATTAGGCGTAGCATCCATGGCGCGAAGGGGCTCAATGAACCGGGACCCAAGACCATTAGGGGCCCACAGCCTGTGGCCATAACAGCAATGGCGCAAAGGGCCTCATTGCGCTTCGGACAATGACTCTTGACCAGTTAGAGCCCACATGAGATGAAGTGATAGGGGATGGAATGACCATAGATGAAATGACCGTAAAGCTAGCACTAAGCGTGCGTTTAAGGCACTGGCGGATCCATGGGTTGCGGTAGGGTCGATCGCCCCCCTCCCCACTCGGACGAATTTTAGTATAGAATTCACACAATTTGTAAACGAATTTATTACTTATGTTAATAATATATACTAATTTCAACCTATTTTAAAATTATTTCGCCCCCTCCTTTCAGTATTTTGGCCGATTTGGTAGGGTCGGGAGGGGGCGATGGCATCAATCTCCCCCCCGCCCACCATAAACTTTCGAATGGGGGGGCGGTCCTATTTATTTGTAGAAATTAAAGCTTGCTAACAGAATCAATTAAATATCAATTAAATATATATATATGATTAAAACTTGTTATTGGTATTTTAACCGGTCTTTATATTATGTTGTTCACCTGTTGGCTGATTGGAGGGGGGGGGGAATATCTCTACTGCATTTCCCATTTAAACCCTTTGAGTTGGGGGGGGCGGTCCTACTTTTATGGAGAAATCATAGTATGTGAACAAAATTAGTCGAATATCTATATAATATAAACAGGCGGAAGTGCGATACATGCAATCACCTTCCCCCCATCGGACAAACCAATACTTTTTCTTTTTGTATTATAGTAAGAAATTATAAAATAAAAAAAAACTATCACTAATATAATTTATATATGCTACAAAGTAAATTCTTATATCGAGTCTCCCAACCCCTATTCTTTAATGCAAAATGCAATCATTAGCAGAAATTATACTAAAGGAGCGAGGATTAATAGTTTTCATTTTACCGCCATTCCCCTTTCCAGACAGAGTTTGTGTAATTTTACATGAATTTTTCATAACTATTTTAAGAAAGACTGCTTTGGAAAAGTTATAATTCAAACGAAATTTTTCAATATAAAAGTCACGGTTGAGATGAGTTCAAAAGCCAGATAATCTTTTCCTAGTCGCCTTTTTCCAACCTTTACTCTATCTCATATTATTCTAGTTAAATAAATTTAGGACTATAACTCACAATTTATGCTTGAATTTTATCGAATATTAATAATCGATTTTTTTTTTCGGCGGCAATCCTCAAAGCCTTAATCTAAATATGTGGGGTATCTTATCTTTTCAAAGAATAAATCGGTTTTATTTGAAATGCATTAAGGGCCTATAAATTCATATTATAATATTTTTAAACATTATTCAAAAGGTCCTTTATGATAGATTAAATAATGAGCTGTAGGTCAGGAGAATGCGTTACTGCAGTGAAGAATGCCAGAAAACTCTTTTAGCGTCAAGGCTTTGCCCCGAACCTCACTGATGAATAATAAGCTGTAGATGTCAGGAGAATGCTTTTCAGCCGTGAAAAATGCAAGAAAACGCTTTTGGCGTTGGGGCTCCGCCCCGGACCCCACTGATAAATAATGAAGTGTAGATGTCAGGAGAATGCGTTTTTGCAGTGAAAAGTGCGAGATAAGCTTACAGCGCTCTCCCAGACCGCCAAGTTTGCAAGAGAAAGGCCTCAACAAGACTGTTTTTTGTTCTGTCTTTTTTCGCCGAAGATTGAGAAACAGTTTTATTTTATTCTCATATATCGAATATATATATATATATATTTGCTGTATGCACGTTTATGTATAGGGTTAGGGTTTACTCGGCGTTAGGGTTAGGGTTTAGAAAAATATCGCCCCCCCCCCATTCCAAAGTTCTGGATTCGCCAATGGTTTAAGGTGACAATCGTTTCCATATCGTCGCATCTTCCCCCCCCCCCTAGTTTGTTGATAGTATTACAGAAATAGGGGGAGTGGATGGGTGAGATGTTGGTTAACAAAATATGAATGTGTTGTAAAGGGCAAAGCAAAGTAATAGGTAAAGCAAAGAAAAAAGGTTGAGGGGCGACAACAACAATTACGTCTTTAGTCTTTTTCGATACAGCTGTTAATTATTCAATTTTCTTAAAGCTTAATCGTTTTATAATTCTATTCTGTATTTAAATTATGTAAATTATAATGTTCTACACAATGCTACTCAGTTGAATAGATTTAAGCTATTGCAGTTTATAATTTAATACTTGTAAATAATGAGAACTTACAAATAAAAAAAAACACCTAGGAGGCAAGAGGGTCCACAAAAGAGGCATATAAAGAGAGGCAAAGAAAATAGGATTCCTATGATGATAAAGCTAAAATTGAATAGCGCACATTCTGAGGTTTCCTATAAGAAGAAAAAAAAAGAGGAAACAGACTTAGGGAGCATGTTTAGAACAAGATCTAGAAGAAAGAGAGATGACTACATTGATCATGGAATAGTGCCTTTCTCTGACCAATGCTTAATATTTGCTTGAAATTTGGTTCATAGCTCTTAAATTAAGTTAATACCTATATATTTATAGAAAAACCTCAGAAAATTATTAAAAATATTGAAATTTGACAATAAAATAAAAGCCCCACAGATTCAAAACAAGATTATAGGCCTGTTGAGCAATGCAATGCTGGCAAATATACCGGTACTTTAGAGGACATCCATTCAGCACCATTTGTCTCTTTCATTAGAGGCTGCTTTCAAGACGTATGCAAGTTGAACTTAGAAATAAATGCATTGGTTTATTACTTTGCTACATACAAGGACAGAGTAATTCTAGTAAATAAATATTCCAACTATTTATTGTTAAATTATAGACGTAGAATTAGATACTAGTTTGTATTAATGTTTCAAAGTTTTACATATAGAAGTGTTTTAGGAATGTCAATGTGTAGAATGGGAGCTAAAGCTCTTAAAACATTTCTTTATATATTTAAAACTCCCTTAACTCGTTTGATTATGTTAAAAAAATATTCAAACATTGACTTTTTATTCGTGTTGAAGTTCTGCTTAAAACGGACTAAGGTTTATAAAAAGCTACTCTAATTTGCATTGGAATGTCTTTGGGTACATGTGTCGATACATTCAGATTATTCAATTGTTTTGTCGCACATTACAGTCGTCTTAGTGAGGGAGGTGGGCCCACCAATATATTCTTGAACCCGGGCCCACGGGAAACACACTAAACTTAAAGTTTTTTTTGTTGTTTTTTTTTGTATCCTAATGTTTTATTTACTCCAAAAAAAAATGTTTCATTATAGTTAAAATGCATCTTTAGCGTTAAACTCATAATGGTGGGTTTGCCTATTTGGCTATGTAGATAAAGTACTTTAACTCCCTTGTACCCGTTCACCTAACGTCCTTAATACTGTAAAAAAAAAATTTATTATAATTATTATTATAGACTGGAGAAGATATAAATAGACTGTTAACTCCTAGGATGTAGTAGCACCGTCATTCTAGAGCCAACAAACACACTGGAAAGGCTTTTTTTCCAGGTCATCCGTTGCTACGTATATTATGTCCATATAAGAATTTGTAATTATATGAAGTAGTCCTTCAAATATTATAAATTAATAACGTAGGCTTGTGCGAAATAGCTTTAAAAATTACTTAAAGGCCTGGTAAAATTAATGTTTTGTTTATAGTGTTTGGCTGTATTTGGCGGTTAGTAAAGAGATATTGCAAGACCCTCACAAACCATCATCTTCTCTATGTGATGTCGTAGAAAGATTTTGTAGGTCTATTCTGAAATTTATTTTTGAGTGTTCGAAAGTTATCCAAACTGTTATCTTTTTTTTTTGTATCAAGGTGGAATCGTCTCGAATGATTCTCAAGCTTAATTAGTTTCATACTGTCATAAAAAAGGCAGTTTGGCAACCGTTTGTTTTACAAGTAGGGAATAAATCCCAGTTTTTAATAATCCTACTGTACAATTTACATATCTTTTTGCTAAATAATTAGTTATTGTAGACAAAATTAAGCTATTTAAATAGGTATTGAAATTGAATAAAATTTTTGTTTTTCGTTTGAGTAGCAGGATAAATATTTAGAGGCACTAAGCCTCATATATTAGTGTATGAAATATTAATGGGAAGTGACAAATAAAGTCACGATCTGCATTATCGTAGACACCCAAAGGCACATCATTGACCCCTTTTTAATTTTTTTCATTTCTGTAAACCCCTAGGAAGTCTTCGTTAATCTCTGGGAGTCAGGGGCGGACTGGGTGTCTAAATCGGCCCGGGCATTTCTATGCAACTCGGCCCACAAATAGGATGCCATATGAGGGGCGTCGAATTATACATATCAAAATCATTATGTTATGTTTGATAATGTATCGAAAACTGGGTTTACGTAATTTAATGCATTTCTACTAGTAGGTAGACTGCATGGTTAGCTATATGAACAATCATCTTAGTGGTTGGAATTACTAAATGACATTTGAAATGGGAACTTTTTTAACGCGAACACATGCTACTATATTGGCATCTATAAACATAACTATGTACTTGATATTCACTTGATATAGGACTATATTAACATAACTATGTACCACATATTAACATACACTGTTCGTTAAATTCCCCTATCAAAGAACCATTCGCTGCCACATCGTTGAAGACTGGGTCCAAAAGAATTATTCGTAGAACGTTTGTATCAACAACCATCACCATGAACGTTTTCTGCTTTATGTCATGATATTTCTCAGCCTATTCTTTACACATCTTCAATATGCATCTTGGCTTGCTTACAACAAGACAGCCTAACTACAGGATACACCCCTGTCAATAAATTTTACATCTTTAAATTTTGTATAATAACAGCAACTATCGCATCATCTGCATCTTCTTTTCGGATTCGGTTTCACTCCTAGCCATGTTCTCGGGGAATTGAATATACAGAACAACCGCTTCAACCTCCATTCCTTGGTTCGCACACTTCACATAGTCATCTTCAGCTTTCTTAATAACCTGTAAATCTAAGAGCATCATGTTCATTTGTTTAAAGGTCATTTAATATCCTCTTGGAAAACAAATAGTGTCAAGATTGTTTCATATTTTAGCAAAGTCTCTTTGTATTTCGGTTTAAGTCTACATCTTCATTGTCTTGACATATGAGTGTTTCTTCGTTGGATAACGTAGCTTGATCTCTAGGAATCAATGATTCTAAGTTTTGTTCATTCATATACACTGTCAACATGACATTTAACAAAGGTTGTTGAATATCTTGTACTTGCGCGGACACATATTTATAGTTACCTTGACCAAGTATTCCAGCAATATTTGCTTTCTAAACTTTTTTTCTGCTCCTTCTTTGTCCTTCTTTTTCTATTCTGACGCATATTGACTCCAAATAGTTTTTGGTCACTTTGTTACACCGCTCAAGATAATAATAGTGTAATTGTGGAGTGTACAAGTTCATGCAATAGCTCAATCATACCAATAACCAGTGCTTTTCCTTTGTGACGGTCTCACCGGACGACTTACCGGCACCTTTTTCAATGTGAAAAAAAATGATTACTTTTCTTGTATTTTAACGTTAATTATTTATTTATTAGTAGTTAAAAGTTAGGCGATCCATCACTGAGTGCCAGCACCTATTTTTTTTTACAAAAAGAAAGCACTGCCTATAACAATTCCTGGACATTCTATCTATAAGACTAGGAACGTTGTGATTGGCTCCTTTATAGATTCATCCGAACGTATTCACATCAACGTTAATTAACTTTATATCTTTATAAGAAATATAAGCCTCATATTGCTTTTTAATCGCTTAATGTACAGGTCCATATAAGGGATGAAGTCTATAAGAAGAACTTTATACGGATGTAGGCTATTACATTATTTCTTAAAATGCGTTAGATTATTAGTAGCTTTGATTAACTGTAGAGTCTGTAGATCATGGCACTCTGAGTGCTCCTTTTAAAAAAAGAATATTAAACAATATATTTACAATACAAGTCTTAGGGGTAACAAGGGGCCCTTTCACTGACCCTACCGGCCCAATTGGGTACCGGCCCACCGGGCATTTGCCCGAATGCCCAAATTGCCAGTCCGCCCCTGCTGGGAATCTATATACCACTTTGGTAATCACTGTTGTAAACAAACCTCGGCATGTCTAAAAACACACAAATGAGGCCAAGGCCAGGCTAAAACCTGATTCTAAATAGTATACACACACTAAAGTACAGAACCTTTTTTTTATGTAAATGTAATAGTTAAAAGCTATTTGAATTTAAAATAATTAGCAAACTATCAATAATTCGAAATAAATTTTAGGTGTGATAAGAGGAAAAACAAACAAAAGATCGGACTTACAAAAATGAGGTTATGCTTTATAAAAAAAAATGATATGTGTGTAAAACAGGCATGTGTGTACATAAAGGATAAATAAATAAATAAATAAAATAATCATAATAATAATAATAATAATAATAATAATAGCCATCGGCCAAGGTTATCAAAGGAAATACCGAAACATTAGAAAACAATGCATTTTAAAGCTAATGTCATTGGATGACAACAACATGCTTGAGCCTGAACTAGTAAAGAAACGTTGTAGATATACTTATTGACAATAGATATGCATTACCTGTAATGACTTCAACTAACAGTTCGATGTCTTTTAGACGACACAGCCTTCGGTTCAAAGTATTGTATATTTCTCAATGATGGCGTGTTTCTATTTTTAGATGTTGGATCAATAGACGCCTGTGAGGCCAGTCATCCAGCTCAGTAAATGTATTCAGGCAAATAGCTTGAAATAACGATTGAACATTTTTTTTTAAATATCAGAAACACAATATACACGTTGCTAATGAACACGCATGTTGCATCTATAATGAGCCTATAGACAAGTTACACATATTAAGGCAACACTTAGGAGCACTATTTTATGGTCTAATACATTACGATAACTCTAAAAGAAGGTATAGAAGATACAATAAACATAAACAGTGGCGTCACTAGGGTTGGTGACACCTGTCACGAGTAGTTTATTTTTTATTCTTTCTCCCTAATAGCTTAAATTAATTTTCTCTATTTATAAATCATGTACGGGAGGATAGAGCCTTCTATTTTTTGTTTTGAATTGTTTGCTACTTTATAAAATCTTGTGACATTTGGTGGTCATTATTTGTGATGAGGCAGTTCACCCTCTGAAGTTGGTTGAAACGGACTGTGTGTTGGTCCGTAGAAGATTTGTTCTAAAAAGTAATATTTTCTTGGACCAATTATTCGCTAGGATTTTTGGACCCTTGTTAAGGGTGAGTTACTTCGTCGATCTCTCATTACATGTTGTATGAGGTTGTCACTATTTCTAGTTTTTAATTAGAAATTTAGATTTGTGTTTCTTTTTTATAGGGTGTCAAAGTTGGAGTTGTATTAATGAACTCGATTCTTTGCCAGTGTTGGCTTCACATTATCCTCTCCGAAGTATCCATTACAGTCTGGGTGTCAATGTCAGATAGGCGATCATTAATGACGTGTCTGTGGCTGTTACAGAAGGTTGGTGCCAGTTGGGGATATGTTGAATTCTAACTCTAGCGATGACGATGTTTTCAGTATTGGGGCATCATCGGTCAGCGTCTGGTTTACCATGAAACCATGTTGACAAGTTTGTAGCAGTAGCGAGGTGCTTATATTTGATTGTAAATACATATATGCAGTGCTTTTTTTGTGACGGTACGCAGAGGTACGGCGTACCGGCACCTGTTTCAATGTGAGGAAAAATATTACTTGTCATGTATTTTAACGTTTGAACGTTTGTTATTAGTTTATTAGTAGTTTAAAGTTAGGCAATCCATCACTGAGTACCGGCACCTATTTTTTTTATATGTATATATCTATTCCTTATTACTATCATTCTCATTGTACAAATACACTAAGTATCGTGAAATTAAATTCATAGTTTTGTAACTTGAATCACCCACATAGTTTGTAACTATTTCTACGACTGTGTGTAAATGATGTTCTCGGGGACCTTAAGTTTGTTAAGCAATTGAACCACCTAAATATTTTCTAAACCTGACCAACTATATCGGAAGATGTGAACATTAAAACGAAACCAAAAGCAAAAGCAAAAAAAAAAAGATGACAATGACAAAAGAAGAAAATAGTGTGGAAGTCGACAAAAATAGTAATTTTAAGCGAATATTTATTTTGAACATATATAAAAGCTTAGTAATTTATCCCTATATAGTTCTATATATATTCTATGTAAAAAACCTTTTTCATTTTCTGAAATCAATTAAGCGGTTACTTTTGGAAAAATAAAAACAAAATACTGAAATGAAACGTATTTCATGTACATAGTAAATGCTCATTTTTAAGAACAAAATTTTTTTAATGACTTTCTTAAATAGTCTTAAATAAACAACACTTCATATTATGTAGATGTTTTTGGACAAATTTTAAGTCTGAAATCTTCCTAAATGTAGACACGTTGATAATGCAAAGTTGCTCTTTTATTAATATAACATTAAAATAGCAGATATAATGTACAATTTAAAGATCGCAAAATGTAAACATTAAAACTCAACGAAAAGCCAAGCAAAAGTTTGACACTGACAAAGAAATAATAGTTGAAATTAAATGCAACAAGAATAGTATTTCTAAGTAAATATTTTTTGTAAAACGCAAGCTATTTAATTCATTAATAGTTCAATATATCTGTATATGTAATTCTCTACGTCACCCATCCATGCGGGACATCACGCAAGAACGCCGACTTTCTGACCTTCCTATACACTATGATTGGACAGGTTACATGAGGCTCTATGAGGAGGATATTAAATATATTAAATACAATAATTAACAAGCGTGTTAAGCCATTAAATTCACTCTTGTAATAGTAGGTCTACATCTATTATAATAGTATCTATACTCTAGATCTAGATCTTTTGGAAAAATAAAAACAAAATACTAAAATGAAGCGTATTTCATGTACATAGTAAATGCTCATTTTTAAGAACAACATTTTTTTATGACTTTCTTAAATAGTCTTAAATAAACAACACTGTATATTATGTAGATGTTTTCGGACAAATTTTAAGTCTAAAGACTTCCTAAATGTACACACGTTGATAATGCAAAGTTCCTCTATTATCAATATAACATTAAAATAACAGAAAAAATGTACAATTTAAAGATCGCAAAATGTAAACATTAAAACTCAACGAAAAGCCAAGCAAAAGTTTGACACTGACAAAAAAATAATAGTTGAAATTAAATGCAACAAGAATAGTATTTCTAAGTAAATATTTTTTGTAAAACGCAAGCTATTCAATTCATTAATAGTTCAATATATCTGTATATATAATTCTCTACGTCGCCTATCCATGCGGGACATCACGCAAGAACGCCGACTTTCTGACCTTCCTATACACTATGATTGGACAGGCTACATGAGGCTTTATGAGGAGGATATTAAATATATTAAATACAATAATTAAAAAGCGTGCTAAGCCATTAAATTCACTCTTGTAATAGTAGGTCTACATCTATTATAATAGTATTTAGACTCTAGATCTAGATCTAAATATATGTAGACCTACAAGCAAATGTTTTTATTTAAAAAATGGATTTAGGTCGATTAGCTATTTTGATAGCTCCATTCATATGACATAATTTTTTCGCTTAATTTTTTCAAAAAAACTTTCAGTGAATATATCGACAGTGATACGCAAATTAAGACGAGCGGGTTGCGGTTAATATGGCTAGTATTTTATAAACATAAATATTTGTATTTATTTTTTAAAAAATTCAGTGTAAACATTTTAGAAATTTAAAACAAATTCTCAAATAAAATGATTTGCAATAAATTATAAATGCTTGTTATCTCGAATTAATATGTGAACTTACTAAACTGGGTGGATGAGTGCATATGGATTTCGAAAACGGCTTTAACGATTTTCCTAGAGCTTTGACAGTTGCTACATACTGTTTGGAAAAAAAATTGTATCTTGTTAACCAAACTGGAAATAATGTTCATATTAAAAAAAATATCATAATGTGCCAGATAATTAGAAAATATGTACCTTAAACGGACTACAACTCCTTGGGTATTTACAAATGTATTATTTATTCAAAAGTTTTATAAATTTATTTTTTAGGGCAATCGTGCGCATCTTATTTTAATCTGCTATCATTAGAATGTTAAAGTCTTGTCGAATTATATATTTACTTACCAAAGAATTTTTTCTCTAATGAGGTGGCATGGGGCCGGATTAAAATATTGTCTTTTTGTTTTTAAGTCCAAAATTCTTTAGTAATTAGTAGATTAATATTCGCTCTATATGTTGTAAAAGGGATTAATGTATTTTTTAATGGTATTTTGTAACTTTTATCTTGCTTTTAACAGAGAACATATTTCCAATAAAAAAAATTCTTGCTACATGTTGCGGAAGTAGAGAGGCTAAACAAGTATCTTTGAAATGGCTATGATGTATTATTTTCAATGACAACAACATGATTTTTTTCCTTTACAAAGCTTATATCACCTAACTCTGTCTGTCTACTTAAAAGCTGGTACACGTTATTCCCCATACAATCAATCTGTGATCAAGTTGAAAATGTGCACAATTATTTCTTGTACCTGACAACACAAGAATGAATGAAAACAAAAGTTTAACCTTTCCACTAGTTCGACAAAAAGGTAGATGGGTTTAACGTTGATACTACTCAAGAGTGTATATATGTAGAAATGTAGACATTAGCATTCATTCATTAGAACAACCTTTGTAGTCTCTTTGAGAGTGCATGAAAAAGAGGAGAGACGGATTTAACTCCCATTATTGACAACGGTTGGTCTGGGAACATCTTGGACTTTTTCAACAAGAGAATATTTTAATAAATCGAAAAACAAAAATTGGCGTAGCTGATAGCTAAAGGATAGGTAAAGCGAGTAGTCGTGTGTGTATATATATATATATATGTAATGCTCCCTCAAAGATAGGTAAAGCTACATATATGATGGTATGGTCCATCAAAGAACAAAATATTACAATATTATAATTCAACAAATGAAACACTCTAAATTATAATACTATTGATGACCAATTGATTAATATATTTCAGTTATATTTAATGACATGCCTTATAGGAGACCACATAAGAAATTATGGCATGAAAAAAATGCCGAATGCTAAAATAATTAACACATTTTGGACCCAATTATATTAATTATCTAAACACCAATAAGGTTTGTATAACATAATTTTAAAAAGGAAAACATTTGAATTAATTAATTATTAAAAAAATAACATTTGGTAAAAATGGTCGAGAAATTCTTAGAGTTAAACAGCTAAAAAGAAAAAACAATTGTTGTGATACAAAGCAACAAAAACATGAAGAGTGTGAACCACCACATTGTATATCAAACAAATCAAAACTATTGCATTTGTTTCAAAATTAAAATGCAAATTTTCAACAAAGTTTTTTTCAAAATCAAATATTAATCTTAAAAATAAACGTTTCAAATAACAACTTTGTAGATAGTATCGTTTCAATGGCTGCCATAATGTCCAGGATTAAGTTAATAGATCCATTTCCGTAGTCTTAGTCGGTATCCCTTTTCTATTTTTCAACATTCTGAACAAGATATTTAAAAAAAAATGATGTCAATAGGTAAGCATGTAAAGAATGTAAACAAGATCGGTTCCTTTCTTTCGTGTATATGTACAGATGAGCTTGGGATAGCATAAATCTACTTATAAAAATATTCTTTTATTTTTATAAAACTATTGTTTTAAATAAAATAAAAAAAAAATATAGATTTCATGTAGCGCTACTTTCATGCTTAAGGCATGCTCAGAGCGCTATATTCCAATCTCATTTGTGGACCAGTGGAGGAAAGGGGGGAGTTAGAGAAGGTTTTCCCAGTTTGCTCAGTAAATACAACTCTTTTTGAGTCGGATGTCGAACCGCGAGGCTCCTACAAAGGTAGACAAGTTCAAGCGTACTTAGCCTCTCAACCAAGTTTCCCACTAAGGTGCAGAAAAATAAAGATTTATCTATTCATGCTTTTTGTATTGTGGTTGAGAACTATACATAAAGAATCGGTTACTTGTGTACATTTGCTGTCATTTGTTCACGATTCTGAATGTTTTGGTGCGGAATTTCATTTTGGTGTTTTTTTTAACCATGGTCATTTTTGCACAGCTGATTAGTACCGTGCTTATGTCTTAGACAAAAAAAAACAAACATAGTCTTATTTATCACTCCATAATGGATATAGAAGAATAAGGTTAATATTCTACAAAAGTGCCTGTTGATAAATATCTGAAATAAATGCATAGTAAAAATACAATGTATTACATCAATCAGCACCATAAAAATATCTAATTATCACTTAAATAATTAAAATTATTATACAGATATTGCTGGGTATCTGATACCAGGATAAGAAGACAAATGAGTGCTTACTTTTACAAGTCAACACTCTGGCATGGGCACGTCTTATACGATACTATGAAGAGACTAAAAGTGCTTTCATATTTTTGTTAGTCAAAATTCACAATTAAAAGTCTTTCTTCCAAGTACATTGGAGGGAGCACTGTAACATTGTATTATTATTCTGTTATTAAGTATTTTTGTATGTAGCTTGGGTTCTTGATAAGTATAGTTTTATGCTCTTACAACTAATTGACCCTACAATCATACCTAAGACACAACATAAACTAAAACATTTGAGTCAGCAGACAACACATTTAATAATTGAAATAAAAAACTTAAGAGATATTCCAGCACTCAGCTAGAAGAAAAACATTATACATAATCAAACTTGGCATTAAGAAAAGTTCTCCGTTTTTAAAGTCTGAACAATGCTGATAACAAAATAACTTCACTAGAAATATGTCCAACCAGTCTTCAACATTTTTTTTTTACACAGCGTCGATTGTACGTACAATTTTGTATTCGACAGTATTCACAATTAATCACAACGATAGTATTTAATTATTTTACTTTTACCCTTAGTAGCTGCAACTTCCACTCTTCCTTCGGGGAACATAGCATCGCTCATCGCTCTTGGAGCTTCATATCTTGATGAACACATAAATAGTGAAAAATTGTATAATTATTAGGATACCATTTCTCTAATTAAAAACCTAAAGCTGTAATTAGTAAAAGAAACTTTAATGGTTGGATATTTTTTTTATTATATTACAAGGTATATCAAAAAAAAAGTTAAAGTTCCCCATTCAGACATCGCGATCTTTGGGGGCAGATGATGTTAAGGTCATCTGTTTCTATGGCCAATGGTTAACGAGCAGGGTGTTATGTGACCAGCAGAACGTCCAACAGCCTTTACTTTCCCAAAGTAAAGTTAGGTACCCATTAAATTTGGTGGACTCAGGGGCGGTAAAAAAAATACAGAAATTTAAAATCATAGTCTTAACCGAGATTCGACACACCGGGTTGAAATCCAACCCCTTAACCCCTCAGCCACTGCGTCCCTTAGCTATATCAATATTGTTTGAAAAATTAACATCATATACAAAATATACATAACATTAAACCGAATTTAAATAATATCGATTTGTTTAAATATATTTCCATAAAGAAGAGTGCACACTTCAAAGGCATTGTAGATCACAATATCGTAATAATCATAAGATAATATATAATTGTAATAAATATAGCTAGTCATATAGTTTAATATATAATATAATATATATAATATAAATGTACCTTTTTTTTGGTCCACAGCATTTTTTCATTTGACTAATGTGTAGAAAAATTGGATAAATATTAGGATATAATTTCTGTATTTAAAAACCTAAAGTTGTACTTAGGAAAATAACTTTCATGGTTGAATAATTTTATATAATCTTATAATTAGCTATATCAATATTACTTAAAAAATGTACATCAAATACAAAATATATAAAAGCAAATATAAATAGTATTGATTTGTTTTAAAATATTGATTGAAGTTTAAAGAAAAATTAAATACAAATGTCCGGCTTTATTGTCTCTTACAAAGGTTGAAAAAAGTTTCCCAATAATAAAAGCACTCGATTGCATGTTTAGAATACATGCAGGAACTATGTAATCAGATTACTACACTTAAAGAGACAAATAAAAATGCAGTTTTTTGGATTATGGGTGACTTCAACCTACCTGATATAAATTGGAAAACACTAACCATAGATAAACACCAAAACCTTAAGGACATAAATGAGCTTTTCATAGAAACTTTACACAACCTAAGTTTAGATCAAATCATTAAAAAGCCAACTAGATTAAACAACACATTAGATCTCTTCTTAACCAACAGACCTGGATTAGTAGTTGATTATGATATTATCCCTGGTCTATCAGACCATGAGATCATAAAAATACACAGTCAGATAAAAGCAGTAGCCAATACAAAAACCAAAAGAAAAATCTTACTCTGGAATAAATGTAACCTAACACAACTACACCAAGCTGCATTAAACTTTCAACAAACATTCTTATTAGAAAAAGACATTAACCAACCAGTCGATGACCTCTGGAATTTCATTAAAAACCATCTTAAAAGCATTATAGAAAATCATATACCAACTAAATACACATCAAACAAAATAAATAAATGCTGGTTTAATAATAGACTAAAGAAGCTTTGTAAACAGAAGGAAAACCTATATAGAAAATTTAAAGAAACCAAGGCAGAAAGAGTTTACAAAAAGTATATAAAAATTAAACACCTAACCCAAAAAGTAAGCAGACAGCTGCAGAGTGAATACATAAACAATGTAATATCTAAAGATAACAACAAAAACCTATGGTCATACATTAAGTCTAAGAAAATGGAAACAACAGGCATAGCGCCATTAAAAGATGAACATAACATAATACATAATGATAATGAAACTAAAGCAAACATCCTAAACAAATACTTTGCATCAGCATTCTCAGCCCCAGGAGACAAAGACATATTTCTTAATTTGAACCAAGTAGACAACATAGAAGATTTAGTAGTACAAGAAAATGGAATTAAAAAACTATTAGCCAACACCAAACCAAATAAAGCGTCTGGACCTGATGGTATTCCAGCTAGATTACTCAAAGAACTAAGCAATGAGCTAGCCCCAGTGTTCAAAATACTCTTTCAGGCATCGCTTAACCAGGGCAGAGTACCAAAGGACTGGAAAGAAGCTAATGTCACCCCCCTATTTAAAAAAGGAGAAAAATCTGATCCAGGAAACTACAGACCAGTATCACTTACCAGCATCACATGTAAAATACTAGAACACATAATATGTAGCAACATCATAAACCACTTAGACAAACATAATGTCCTCACCCCATACCAACATGGCTTTAGGAAATATAGATCATGTGAAACACAACTAATAGGACTAATTGATGATTTCTCAAAAGGTTTAGATAATAGTGAACAAATAGATGCTATCTTACTAGACTTTTCCAAGGCTTTTGACAAAGTTCACCACCATAGTTTGCTTAAAAAATTAAAATATTTCGGCATTAACGGTCCACTGCATCAGTGGATTAAAGATTTTCTGATAGGGAGAGAACAAACTGTAATAATAAATGGCTCTAAATCAACACCAATAACAGTAAACTCAGGTGTACCTCAAGGAACAGTCTTGGGTCCACTACTATTTTTAATTTACATAAATGATTTACCAAATTGCATTAGTTCAGGAACAAAAGTCAGATTATTTGCAGACGATTGCATAATATATAGAACAATAAAAACAAAACAAGACACAGATATTTTACAAAGAGAATTAGATGAATTACAGAAATGGGAATCAAATTGGAGCATGTCTTTCCACCCAGAAAAATGTCAGTTGTTAAGAGTAACAAAAAAACTAAAACAAATTAATTCCACTTATCTTATTCATGGCAAACCAGTAACACAGACTAAAAACTCAAAATACCTAGGTGTTATAATAAATGAAAAACTGTCATGGAATCCACATATTGATGAAACTATAAAAAAATCCAACAAAGCATTAGGGTTTATTAAAAGAAATTTCTATAAATCAAATAAGAACATAAAACTAAAATGTTATTTAACCTTGGTTAGGCCAATAATAGAATATGCATCCACCGTGTGGGACCCCTCAACTCAAGAAAACATTAAGAAACTGGAACAAACACAAAATAGAGCAGTGAGATTCATAACAAACGAATATTCACATTTGACTAGGGTAACACCATTAGTAAAATCACTAAATTTAGAAAGCCTTCAGGACAGAAGACTCAAAAGTAAAGTAGCAATTATACATAAAACACTGAACCATAATCTTCAAATACAAAAACAAAATTTAATAAAATACTCTGAAAGACACAAAAATAAAGGCACATTCCTCGTCCCATATGCTAGGACAAATTTGTACAAATACTCCTTCTTCCCTAGTGCTATTAGAGCATGGAATGGGTTGCCTGAGCTAGCCAGAAAAACCAGTGACTTGGCAGAATTTAAGTCATTGGTTAATATGCATGACTAAATGCATGACGCGTAGGACGTAATCATCTTCTTTTTTGAAGTAACGTCTGTATTATATAAGATAAGATAAGATAAACACTCTCACATATAAAAATACAAACTGGCTTTTCAAAATATTTATTTATCACAATAATTTCATGCTACTGCGTCAAAAATTTCTAGATGCTTCCTTATCGATGCTTTAAGTTTCTTACATGTGCCAATCCCCCCTGTGTTCTGATTACTCTTTCGTTTCACGGAACATCTCGCAGGAGTTATTTAGGCTTTTTATTTATAAACGGGCGCTAGTAATATTAACAAAATTAAAGCATATTAATAGATAATACTCCTTATATAAACTATTTGCCAGTGAATTTGTGTATTCCTGATACTTTGATATGCTAGGTAAGGTGACCAGTGAATGTGTGTATTCCTGATACTTTGATATGCTAGGTAAGGTGACCAGATATTTTGGGAGTGAAAATGAGACACATGGGTGTGAAAAAGAACAGGCTTAGAATTTCTTCGTATTATATTGCTTTAAACAACAATGCATCGCAATGAACACACAGATTTTACACACACGATGTACACACACCATCTACACACAATGTAGGCCTACCCACACAATAATTTAAACAATTGCAAGCTCTTTTAAAAGTTTTTTAATACATCTTTTTTCTGTGCGATCCATCTGAAAAAGTTAATCTGTCAATTAGGCCAGTTCCCTTAAATACAATCGGCACAAATTTCACAAATATCGTAAAAGTTTACGATTGTCACTGCTACATCACTTTTTCTAACCAACTCGAGTCATCCAAAAAGTGAGTCGCGTGCGTACCTCTTTGAGGAGCAAAATATACTTCCCGAGCACTAACATTCTACCCGACATTAAGCCGAACTGCAACGTGGTTTATTCACTCAATAGTCCAATGATTGAAAACTTGTTATAGAAAGCTGTAGTAGCTTTAGCGCTGCGAATATATCTATCGTAAAAGTATTTTATTTCGATGTTGGAAAAATGCCTTAAAGGAGTTTTATAGATAGCTTCCAATAGAAAATTAATATCTGCTTTCTGATGTTTGATTTAATCCATATGTGGGACATCAAACTTTTATCGACATTTCTAGCCTCGCCGTTCACTATGCTTGTTGAATTTGCTTGAACTCTGTAGGTCACTATGAACTTCAATGTTCGTTTTTTCTCCAATTTTTCTTACCTTAACGTGATATTGATAAGAATCTGTGAGAAACATGCGGAACAACAACATGCTAAAAGTGAAAAGAAAACGTGCTTGCGTCAGTTTCTGAGAAGTCAGGATGCTGGAAAATATAGACACTTAGCTCGCCTGTAACACAGGAGCCTGTTAAGCAGTGAACATGAAATAATGATCAAGATGAAAGCGCCGCAAAGAGGTAGTTTTCAATAATAAATCAAAAAGATTTAGAGACATTTTAGAATAAAAGGTAGAAATTTATCGACATTTTAAAAATAAAAGCGGGACGTTGGGTGTCCCTCCCTAACATTTTATGAAAAGCGTAACAGACGTTTAAGGCGAGACTGTTACACCTAAATCGGGACGTCTGGTCACTGTATGCTGGGCTTAAATAACTGTAACATTTCTTTATTCATACATAATTTGCTCATGCCTTCATATGCCCAATGTATGTCTCTCTACTTAAATTCTACATCTAATTATTTTTTAATTCCCAGGATTGTGAATACTATTTTGGTCAAGCAAAAAATTTATTTTACAATAATAACATTAAAATAGTCGTCTATTCCAATATTGTTATTTTTCTCGTTCATTTTAAAACGAGTTAATTACTGATATAAATAAATCAGTGCCAGTGATATTGACGTTGTGTTTTTTTTTTTTTTGCTTTTTTTAAACAAAACAAAAAGAATCAATAAAAAATAAATAAATAAAAGAGACAAGAAAGTCTGCCTACCAGATAAACACTATCAGGCCTACATTTAATGAAGATAGCAATCCAAGTGCAACACATAGTACTGTATGTGCCGCATAACAGTTTTCATTAAGCTGTCGACAGTCCTGTATTGAGCTTTCTTTAATAATCAAACAAAGAGCATGAATAAAATGGAAATTTAAAATACAATAACGACTAGAGAATAGAAATGATTTATCAAAATAAAAAAAAATGAATAGTTAGATTTACATTCACTTCGCACATAATTTTTCTTTTGAAAAGGAATCTAACAAGATATACCTGCTTATTGCCAAAACAAAAAAAAATTGTTTATGTAATTGAATACTATTGTCTCAATCAAAACCGTACCATATGTTATCCTCCCTAACGTTAAGTTTCTAGTATTTAATTCCTTTTCGTAAAGTTGTCATTGCCGGAAGTGGTGATTTATATCAGCACTCAACTACCTCTACAATGGTGCCATATTGTTATAACTTTGCAATGCGCACCGCCATATCCAGGCTAGTGCAGAAGGTGCGCATGTTATAGAATAGACCATTGACATAAATAAATATAGACTGGAAAAAGGAAGTAACTTCATGTAACTTGAAAACTTGTATATCTATTGTATTCGGATTTCCGAATTATGAAAAGTTGCATGATCTTCATTCTTAGAGATTAAACAAAACTACACTGCCTCCTTATTTACAATATGTATAGGTGTGTATCAAAGTTAAAAAAGCACTTGATGGTTTCCATGGATACCCGTCATCTGTGTATGGAAGCCGTAAATTAATTTAATTTTAATGTAACACGTTTATTTACATTTGTAAACTTATACAAAGTTTTTGTTTTACATCTAGATTTGGTATTTATAGCTTTTAAGGATAGCTGCATACATTCGTCATGAATTTCATGTACCTAGTTGAAGTTCTTAATATAAATTATAAATATTGTTACTAGACTAGTTTTTCCTTATGTTTGAAAAGCTTCTTTAATCTTTTATGAAACCAGCATTTATTTATTTTGTTTGATGAGCAGATAGATCTATATATTTAGTTATAGTCCTATACTTTATGATTTTCTATAATGTTTTAAATATACATTGTAATGAAATTTCTTTTTCTGATAAGATTATGTTTGTTGAAAGTTTAATGCAGATTCATTTATTTTTTCATGTTGCTTTTGTTCCAGAGTAGCCTATGATATCTCTGTATATATTTCTTTTGGGGTTTTATATTGGTTTTATTATCTGGCTGTATTTTAACAATATCATGGTCTGATAGTCCAAGAATAATATAATATACAAGTGATCTAATTTAACAGGTCTTTTATTTATGAAGATATCTAATTAGATCTAGATTGACATCCTACGAACCGGTGTCAATATAGTCATGCATGTTAATCACTTTCATTTTATCTTTGTTATGTTACGTATCTAGGTAACAATGCCTAGATACTATTGTTTTTTTTTCTTGACCTGTAGGTTGTCTGCCCCTTTGTGTAATAAGTTTTTTTTTATTTTATTCTTCAAGAGTCAAGCCACACAGACAGTGACCGGTCCTTGACCTATGTGTGTACCTCTGGTTGAAAGGAGGGTGTTTTTGTTTTTTTTTTCTTCTGTCTCTTTGAAGAGCGTTCTAGATCTGGGTGTTGATGACTTTCTGTTCTAGAAATTACTAGATATCGACGCGTGGTAGATTATATAAAGACCGCTCGCGTAACGTTGACAGACAGACATACGGAGACAGCCGTGAGACAGAATAGCGGAGACATTGCGTGACCCGTGCGTGGTATACCACTTGATCGTGTAAGTTAAGATTTTTTCTTTTTTCCAAGGCCTTGCTTGCTTGTATTTGTAATTACATTTTCAAACTCTTGTATTGTAATATTTTTACATGCCATTTTTGTAAAAGGGTTTTGGTCAACCTTCCCATTTTGTATTGAGTAAATGTTTGTTTATTTTTCTTGCTTTATGTGATTCAGTTAAAAGTACTATTCGAGTTATATTTTATTAAACATTAAGTTGATATTTTACCTTCCGATTTCTTGTGTCATTTTTTTTTTTGTTATTCATTGTAAGTCTTGGATTAAATTCAGACTTATTATAAGTGACACAACTGCTATTCTATTGTCACGTTCCCCTAGGCAAGCCATTTAAAAGTAGAATTCAATTCGTAATACGTGACAAAAGAAGTTTGAGGGCTTTCGTCCCGGATATTTTTCTGAACCTATTTTCGTCTTACTTGAGTAATTTTGTAAAGGCGAAGTTGACTTTAACAAAATTTTTTTTTTGTGTCAAAGAGTCGGAAGTAAAGTATCAATAGTATTGACCAAACTCTCTTAAGGTTTTTTGTTGTACTGATTTTGTACTGTATATTTACATTGTATACATTTTTTGCTTGTAATAGTTGTTAGTTAGTCATGGATATTCAGGTTTTTCTTGCAAATCCCTCTGTGGAAGAGCTTGATGCTTTTACTAGGAAGGAACTGGTCCTTATTTCTAAACATTTAGGGTTAAAAATAAAATCAAATGCCCTTAAACAAGAAATCAGAGATAACATTGTAATCCATTATGTAGACGAGGAAGTGTTTTCTGAAGACCTTTTAGAAACCCTTAGACCCGATGAGGGTAAATCAGATGTAGAACTTCAGATAAAATTAAAACAAATGGAAATTAAAGCCCAGTTAGCTTTAAAAGAGAAGGAAATTAAACAACAGGCCGCACAAAAAGAATTAGAGCTTGCAGCGGCTAGAGAGCAGAGAAAGCAGAAAGAAATAGAAATGAAATTACAAATAGAGTTTAAAAAATTAGAGTTAGCTGCTAATGTAAGACCAGATTCTTCCCCTGCCAGTCATACTGCTGAAGCAATAAAATTTTTGAAAATAATTCCACGCTTTAATGAAGCCACAATTGACAATTATTTTCCACAATTTGAACTTGCTGTGAAAAATTTTAATGTACCTGAAACTTTGTGGCCCACTTTGCTGCAAACAGTTTTGACTGGTAGAGCTGCAGAGGTATTTTGTTCTTTGACCATTGAACAACAAAAAGATTATAATGTTGTTAAGGCCTTAATTCTTAAGGCATATGAACTTGTTCCGGAAGCTTACCGAAAGCAGTTCAGGGATTGTCGCAAATCGGATGGCCAAACCCATGTAGAATTCCTGCGGGAAAAGGAGCGACGCTTTGAGAAATGGCTCACTTCCAGGGAAATCGGCACCGACTTTGCAAAATTCAAGAACCTAATGCTGATGGAAGAGTTCAAGAGTTGTGTGCGGCTGGACGTCCGTACGCATATAGCTGATCGTGGCGAGGAAGATGTGCACAAGGCTGCAGTGTTGGCAGACGATTATATAATATCACATCAATTTGCCAAGTATACGACGGATGTCAAGCCAAAACAAGTCAAACAGCCTGAGTCCACTGCTAGCAACTCCATCAAGAACAGCAGTACAAACGACAGAAAACCTACTACAAGTAAAGCTACTTGTTCCTACTGCAAACGAGGCCATAAAATTGACGATTGTTGGAAATTGAGGAAGAGAAACGAAAAAGCTCCTTCAAAAGTCAGCGCTTGCACAGTACAGTGGTCGTCGAGGTTTACTCCCTCATCATCAAGTCATATCAAGAATACCTCGACACCACCTGTTTCAAATGTATTGACTGTACAAGACCCTCCGAAAATGTCTCCACGGTGTTCAAATGACTCAACAGTGAGTTCTTCAAATTCATCTTTACGATGTTCCAATGACTCAAACAAGAGTTTTTCAAATACATCAAGCCGATGTTCTAATGACTCAAACAAGAGTTTACCTAATACATCACCCCGATGTTCCAATGACTCTATCCAGAGTTCCCATAATACATCACCCCGATGTTCCAATGACTCTATCCAGAGTTCCCATAATACATCACCCCGATGTTCCAATGACTCTATCCAGAGTTCCCATAATACATCATCCCGATGTTCCCATGACTCTATCAAGAGTTCCCATAAGACATCACCCCGATGTTCCAATGACTCTATCCAGAGTTCCCATAATACATCATCCCGATGTTCCCATGACTCTATCAAGAGTTCCCATAATACATCACCCCGATGTTCCAATGACTCCATCAAGAGTTCTCCAAATACATCCAAAAGATGTTCTACTGACTCAAGAAAGAGTTTCTCCACTGCGTCTCCTAGAGATGTCAATGACTCCAGCGAGAGTTCGACCCAAGTCCAGTCTGCACCAACCAAAATTGATGTTTTATTAGAGGATTTTAAGCCTTTCATTTCGGAAGGATTTGTATCACTACCCGGTGATTCTACAAGTCTACGACCTATCACCATTTTGAGAGACACAGGTGCCTCACAATCGCTACTTTTAGAGGGTATCTTGCCCTTGTCAAAATCATCATCGACTGAGAAGAACATCCTGTTACGAGGCGTAGAGCTTGGATGTATAGATGTGCCTCTACATCTAATCGACATAAAGTCAAATCTCATTACTGGACCGGTTGTTGTAGGTGTCCGACCAACATTACCATTGGAAGGCATCTCGTTGCTGTTAGGCAATGACTTAGCAGGTGGAAAGGTGATAGCCGAACCCATCGTCACTCAAACACCCGACTTATCTGCCACACCTGAGGAAGACCTAGAGTTATATCCAGCTTGTGCAGTAACAAGGGCAATGAGGTTGAAAGCATCTCAAGAAGAGAACGTCATCAAAGCCAACAGTAACCACGATGATGTGGACTTGAGCACCACATTCTTTGCTTCTCTTGAAGAAGAACCAACGCCAAATTCTGAAAAGCCGGCATCAACTCGAAAACAGTTGATTGAGGACCAAAAGAAGGATACAGAGCTCGCCAAACTCCGAGAAACCGCAATGACATCACAAGAGGCAGAGCTAGCATCAACGTGCTACTACATCCAAGATGATATGCTCTTCAGGAAATGGAAACCTCCAGACGCATCCAACGAAGAAGAATGGAGAATATGCCATCAAATCGTGTTACCAGAAAGATACCGAGCGTACATCATGAATCTGGCTCATGACACACCAATGTCAGGTCATCTCGGCATCCACAAGACATACCACAAGATTATGTCACACTTTTTCTGGCCACGTTTGAAGAAAGATGTCATCCAGTACTGCCGATCCTGTCATGCCTGTCAGATGGTTGGCAAGCCAAATCAAAAGATCCCTGTTGCTCCTCTGAAGCCGATTCCAGCCTTTGAAGAACCTTTCAGCAGAGTACTTATTGACTGTGTTGGTCCTCTCCCAAGGACAAAAGCTGGCAACCAATACCTGTTGACCATTATGTGTGCTTCAACTCGTTTTCCTGAGGCTATTCCTCTAAGGAACATAAAAGCATCAAACATTGTAAAGGCCTTAATCAAGTTCTTTACTCTATTTGGTCTACCAAAGTCCATCCAATCGGACCAAGGAACGAATTTCACGGCCAATCTTTTCAAGCAAGTCATGACTCAGTTGGGCATCAAACACTGCATGTCAAGTGCGTATCATGCCGAGTCGCAAGGCGCTCTTGAGCGATTCCATCAGACTCTCAAGAACATGATCCGAACCTATTGCTTTGAGCACGAAAAAGACTGGGACGAAGGAATCCACATGCTGCTGTTTGCAACCCGTGAATCCGTCCAGGAATCGTTGGGATTCAGCCCTTTTGACTTAGTCTTTGGCCATTCGGTGCGCGGTCCCTTGAAATGTATAAAAGAGACTTTGTTGTCACCAACAGCCACTGAAGGACTTTTAGACTATGTAAGTAAGTTTAAAACTAGACTTTATGATGCTTGTGTTCTGGCCAAAAATAACTTACAAAACACCCAATCCAGCATGAAACGCTGGTATGATAGAAAGGCCCGTGTTAGAGAATTTTCTCCCGGGGATAAGGTGCTTGTATTTTTGCCCATACCAGGTCAACCCTTGCAAGCCAGATATTTTGGTCCCTATGAAATTGAGACCAAAATTAGTGACCTCAATTACACAATCAAAACCCCTGACCGTAGGAAAAAGACTCAGCTATGTCATATAAACATGCTGAAGCCTTATGTATCTCGGCCAGATCACTCAGAGAAGAGTAATTGTGTTTTAAATACAGTCAAAAGTTGTTCAAATAGCCATGTTTCTCCTATTGATGATGATATTGTAAAGGAGAAATTTAGACAATACAAACTACCTATTTCTTTTGTATTACAGAATTTGGATGTAAAACTGTCTCATCTGTCTTCGACAGAAAGGCCAGTTATCATGAAACTCATTAATGAATTTAATGACATTTTTTCTGATGTACCAAAACAGACTAATGTTATAATGCATGATGTAGATGTTGGCGAGGCTACTCCAGTCAAGCAGCATCCTTACAGGGTCAACCCTGAAAAACTTGCCATACTTAGGTCAGAAATCAAGTATATGCTTAAAAATGACCTCATTGAACCAAGTTCCAGTAGCTGGAGCTCCCCATGTGTCTTGATACCTAAACAGGACAAGACTTATCGTTTTTGTACAGACTATCGTATTGGTGACGCTAAGTACATCACCAAAATAGACCTACTTTCAGGTTATTGGCAGGTTCCCCTGACTGATAGGGCAAAGGAAATCTCCGCCTTTGTCACCCCTGATGGTCTGTACCAATACAAAGTGATGCCATTTGGCTTGAAGAATGCTCCTGCCACTTTCCAGAGAATGATAAATGCCCTGCTTGCTGACATGGAGAATTGCCACGCATACATAGACGATGTAGTAATTTTTAGCCAAGATTTTTCTAGCCATTGTAAACAACTGCATTGTCTTTTTACTAAACTGTTACATGCAAAAATTACTGTAAACCTGAGTAAGAGTGATTTTTGCCAGGCTTCAATCCAATACTTAGGCCATATTGTAGGACAAGGCCAGGTGAAACCTGTAATTGCCAAAGTAGAAGCTATCCAAGCTTTCCCTATCCCTGCTGATCGGAAACAACTCCGAAGATTTTTGGGAATGTCTGGATATTATAGAAAATTTTGCGAAAATTTTTCTGTCATTGCCAGTCCTTTAACAAACCTCCTGAGAAAGAACGTCCGATTTACTTGGACGGATGAATGTCAGAAAGCCTTTAACCAAATCAAGCAGATATTATCTAGCTCCCCCATTTTGATGGCTCCTGACTTCGGAAAACCTTTTAGGTTAGCTATTGACGCCAGTGACACAGGTGTTGGGTCAGTCCTTTACCAAGAAGATAATTTCCAAGTAGAGCACCCTATTTGTTTCTTTTCCAAGAAATTTAATAGACATCAAAGAAATTATTCTACTGTGGAAAAAGAATGTCTTGGGTTGATTCTTTCTATACAACACTTTGATTTTTATATCAGTGGGTCCAAATGGCCACTGGTTGTATTTACTGACCACAATCCCCTTACATTTATCTGGCAAGAACCAACGACTTCTCAGGTGGAGTTTATTTTTACAAGAGTACAACCTAGATCTTAAACACATAAAAGGCAGCGAAAATGTTATCGCCGATGCCTTATCTAGATTGTAAAAAGTATTTTGATGTATATATTTTATATATATATATCATGATAAATACATTCTGTAATGTAAATATCATTTTTGTAATTATTCTAAAAAGATTTCCATTTCGTGGAAATGTAAACTTTTTATTTTTAGGAGGGAGGTGTTACGTATCTAGGTAACAATGCCTAGATACTATTGTTTTTTTTTCTTGACCTGTAGGTTGTCTGCCCCTTTGTGTAATAAGTTTTTTTTTATTTTATTCTTCAAGAGTCAAGCCACACAGACAGTGACCGGTCCTTGACCTATGTGTGTACCTCTGGTTGAAAGGAGGGTGTTTTTGTTTTTTTTTTTTTCTTTTCTTCTGTCTCTTTGAAGAGCGTTCTAGATCTGGGTGTTGATGACTTTCTGTTCTAGAAATTACTAGATATCGACGCGTGGTAGATTATATAAAGACCGCTCGCGTAACGTTGACAGACAGACATACGGAGACAGCCGTGAGACAGAATAGCGGAGACATTGCGTGACCCGTGCGTGGTATACCACTTGATCGTGTAAGTTAAGATTTTTTCTTTTTTCCAAGGCCTTGCTTGCTTGTATTTGTAATTACATTTTCAAACTCTTGTATTGTAATATTTTTACATGCCATTTTTGTAAAAGGGTTTTGGTCAACCTTCCCATTTTGTATTGAGTAAATGTTTGTTTATTTTTCTTGCTTTATGTGATTCAGTTAAAAGTACTATTCGAGTTATATTTTATTAAACATTAAGTTGATATTTTACCTTCCGATTTCTTGTGTCATTTTTTTTTGTTATTCATTGTAAGTCTTTGATTAAATTCAGACTTAAGATAAGTGACACAACTACCTTTTTTCTCTTGTCACGTTCCCCTAGGCAAGCCATTTAAAAGTAGAATTCAATTCGTAATACGTGACAGTTATCATGGCTCATTGATTGTTAACACATTTTTCAACATATATGTGCAATTATATTTTTTATGCTCATATTCAAAATAATAAATATAATGTAAAATAAAATAAAAGATAATTTTTATTCAAGAACATCGTGTGGTGATACGGCATATATAGGCCTATACTGCTTTGTTTTAATTATTGGCAGATTTCCAAACAATATTGACACTAGGCTGAAGTGGATAAAGGCAATGGAAAGGGGAGAACCCTGATGCACATGATGTTGTTGACAGTACACATTTTACTGCTGAGGATTTTGATGAAAGTAGAAAATTGAAGCCAACGGCCGTTCCAACTATATTTGACATGGTAACCATTATGTCTTTTGAAGTAGTGAATTTTAAAATTTTAAAATATTTAAACATTAGATATTGATATGTTATTTTTATTTATATGTTTATTTTAATATAAGGCTGTAGAAGTACACATATTATGGTGAAAAATATATATATATTTTTTAGCATGAAAATGTCAAGCCTCAGACATGTAATGACAATGGGCAAAGTTATACCGCAACCTGTTCTGACCATGATGTGGTAGCTCTAATAGGGGTACAATTTCTAATATAAAATGTGACATTTTGACTGATATACAGATTGTATATTGTATTTTATGATTTTGGGGTTATTTTTATACTAATTGAAATAACTAGTGGTATTGTAATAAAAATTTACATATAAGACTTATAACTATTCTGTATTATTTTTTAAGTTGTTTAAAATGGTTATATATTTCAGCATCATAACTATTCCAATACCAGCCCAAGAAGTTTCAAGCATTAACTTGATTGTGCTGAAGATAATGTTTTAACTCTGAGTAAACAATTGAAAAATCTAAGCCACTGAATACATATTATAAAGCCAGAGTTAAAACGTTGAAAAAGGAATTGAAAGAAAAAAATTTACTATCAAAGGAACTTAAAAAAAGAATTGAAATATATAAAAGTAAATATTTGCCTTTTATTTATGTTGTTTGTTTATTGTATTTATTTTATTTTGTTTTTAAAATATAAACATAATCAAATTAACTAGAAATTTATATTAGATACATTTATATAAAAAAAAATTCACTTTAATTTATCTACCCTATGGAATTTAGTTTCTATTGCATTATTCTATACCGTTTCAGAACTTCCACTGCACTTGTTATCCAAACCAGAAGGAAGCATACAGTACAGTGATGAACAAATTTCCTTTGCCTTAACGCTGCACTATTATGGTCCTAAGCCTTATGAGTACCTGGCAACAAAATTTCATCTTCCCTCAACCAGAACATTAAGGAGGTAAATATGTTAGGCATGTAATGAATTGTATATCAGTAACCCATAATTATAGCCAAAATATATTGATCTATAATGTATGAATATCATTCTGCATTTACATCCATCCACTATAAGATATAATACATTGTATGATTTTACAATTATTTTTAATTTAAAACAGTGCTAAATTTTGATGTCTATTTTGTAACGGATGCATGTGTAAATCAGATGTAGCTGAAGTATTTCTACAGAGGATTATTTAGACTAAGTGCGTGCGTACCTTGTTGAGTATTACGTCTGCGAGTTTGGGACATGATCATCACGCTACAAGATTGAACAGGTACCAAACAGGAACACAGACTCAATGACCAAGTTGACTCAAGGCGAACCTCCAACAAACATTTCTTACAGAATGGGCCACAGTCTAGTCTGTCACTATAAAACGATGTTATCCCCTCAAGAGTCAAGCGGTAACTGATTTCTATAAGTCAATCTCAACCTCTAACCCCAAGTCTATGTCATCATTTTAAAATATCCGTTCACTGTCAGTACATTAAAGTGCACAACCCAACTAACTAAACTAGCTATCTAACAAATATATATATATATATATATATATATATATATATATATATATATATATATATATATATATATATGTACTTTTCCTATTTCCTCAGGAGATTATCAAATGTTGATGGCTCTCCCAGAATCAACAGATGCATGATTCAAGCGTTGAAACAGTTGGTTCAAAACAAGCCAGAAATATATACCAATGTGGCTTGCATGATAGATGCAATGGCAATTAGGAAACAAATGTGTTATGATGCACATAAGAAAAAAATGACAGGATTTGTCAATCTTGGTCAGCAAAATGATACAGAGGAAATGGAAGCAACAAAAGCCCCTGTTGTTCTAATAGTTGGTTTGAAGGGCAATTGGAAAGCTCCCATAGCCTAGTATTTTACTAATAGCATTAGTGCAATAACACAAAAACAAATATTGTTAGACATATTTTCTGTACTGCACAATGTTGGAATGAAAGTTTAGAGCTTGACTATGGATGGACATCCTGTAAATTTCTCAACATGTGAGCTTTTGGGGTGTAAACTGAAAAATTTTGATTCCCTTGAGACAAATTTTACTGATCCATCTTCTGGAAATAAAATTAACATATTTTTTGATCCATGCCATATGATAAAGTTAATAAGAAATCTATTAGCCATGTCAGATAACATTATTTCTAATTAAGGAGTCATCAGTTGGAGACACATTGTCAATTTAAACACTCTACAAGACAATTGTGGTCTAACTATTGCCAACAAACTGACTTCAAGGCATACACTGTTCAAAAATCAAAAAATGAAAGTAGCACTAGCTGTACAAGTGATAAGTGCTTTTCTGAAGTGCTGCCAACCGTTAAATTTATAAGAGTAGGACCAATAATAATAATAATTTCATTATGATTGAAGTTTTCTATTAACTTAGTCTTCTTAGTGTACAAATACTAAATGTATAACTATAGTTGATATAATTAAAAAAAATTATATTTGATGTTGTTTAATTATTTAATGTTGTTTTTAAAACACTAGAATGGTATGATGGTTCAGCGATTTGGATTTCATATATTGCAACTATATCATATATATTATGTATGTTGTCTTGAATTATAAAAAAAAAACATTTTATTTTTGTAGGTGGCTGGAACAATAACCCAAACGTTAGGCAATTTGAATCTACATTCAAGAAACTCCTGGTTCGATGAGGTGTTTACATTGCCTGGAAAGACAGGCAATGTTTCTTTATTGGACAGTTTAGAACTTACAACTCCACCTTTGGCAAATTCATCAGACATTGTTATGGAGGATGTGTTTACTAATAACCAATCATTTCTATCCGAACATGATTATTGTTCTCATTTGAATGTAAATCATAAACACACAATAGAGCAAATTGTTTGTTATAATGTCGGATGGATTGTTAGAAAAGCCATGCCTGTAATTGATTGCTCATTATGTAGAGAATCATTAGTGGGTGTTGACAACCCTAAAGATTTTTTTTAAATTATCATTTGTTAAATTTGAAAAATAGAGGTGGGCTAATCATTCCTTCAAATGGTACTGTAACATTACTACTATCTGCTGAGAGAGCTATTAGGCATCTCATGAGAATAAACACTGTCAAAATGTGCAAATATGAGCAAGTTCACTATTCAGTTAAAAAAGAATTAGGCTCAAAAGACATTTTCAGCTTAGGCCAGCATATATTAGAAAGTCAATCAGGGATTGAAAACCACTATTTCCACTTAATAGTGAACATCTTTTTCAATATGAGACTTCATCATATTGCAAAAATGTTCAATATAAAACAAAATGCCACTGTTTTGAGACAAGAATTATCCAGGTTATCTTATTTAAAGGGCAATAATTATTTTTTTAACTCTGCTACAAAATTAATTAATTATAAATAATTGTTTTTGTATTCATTACATACTATTGACATTGTGATATGTATTAACATATATTTTATTAATTCAAGATTTTTGTTCAGTTTATACTGAATAAATGCTTCTTACATTATATGGCTTTTTTTTTTACACTAGCGCAAAATAGCTAGAGAACCCTTTAAGTTATATAATAACAGTATATCTTCATTTTTAATAGAGATGCTACCATACCTACAAAAGTAACACAGTACAATTACTTCTCCTTTAGAATGATTATTACAGTACAAGTATGCTTTGGAAAAAAGCTAGATAATGAAGGAGAAAGAAATTTAAGTGCATTAAATAATAGGATGATGACCTTTTATTTAATTTACTAATAAAGATATTTTTAATGCAATTGGTTTTAATTGTAAATATTTGGGTTATATTTTTTTTTGTTTGGCTTTATGAAAATGGGTTATTTATTTTTTTAAATGCTCATATTAAATTTGTACAAGCTTTATGAATAGTTGATAATGTTAATTTATGCTCACAAAAAGGCATGGATTGACAGTGAAAGTGTGTGTGAGTTAATACAATGGTGGTCACGTTTGTTGTATTGTATTAAATAATAGTTAAATTACTTTTATGTACTAGTAGTAAGAATGCTATGTAATGTTAAAATGTAGTTCGTTATTACAAATGATTGTGTCATATAAAAAAAATGAATTTACTTTGTAATATTAGAGATGATTTTAGGTCTTTCTGAGTAGCAAATAAGTTGCACTATTTCTTCCAGTATACATTATCATTTATTGAATGACATTGAAGAGCTTCCAAATAAATATGTTTTAATAAAATTCTTTATTTTTTATTTCATAATACTAGTAATAATAATAATAATATTAATTGTCATTGAGGAAATGCATTTAAATACACTATTTTAGAAAAAAGATTTATATATGAAGGTTCCATAAAGAAGCGCTGTTACATTATATTCTAAAAAATGCATTGATAAATTGTTTTGCACTAAACAATTGTTAAGATATAACTTGAAAAAATGCAAATCAATAAAATGCAAAATATTAAACAATATTGTGAGAGATATACTGCAATGTAGGCCTATACTCTTAGATAAGAAAGTTTCATAGCACGATGGCCGTGCTGCTAATAGTGTCTGGACAGAGTATGTAAAGGATTTTACAATGTAAAAATGTGCTTTTCTGATGACAATATGAGTTGTTCTCAGCTATATCATCTAGCAAATTTTAAGTATAAATTAATTAATTTTTTTTTTGACACAGAAATCTCTATTGAGCTGTATTTCGGAGACTCTTGCATTACTTGTCATTTCATTACTGATCGTTGCTTTCACAGAAGTTTTTCATCTATGATACTTCTCTTGTTGGTTACAGATTCTACTGTCTCATCCAGAGTAATAGATTGTGTGTTAGTCACCTTCTTATTATAGTCTTGTTCATTGTAAGTAGCCTATACTATCCCATATATAAACTACATGGCTTGTTTTAGGAAACGAAAAGTGGGAGTTCATCAACAAGATTCAGTCCTTCACTTTGAATTAGTGACATTAGGGATTTCTTCAGCAGAATGGCCAAATAAGCTAAAATTAAAACAGTTTTAGAACAAAAAAATGAACATTATGATTAATTGACATTACACTCACACTGGAGATTAAAAAAAAAAAACTAGTGAAAATATGGTTATACTTATATAGGTTATGGCTGAAATAGATATGAATATTAACTTTTATACTGCTCATAAATGCTGTATAATAAAGTACACAAAATTGCAAGTCACAAATTTTCGTTTCATAAAACTCTTTAATTGGCCAGTCTATATTTATTTATGTCTATGGAATAGACTTAAAAAGATGTCAACTTTAGCAAGGGAAGAACGATTTCCGCCCATGTCGAGAGCCGAGATAAAGATGTTGTGATCAAGGCAGTTGTTGTTATAATGTATTTGTGATGTCCTGTAAAAAAAAAATAAATGCCTCGTTGAGTTGCCTCCATTAAGTTATTACAATATAAAATGCGTCTCAAATTGCCTCTGACAACCAGTCCAACTCCAGGCCTTCACGTGTGGCACAGACATTGAGTCCTGCGAAGATGTTTTCGCTATCAGAAGAAGAGTCAAAGGTGAGAAACTGGCGCCAAAACCAGTAAGCTTCGAGCAATAGGGGCTCGCTAGGCATGGTTAACTACCCATCTAGTAGAAGAACCACTCTGAATTTCAATATCTGCTGCCATACAGCTGCTTGGGGATTCAAGACCAAATTAAAAATCAGGAGACAGCGATTTTTAGGCAGTTTCGAGCATACAGTAGGGGAACTGCATTGTGTGGTGACATCGTTTATGCCAAGGCATTCATTTTATTTTAATGAGGTGATCCATTGACGCTTCGCGACAAGGATAGACAATCTATTGTTATCCCATGTCTGAAACGTGTTAGCTCTAAGTACCATAGCATCTAGACATGTTTAAAGCATAAAGGTCATTGTCATGTAGGCAGAATGTATTTCATGGTGTTCCAATCTACCTTTTTTTCCCCTTTAAATAAACAATATCATCAGTTATGGAGTGTGCGTGTGTTTGTGCGTCGGTGATGGTGGAATGAGGTTTAGGGATTGGTTGTAAGTGATGCATGATAAGGTGGGTGGCATCGTCGTCATTGGGTCTTAGTCAGGGGAGACGACTCCAGAACGTGAGACTGAAAGGTTGTGTCATTGTAGTGAGTTAAATTTTGTTTAAAAAATATTATTACTATAGTCTGGTATTTTTTCGTATCACATGTCAACTTGATTTTGTTTATATCGCAATAAAGTTTACATTTAGTTTTGTTCACAAAGAAGTGACTCAAGTGATTTCAAGTTTAATTACTGAAGATATTACGCCTACAGCTGCTTATCTGTCTGACCGTTGTTTGGTGCTACAAGTCAACGACCGGCAACAACAATCATAATTATTATTATGGCTTTTATTATTATTATGTTAGAAATGAACGAGTAGTCATTCTCTGGCGCTGCCAGGGTCGAGTTTTGCTAAAGAGAATTAAAATTCATCGTAGTCCCTTTAACAGTTTCCACTGAGGAATTTTCTGATGATGTGGCAGGTCTGCAGCAGTACCGCCCTCTGACAGGCAACGAGGATGTTTCTAGGAATGTTAAGGGCCTTAAAGGTGTCTGTGAGGTCAGTTGTTTATATCCCTTGGTTGATATGAGCAATGGGGTATATTATTTTAGATAATTTCCATAAACGCTTAATCTCCAAGCCAATGTTCCCATATTTTCGTTGTTTTTCCAGCTCAGTTTTTTTTTAAATTATGAGATAGTGGTACGGCGATGTTAATAATGTTAGCGGCCTTTTATTTTTTATCGATGAGCAGCAATCAGGGCGATTAAAATCTTTCGTTTTGTCAGTCAATATAGGCCTATCCCAGTACAGTAGATGATCCGTATACTCGAGAACCTCTTGTGGTGAGTATTTATAATATGGAGGAGTATCCTTACCGATCAAATTGTGTTTCAAAGCCAAGTGCTGGTGTTTTAGCTTTGCAACTTGGTTATGGCGACCTAGGTAGGTAGATTCCGATAGGGCTGACACCCTGCCATTTTGTGTTCAATTGACTTATCCACATTTCCACATTTTCGGCATTTGTCAAAAATATTGAGTTTTAGGATATGTTTCTCATAATTTTTTGTTCTAATTATTCTGTCCTGTATTGCTGTGACAAAGCCTTCAGTTTCAGGGTAGAGATGACATGCAGCCTTGTCAATATTGTCCCCATGTAATAAAGCCGGGAATTTTCCGTGGAATGTTTTTTCTTCCCATTGACTAATCTCATGTCCGACGTCGTCCAAACCGACATTAAGATCAACATTGTTTAGGCTCAGAGGGGTTGCATCATAGTCATATTTGCGTAGGAAGGAAACTATTTCATTGCTGGAGGCGTGCAGTTTTGATCGTATTTTGGAAAATTGCGTCTTACACAGTTTGAAGATGTTTTGCAATCCACGGCCTCCATCCTTCGGGGCAGGTATGGCCTTATGGTGGAGGACTTGTGGTGTAAACATCGGAATTCGGTTAATAATTTCGTCATGAGTCTGTCAATGTCATGTAGGTCGGTATCTGTCCATTTGATGACACCGAACGCGTAAAGAAGCACTTGGGCAGCCCAGCTATTTATTGCCGTGATGAGGTTAGTGCCAGACAGTTTTGTGTTGAGAATTTTATTTACTCTCTGATTGTATTTGCCAAGAAAGTCCTCTTTTAAGTTTTTATGGTTTATCGTGGCATTCTGGTTTATTCCAAGATATTTATAAAGGGAGGCAGAGTTCAGTTCTTTGATGCCTTCAAATGCAATGTTGTGTTGGCTGCCTTGTCCTTTTTTATGCTTATGATACCATACTTATCCAAGCCAAAAGACATGCAGATATCGTCACTGAAGCGTTTTACCGTTTTGATTAAGGTGTGTAACTTTTGCTCGTTCTCTGCATATAGCTTTTGATCATCCATGTATAACAGGTGAGACACAGACTTTGTACATTTAGTGTCAACCCTAAAACCGTTTATAGTGCCAAGAAGTAATTTAGATAGTGGGTTAATAGCTAGGCAGAACCAGAGCGGAGATAGAGAGTCACCCTGGTATATACCCCTTCTTATGTGCACAGAACCTAGTTTATCACGATTAAGGTGTAGACTTATCTTCCAATTATCCATACAAACTTTCAGTAGTTGTTTTATTCTTAGGTTGATTCTATGAATTTCCAGGGTTTTCAACAGCTAATCATGCGGAACTGAATCGAATGCTTTGTTGTAGTCGATGTAGCACATGCGTAAGTTTCTTTTTCTTGTATTAGCTTGACGCATTATAATACCATCTATGGTTAGATGTAATTTACAGCCGATCAACTCTTCAATGCAGCCTTTGTTGTTCCTCTGCTAATAGCTTATGGGTACAGCAAAATGTATACATTTTACCTTTTAATAATGAAGTTAATAGTTTATACACCAGTGACAGACAAGTGATAGGGCGATAGTTTGATGGTTGGTTCGGATCAGCATTGAAGATGGTCCTGATATTAACTCATTAAAATTTGATGTTAGTGGTACATGTATGGCTGTAAGTTTTTTCAGCCAAAAGTTGTGTATATTGTCCAGGCCTGGAGCAGTCCAGTTGTGAGTTTTTGATATAGCTGCTGAGACTTCCTCAGCTGTGAAATCCTCTTCAGGCATTTCTGGTATTAGATTGTTCGTAGTTTGGATTTCGTCGATCCAGTCAGCCTGTACGTTGTAATGTAGAGGGTCAGACCAAAGCGCTACCCAATAGTCGATGAACGCGCCGTGTTTAGTGCTATCAATGTTTTGAATTTTGTCAGCATCTTTATCAGCTTGTTTACGAAAGAAATGTTTTCTCTTGTGTTGAAATAAAGCATTGTGCTCTTTCCTTTTAGTGGTTTCATTGTAGCGCTTTAGCCTAGCTCCCTTTAGTTTAGCTTTCTGTCTCAGCGTATCTTTCAGAGATAAGAGCTTTGTGTGGCTATCACAGTCCGTCAGTTTGATTTTAGTTGTTCTTAATATGGACTTCATTTTGTTAAGAATGTTAGCGGACTGGTTGTTTTCAAGATATTGTTCAATTGTATCCATTTCGCTCCTCAGCTGATTAATATTGTCTTCAATGCGCTTTTTCCATGCTGGCAGATGTTGTTTTGGTCTCTGATTACTTGGACATAGTTCGAAGGTCTTTTGTCCAGAGAGCTCCGTGACAGTCACAGCGACGCAATATGTGGCAAGGTGTGTCTCAGAGAAATTTCTTGCTGTTTCAAAATAGTTGACTAAAACTTTATTTATTTCATTAATATAAGTGTCTGTCTCTTTCTTGACATTTAGCTTAGGGATACGAGGCCTAGAGTTTTGTAGCGGTCCATAAGAGTACAAAATTTTGAGTGTAGCTTATTGCCGATGTTGAATCATTCTCTTGTTGGTTGGTCGGTCTACAAACGTTTTCGTTGGTCGGCTGAGTGGGTGTGTTATTTACATCTGAGATGAGCTCTTGTATCTGAAGCTCATGACCTACCTCTCGCCTTATTACGTCAATTTCTATAGGGGTCAAATATCATTTTTTAATTATTAAAGACCGTCTGTCTCAGATTTGGCTCAAATTTGGATATATTTTGTTGAATTCCTGGAAGAGTTTATAAACCTGGGAGAGGTTTATCATAACAGTTATTTATACGGAAGAACGATTTGATGATGTCAATATTCATTTCTGTCGTCCATTTGATCCTTTTGGCTCCTCTTGTTCTACCACCAACAGCACCTCTCAATTGTGTGGGGTGTGGGTCAGGGAGTAGCTCGACTGCGTGTGTTTGGTCATGAGGTTGTGAATTACCTTCAGTAAACACTCGACTCATTGGTGAAGAATAATAATTTATTTAGACTGTGCAATTTATTCCTTATTCATCATTGTCCTGGAAGAAGCAACGGGCTCGTTCTAATTTTCTTCTTCTTATTATTATTATTATTTGTATGGCTTTTATATAGCGCTACTTTCATGCTCATAGCATGCTCAGAGCGCTTTGGTCACATCTCAGTTGTGGACCAGTAAGGGTTGAGAGTATCTAGGCGAAGGTGTTTCCGTGCAGACTTTAGGCGCTCAGTAAACACAACTCTGCCCGAGTCGGATGTCGAACCTCGAGCCCTCTGCATAGGTAGCCAAGTCAAGTCAAGTTCAAGCACACTTAGCCTCTCGACCACGCTTCCCACCAAGAGTCTGTCAGCACAAAAGAGCACACAAACAGATCGCACACAGGTCTGCACGAATATTAGAGGCTACTAGCTACCAATAACCATAAACTTACCTCTCATACCTTTTTCAAGTGTATTTAACTAGCTATGGAATATGATATATGCAACAAAAAATATTAATACATATATTTTAATATTGATAGTCTCTATAGTACGTTCCCTAGAACTTTAATACAGTTACCAACTGATTTAGAAAATTAATCTTTGAAGTAGTCTTTCTTTCAGTTCACATATAATTTTTAAACTTTGAAAATAAAAATTAATTTTAAAAATGTTTAATTTAAAAAAAAAATTCGTTAAATCGATTATGAGAAAAAAAAATAAAAAGCTAAAAACTGCAATATAACACGTGAGTCAACATCTACATCATGAAGAATAGACTGTTTGATAAATAAAGAAAATAAGAAGTTAGTAGATATTTTTTTTTCAAAGTTTCTCGTTCTATCCACTATTACTTTACGTTTCAGAAGTAGACTGAAAACTAAATTCAGATGAAAGTGATTAAAATAAGCAAAATGTAAATAAAATTTAACAAAAGATTTTTAAATATGACATTCACATTTTTTGTAAAAGAATTTCTTGTTTTATTTTATAACTCTTGTTGATTTTTAATACACGCCTTGTCTTATTTTATGATGATACATTTGCCACCAGAGATGCGGGGTTCACGTTGTTCAGGCCTAGACTTTAAAATCATTTTCGATCATTGATGTTAATAAGGTGAACGTGTAGGGCTACAGTAAACTTACATTAAAGTGAAGACAATGGCGGCGAAAGTAAAATCTATTCACCAGAGCTAGAGGACCTGATAGATAGATATAAGTACTTTTGTCTATTGTCAGTGTTTTATATCTGTTATTAAATTAATAAAAAATGTCAATCTTCTCTTCTCCTTAATTCCTCGATGAGTTGCCTCCCTTACATGCGCTTCACTATATTGATCGAAAGAAATGTACATAAAATTAAGATTTAGTCAAAAATAACATGACTGTCATTTGATTAAATCGATCAACATAAGAAAAGAATTTTAAAATGTTGGTTGTTATTTGGTTCGTAATAAACAAAGTGATCTTTCTGTACGTTTCATAAGTTTCTGTAAGATAGGATCAACAAAACTTGACAACATAAATATATTGATTTTGATTTTTTGATTTGTGAGTTCTTGTTTTCATTACTATGAAAGAGCTGACTATTGGAAAACGAAACACTCAATAAGGTTAGGGTTAAAGAGACTTTTCCGCGCAATATATTTTCTGGAATACCCATCGCCATTTTTTTTTTTGGGGGGGGGCTTATTAAAGAAACAAATAAATTACTCTGTGGTTTGCTTAGCATTGGTCTTCCCATATCTTCGAAGCAAATAGCACATTTAGTTACCTGCTTGGAGGCGACATTGGAGGTGACATTGATAATGTCTAAGCACTACGTTTGATTGTAGGTCCCTCTGGTAAAGTCTTATCTCTTTCTGAGTTGTCGTGTTCACTGTGTGCACCAGAACGTTAGAAGTGTTGGACATTATCTTGGAACCGTCTTCTATTTCCAATTTATAAGATGATGCCGAGGAACAGAAGAAAACAATCACGGCAAAGTCTTTGTCTGTCGTCACATTGCACTTCTCCAAGTCAGTTATTTTTGTATCGTTTACAAACAGACAAACAGACTCTGGATTCTCTTAGGAAAAAAAAAAGAAATGAAAATTCAAACTTTTCTAAAACAATAAAATTATCTAAGCGAAATTTACTATAAGGAAGAAAAAAAACGAAAAACGAATTATTATCTTACCGAAAATCATTGGCAGTCTGAGCTCGTTGCTATAGACGGGGTATTTTTTTAAAATCATCACTCCTCGCACAGTTCCTGAACTAAATGCTACTTTAGCTGTTATGTTAATAGTGGCCAAATATATATTTTCTTTGCTATTGTATTGACAACGGCAAGTTTCATCAATTTTGCGCTCACAAGCTTCAACGAGGATGTAGCATATCTGTAAATTATAACCAAAAAAAGGTTAAATTATTGTATATGGTACCAAATGCTGATTTTGTAGAAAAAACACACACACGCGCATTTAATTAAGGCCTTTTACATGCTTACATGAGTATTTTATAAAAAAAAAAGCATACTTGAAAAATAAAATAATGATATCAACAAAAAAGAAATATAGCTATAAATATATGGTTTGAATGGCTTATAAAACTACAAGAGCATTCACAATTTTATGTTGGAAAATATACTTCTTAATTTACCAAGTCGTGATTTGATATATCTTCACTATTCCAGTAACAACTGATAGAATACGTGCTACCTAGAGAAGTTAGCCAAACAGACTTAATCTCCTTTTCATTGCCACCAGATGTTTTCATTAAAAAAAACACTATATTTAACCTTTTACTACAAAAATATGAAGTTATGAACTATGTGTCTAGGTTTTACTATTACCATTCACACTCCCCCCTCCCCCAGTACCTTATTTCTTTTCACTTACAACAGGAAGGAAGAGAAAGACTGTGGATAGACTATTTAGGTGCATAATTGAAGGTCCAATCAAAAGTACGTTTTTGACTGTTATTCATTTTTAAAAACACTCCTTTCTTACTAGCTAAGACTTAATTCGTCTGACGCAGTGTTTTCCAAAGTGGGGTACATGCACCTCAGGTGAACGGCAAGAGTTTGAAGTGGGTACGCATTGCATATAGTTAAATATGCTGATTTTTTAAAATATCCATTTAGTTTATACATTAGAATAAAATGTCATTGTTTTAAATTCTTTTTATTATTTATTTTAAGTTTTTAAAAACTCAGATACGGTGAAGTTTTACATTTTAAGACGACTTTTTACAAAGATCTGGAAATGGATTGGGATGTTACAACTTCCATAGACACTCCCTCCACTTTTTGTTGTCAATGTCATGTTTATGTTTACATTTCTTTTATTTATTAATTTTTTGAAATCTATTTGATGTGTCTCTGAAGCATACACAAAATAAACTCACTAAACACATCGTTAATTGTGATTGAGTCGTTAGTATTTTGTGTATGTAGGTCTACAAAAGAAAGATAAAATAATTTTTGTTGTTATTTAATTAAATCTTTTTGGTGGAAAAGGGGGGGGGGCGAGGTGTACTCAGTGCCATGAAAATTCTAGAAGTGGTACGCAAAGGTCAAAAGTTTGGGAAACATTGGTCGAAAGGAATGTACAATGACGAGATCGGGATCATGAAATAAGTCAAACCTCCATCGTTACAATGAACTTAGACAATTCTACAATTGCTTTAAAAAAAATAGAAATTACAACAAAAAAATTAGGAATGACAATGCATAATATTACCACTTTAAAATCGGGGTAGCTCTTTGACTTTATTTCGAAACGTATTTCACTCAAGGAGGTAATGTCTTCTGTGACATTGACTTGAATTTGAAAAACAAAATAATGTTCATTGTCGAAAAATGTTTGATTGACGTCATAAAGATTCACTTTTGTCAAAGTAATTGACTTTTCACAGTTAAACCCTGGAAATAAAACAAAACAGGAGAAAACATTTAAGATGTTTTTAACACTCCGCAATAAAACTATATCTATCAATAATATACAAGTTAATTCCATTATTCAATATCATACAATACAAAAAAACAACAACTAATAATTAATTGACGAAGTGTTTTTTTTTTGGTTTTGTTTTTTGTGTTTTATAAATTGACACATGTTTTGTTAGGTCAATAAATAATTGTTAAAAGTATCAACTTGCTATATATAGTTCCTCTTTCGTGATCGAAGATGAGCTCATTTCTCATTTCGAAGTTGACTGTAAAGTCCAATCCTCACTTTAAAAAGCCGACCACATACGTGGCATGAGAGGGTTAGTTCAGTTGAAGATAGGCCTGCTTCTTCTCTCAGCTTTTTGTTGATTCGATGCTCTTTCACCCTGGCCACTCTTCTTGCTTCAAATCTTGAGACTCCGAGACTCACAGCTTCACGCCATGAGGAGCGATCGAGAGCTAGAGCTCCCCAGTCGTGAATATCAATATCACATTTCTTAAAGAAACTCTTGAGAGTATCTTTATAGCGCTTGTATTAATCCCCCCCCCCCGGGGAGCACTTTGCTGCACACATCTTCCCGTACAGAAGTAGTTTGGGAAGGAGATTTGCCTGGCATGTGGACTACATGTCCCACCCATTGAAGTTGGGAACTTTTTACTGTCGCGTTGATACTGTTCATCATGTTGGATAGCTTAAAGAGTTATGTGTCTGGTAAGTGGTCGGACCAGCGCACCTTAAGGATACTCCTTAGACAACGTAGGTGGAAGGAGTTTAACTTTTTGGTGTGACGGGAATATAGGGTCCAGGTCCTCTGATGCATATAGGAGTGACGGGAGAACTACAGCACTGTAGACTTTCAGTTTTGTGGATATGCTGAGTCCTCTCCTTTGCCACAATTGTCCTTGATATATATATATATACATATATCAATATCATATATATATATATATATATATATATATATATATATATATATATTTATATTTATATTATATATATATATAGATAGATGTATATATATATATAAAACAAATAACAAAATTTAAAAAAAAGAAAGCTTGCGATATTTCCTAATTAAAGATGTTCACGTTATGAGTCTCTCAAAATGGCATCTTATCAACAACTATGTGGTAAAAGAACCTATTTATCTGCTGATACATACATGAATCATTGGTATGTTTACGTTCATAATGGATACTATATCTAGTGTGTGATGTTATTGATTGTTAAAGTCTAAGGCATTCATGTAATCAGCTCCTCACTGTCTGTCTGACAGGTTAAAAGATTGTACACGTTTTTTTTCCTTTTTTACCTGACAAAATAAGAATCAATTTAAAAATAAACAATTTGTTAATTAACTAATAGGAATTATTTTTTTTGGGGGTATCTCCGAAGGGGAAAAAATATAATTGACTAAACAAGTGGTATAAGCTGAATTAATTCCTTTTATTGGTCGCCACTTTAAAGTAAGTTAGAAACAAATAATACATAACTATAGAATCTTTTATTTTCATATGACCTTCACTAGTAGAGTGATTAATATTATTGTAACTCCAGTGGCGGACTGATAGGATTAATGTGTGTACGGCCTACTGACACACGCGACCCAGGCCAATCACACAGGTCAACGGCTCTCGATAGACAAAGGGACAGTACTGCTAGTACACGCTAACATGACCCGTGTTACGGCCATGTGATCGAAAGCCATCACGAACGAGAAAGGGCAGTTGAGTAGTCTAGGACAGCAAGGCAGTAAGGACTGTGCGGTAGAAAGTGAGTCCTCGAAAATGTAGCTGTACGAGTCCAGGAGTAGAAAAAGAGACTTGTAGTGTTTAGCGAATCTGACCTACCCGTCAGACAGAACAGTGTACACTGTTTTCATTCAGGCCGGTGAGAGGGAGTTTTTGTTCACTTTTGCTGGCCTAGAGTTCCAAGAACCGAAGGCTTAACTCTAACTGACAGCTTAAGAAGAAGAAGAAAATAACTAGAGTTATTGTTTTTTTTTCTCTAGATCAGGGGTTCTCAGCATGTATATCGCGACCTCTTTTGGCGTCGAATGATCATTTGCCAGGGGTCGTCTAACATCATAGGAAAATTATTATTTTCATTATTTTTTTTATTCTAACGTGCTGTAACAAGCCTATTTTATTATTATTATTATTATAGCTTTTATATAGCGCTACTTTCATGCTAATAGCATGCTCAGAGCGCTTTTGGTCCAATCTCATTTGTGGACCAGTGGGGGGGAGGGGGTATCTAGGAGTTGGTTTTCCGTGCTGCCTTTAGGCGCTCAGAGTTGATAGACATTTACATTTGGAATGGTAAATAAAATGCCCATTACTTATATTACATTACTATCAAGTACATATGAAATCAATTAAATAAATAAAAAAATGTGTGTGTGGGGGTGACAAATATAGGATCAAGAACAAGGACACATTGCCAGAGGATACTAGGCCCGGGGTCGGCAACCTGCGGCTCTTTAGATGTGAAACTGCGGCTCTTTAGTTCCATAGGCAAATATTATTTATTTTATCGAAACATTTTTAAAAATATTATGAATCGTTTTACGAGGATTCGGCAACGAGTCTATCTCTCGGCCACTTGTACTCGCTTTTCACCATACCCCTCCCCCATTACACGCCTCGTCACTGTTGTCAGTCCGTCGGGTGTTTCTATGTAGGTTTTAATTCGCTTTTGACGCAAGACAAATTGGCATCTTCACCACAGAGCTTTGGCTGTGATGTATAGTTTGTTGTTTCAAGTTAATGAGTTAGAAGCGATTATCTTCTCAAACTACAAGTAATGCTAATCTGGCAAGCTTGGCGGTACTACAAGAAATTGCACAAAAAGGCAAATCATTTACATGTCAAAGACTGCTTCCTACATGCATCTGAAGAACTTTTTCTTCATTTACAAAACAAACCAGAAATCTTGGAAAAACAAAACAAAACTATCCGCTAAAACAATACACGATAGAATAGCCAAAATGTCTTCAAATGTAATATATTTGCAGGTGGAAGATATTGAACTTGTTTCTGACTTGCATTCTGACTCTTTGACCCTTCATTCTTTCAGAAGACGTTTGTTGTTCTTCTCGGATTTAGTGGATAAACTATATGTGAGTCTTGTGACATAAAGACACGGCAAAGGTTGTTATGTATATGTCTTCCTAAGGTTTAAAAGAAGAAATTCTAGAATTGCTACCGCTCTCCTGACAAACTAGAGGTGAAAATAGAGCGAACTCAGTGCAAAAAACGCCTTGAGGATCGTTTGGAGCTAGAAATATGACAGGGAAAATGAGGGAGGAAACTTGTTCGGAACAAAATAAACCACGAAATTCTTATGTTTTGTTGAATAATACACCAAGAAGTGCTTTGTATCCAAAACGTTTGCAACCGAAATAGTTGAGGTCATAAATTTCGTAATTAGATTGTTAACAGCATTTTGTCAAAAGCACTCTACTATTATCAGTTTAAACTTTAAACAAAATGGAGACTCAGTATTCCGAGCTCCTTATTTCCAATAAAGTGAGATATTGCGATAAAATCAGTGCAACTTTTGACACGAATTACTTCAGCACAGTTGTAAAAAGTAAAATCAAAGATGAATTTCTAGATAGATTTGAGCAGTTCAAAACCAACAAAACCATTCTAGCATTCCTAGTAAATTCTTTCAACACAAAAGGTAACGAAATCCACATTGATCCATTTTGAATTGATACTGGACTCTAGAAATGCAATTGATCGATTTAAAAAGTAAAGCTTTGTAAATTGGAAAATTTACTGAGTTGAAAAGCAAGTTGGAAGAGTTGAAGGTCCAGAAATGTATATGTAACGCAACAAAAGTGGACAGCTTTTAAAGAAATGCCTTGAGTTAATTCGGCCCATAGAATAGTCTTCCAGATTGCTACAGTGAGGTGACGAAGTTGGCCTTTGCAGTGCTGCATATCTTTAAATTGACATATTCGTGCGAGCAAGCGTTCGCTTGCATGAATATAATTAAAAGTAAACCAAGAAGTCCACAAACAAATGAAAATTAAGATTCTTATTTGAAACTAATAACAATAAATTATGAGCCAAATTTATCAAAACTTTCTAAAACCATGCAAACCAATGCTCCCATTGAATTTGTTTGCCCAATAGCTAGTTATTGAAATACAAGTTAGTGTTGTAAGTAAATGTTTAACTTTAATTGTTACAAAAATAAAAAAATAATTATCTAATAATGCCATATATATATATTATCTAATTTGTTGTGAAAAACACTACTTACATATGAATAAAGAGATTTGTTTTTTTGTTTTTTTCATTAAAAAAATTGTGTGAGTACTCTATTGTTGGCAAGAAAAAAATGTTGTGGCTCTTTAAAAACTTTAAGATTTTGTAAATCTTAATTTTTGGTTGCCGACCCCTGTACTAGGCTGAACTTTTGTCTACCGAACGTTTGAAGCCGTACTAACGTCCGGGCTTTGGTGATAATGACATCAAGTATTTTAGTTTTGAAGTCTGATAGAGTCAAGAGATTCATACTTCACTCAGGTGGCAAGTACAGTTGAAGTACTATAATTAAAATTGAAGCTTCTTTTTTTTTTGGGGGGGGGGGGGCTCTCAGAATTGCCACTGCTATGAAACCTCTCAACATTATCAAAGAGTTATTGTCAAAGACATTGTTGAAGTTTTGATTGGAGCCAAATTCATTCATAAATTTATGGCCATTTCCATATATAATTTTAACAAAATGAGTCACCATAAGATTTCTTCGTAACTCACTGTATAATTCATAGTCATATTAGCAACTAAGACACTGCCACAAGCATTACATCAATAACAATGCAGATACAAAATATTTGTCTTCAATGTTAATTACACAATTTCAGAATCAAATTGTTTGCAGTCAATTCTATTTCAGACTTGTTTTTAACGTCATCCTTTTCCAGTTCCAACAACAAACCTTTCCAAAACCTGTTTTTTTTTCTGCCTGTGACTTCCCTATCTAAAAAAACAAAAACAACTTCAACTTTCGCAATAACTTTCGTGTGTTACAATATACTGTTGGAACAATTTTGAAGCAATGTAGTTTACTGTATCAAACACTATATGTTTTCCAAGCTTAGCGATAGTTTAAAATGTGTCAGTTGTGTATGCTTCATGAATATTATAATTACGTAATAACAAAGTAAATGAATGAAAGTCTTAAAGATAATTTTTTTTTAAATTTAAGCGCAAATTTAATTCATTCTAAATAAATATGTATATATTTAGTTTATATCAACATCATAGATACCTGATCAGATATATACATTTTGATAACTTTAATACAACATTAGCTAAATTACATTTACCTAGGCCTATGAACGAAAAACAAATGAATGGTTGGGGGTAGACGCCTAGTGGAAAATTGTATTACGGGGTAGCGGAGCTGAAAAGGTTGAGAACCGCTGATCTAGATCTATTACAAACCTAATGACATGACTGATCTAAACACATTGATACAATGACACTTCACATAAAGCTTTGTTGTCTTTTTGTTTCCCTTCCTTTCAAGACACATTTGAACTTCGTCGTTTTCTTGGCATAGATTTAATAACATAATAGTTATAATAATTATAATAATAATAAAATAATAATAATAGTAATAAAAATAAATGTTTTCTAAATACTATATAGTTTGATTAAAGATTCAGAAATATTTACTTTGAACAGTTTAGGAAATTGAATAACGAGACATATAGTCACTAAAAAAAATTGAAAAGACAACTAATGAGGTCATGGGAAGAAAGATTGGAAGTTTCCAATTGAAATAACACGCTTAGAAGATAAAGTCAAGCACTTTAAGTGACGTAAATGTAAGGTTAGAATATAAGGAGATAAAGGTAATATCATTAAATGTCAGCTTATAAAAAAATGTGTTTGAACCAGATGTTTATTCTTTAAAGGCAATGAAATCCTTTAGCTGCAATCCATTCCAGAATAAATCTATGATACGAGAAGTTCCTAAACTTTTTTTGGACTTATTTTTCATTTTAAAAAAATTCAAATATAAAAAAAAAGTAATAAAGCATTTACCTTTCTTAAACAAAGAGTATTTATAGAGCTGCACTTTTAATTTCAGGGTAAATAGAATTTGGGGAATTGAAAAACAGTTCTGGATTCAGTAGTATGCTATTTGAAGATTTTTTATTTTTTATATATTTTTGCTTCACCTTTTTTTCATTTGTTATTTTAAGAGGTTTAGATTACTAGTCCTTTTAGAAATTTGAAAATGAAAATGATCCGTGTCTTAATTTAATAATTATTTATTTAGTTTTAAGTCATAAAATAAAAAAAGAAAAAAGAAAAAGGACGATATAATGGCACCGAATAAAAAACATAAGGAAATTAGTGGAACGCTTAATTTTGGCAGCTAAACTTTAGAAATGTAAGCATGAAGTAAAAGTTTACTCTGCGGTATTACATTGTGCGCCTATGCTATATTTATTTGAAAATAATTAGCATAGTTATTTCTATTTTTCGATATCGAACATACTAATTAATAGCAAATTGATAAATTTTTAACTGATTCATGTTTTGTTAGTTACAATAAATAAATATTTAAAGCTTAAATATGATCATATTTTTACATTGGTGGATCACACATTTTTTTACCTGGCGTGCCTCTTCCTATAGTGAAAACAAGATCCCTGAAGTGAAATAGCTTCATTAATGCATAGCAATTAGCTTTTTTTAAATGCGAAACAAAAAATGATTTTCTATTGAGATCATAACTTTTTGTTTAAAGTACAATTTTAAAAATTAAAGTTAATTTACGACCGACTCTTCTTTGTAAATAGTAATTGAAAATCTCTATGAGCAGAAATTTCTAATGGATTTTCTTTTTATTTTGATCTAAAAAGCTGATGATGGTCATATGTTTATGTGGCCCATGATTTAGGAGGATGGCATGTGGCCAGCACAACGACCAATCGCCTTAACGCTTTCCGCAACTAATGTCAGGTACTCATTAGAGCTTTACCAGAGTCTTTACCAGGATTCGAATCAGGGGACCCCGGTTCAGACGTCAAGCACTCAGTTACCTCGGCTAAATGAAGTCACGATGTAGAAATTAGGACGACAGGAAGTCTATTTACAACATCTGTCCAATGACAAATATTGTCGTCAAAGTGTAATCTTTTTTTAAAACCTGAATTGGTGTTATCCTTAATCTATTATTGGTTCAAAGTTCCTTGTTTGAGGATGTTTCGAAAAGCTTTTCGTGTATTAGTATAAATTCATCAGTAATTAAAATCTAGCTCATCTGTCCACTCGCAAAAGAGTTTAATACCCAGTTAGGAATATCTAAATAAACATGCCATCAAATCTTAGATATAGGTGGTCATAGAATAGTACGTAATAGACATATGAAACATTAGTTATGGGCTAGATGATTATTAGTATGTTTATGCGATCGGATAAACTTTTCGTGAAGTTAAGTTTTCCTTACGTCTTTTTCTCCTGTCCTCAACAAGAGCATTCCTCTGAGCCTTCAAATGTGTGCCATGCGGCCTTCACTAGAGCTTTCCAACTGTCTCTTTCAGAGAAATTAAACTAAGCTGAGACATTAAAGAGACAAAAAAGAAAATAACCGGAACCTGGAGAATTTGTTGTAGAACTACTACATTAGATAATAATAGAAAAAGTATTTAATAATCCCTTCAATGCCAATAGTCAGATTGACCACGAACAACAAACTTCTCTATTCACGACACAAAGACTTGTAAGTTCATAAAACGAGGTGAGTCGGACTGGCGTGGCGTGGAGTTTTTACGCGCAGACCGATAAATCGGGCTGGCGGGTTCAAAAGGTTAACAGCTTTGGGGGAAAAAAAAGTCCCTGCTTGGAGCTTTCTTCGTGAGACACATTATTTTTATCATGGGCTGTGTAAGAAACAAAAAGGGGCGAAGGTACACATATATTAATGTTGTAATTCTTGTATACGTTGAAGATGTTATTTCACTTAAGATTATTATAACATCCGAGCTCAAACTTCCGGTAAGGGATGGCAGCGGGATGGATTCGAACTTTATCATCGTGATGGCAGTTAAAGTGCATAGTACACGACCAGGCAGCTATGCTCTCGTCTCGAGAAGTGTAGTCTTGACTCTAAGGACAGGTTAACATTATATCGAAACGCTCTACCTGAGTTTGATTTTTCTCAGCACGTGTTTGTACACATGAGAAGAACTATTTAAAAAAAATTAAAAATAAAAGCAACAGTAAAAAGGGTTCTTTAAGTGTCAATTTTCGTTTTCTAAGAGAACTGTCATTAAATAATCTGTTTCATCATTCTAAATGGAAAAAAGTTTTTTTTTTTGTTTTTGTTTTTTGTAATTAACCGAAACCCCACCCACCAAAAAATAAAATAAAAAAAAAAACTTAGTATACTAAAGCCAATAAATGTCAATATTGAAACATGTTTCTTACCTAGTACTATTAATAATAGTATGAAAATACCCCATTCAGTTGTCCATTGCTCTATACGGGGGTGGATCCATTTTTTCTTCATGATTCTCTGTATTAGAATAACATTGCAAATAGAACGATGTAATTGTTTGTTTGTTTTTAAATTAAAAATTAGCATTTGACTTATTATTCGCCAAATCATAGTTTCTATTACTTAGCTGAGTTACTTGAACATAGGTTGAGATAGTAATTAAATTTAGATTTAATTTACATTGCCATTAGTGAAAGAGACGTGTTCTTGAAGGTATCTATGCTAGTGTATCACGTGACAAACACATTACAAATGTCATTACATTGTTGCTTACATTACTCATGCAAAAGATACTATTCCATCTTAAGATAAGCAGTTCTGTTTTTTATATTATTGGTCACGACCCACGTCAACACATTTATATTTGTATTTAATATACTTTCAATTTTATCTTAATTCAGTTCCAGACTGATGTATAAACCATCAAGCGAACATATTTTATCTATGTAAATAAAAAGTCAGATTTTATATTAATACATATTAATTATTATTACTATAATAAAATAAAAACATTTAAGTTTCCTTATTACAAAATAAAGTAAATATATTACTATTCAAGTTGTTGTTTTTTTAAATATGGAATTTTGGTAATTCTGCAGGATTTCAAGGGACAGTCATCTTTGTTATTGTTTAGACTGTAATCTTGTAAAACACAGAAATAATGTTAATTCTTGGTATTTTTAAGACACTATCTTGGGATTTCTTTGGAACATAAACAATAACAAAATAGTAACAAAGATGGCTGCCCCATGTGATTTACCACCCTTAGTATAGTTAATTACTACACATACATGCAGGACATCTGGATCTCATAATCGCTTCACTTGTTCAAACACAACAGCTGCTTACTTTACCTTCTCTTACTTTGTAATTAACTAAAATACTTTAGTTAGTAGAGATAGTATGATATTAAGGTGATACAAAATACATGAAGATCTAATAGATACAAGATCTGACTGAAGAATAAGAAAAGACATCGTTACATTTTAATATTAAAAGATAAAAAAAAATCTTGAAAATGCAAATCTTTAATTTTAGGAAACAAAACAAGCTGAAAGAAAGCGAGGAAGAAATAATAAATTAATGACACCAAAAGATGACAAATAGTAATTTAATGTGTATACAAAAAAAAAGAAAGAAAATAATAGTTCCTTTTATTTTATTAAATATGATATCTAGAGTATTAAGGTTACTGTTCAATTTGTACCATTGTTAAAACAAAATCATAACGGAAAATCCCGATTTCTTAAATTGTATTTCCTTGAACTTTTTATTCCTTCAAAATAAAATAATACTAATACTACTAATAATAATTTAAAAAAATAATGTATTAAAATGTGTTTGAGCTTTACATAATTTAGTTTTTATAACTTGAATTATTAGATTAAGCTAATCAGCTAAGAAACATAGGCAAACGCCGTCTATAGCCAAGGTATAGCATAAGGCAGTGTCTAGTGATGCCCTAAATCTAATCTAGGCCAGCCTATAGGCCCCCTTCATAGAAGGTCCCGAATATTGAGATGACTTAAACTGGATTCTGGAACAAACCCTAATTGTATGGTATATGTGTGTATGTTTCCCAACCTTGATCGTTCTTCTTATCTTATCTTATATAATACAGACGTTACTTCAAAAAAGAAGATGATTACGTCCTACGCGTCATGCATTTAGTCATGCATATTAACCAATGACTTAAATTCTGCCAAGTCACTGGTTTTTCTGGCTAGCTCAGGCAACCCATTCCATGCTCTAATAGCACTAGGGAAGAAGGAGTATTTGTACAAATTTGTCCTAGCATATGGGACGAGGAATGTGCCTTTATTTTTGTGTCTTTCAGAGTATTTTATTAAATTTTGTTTTTGTATTTGAAGATTATGGTTCAGTGTTTTATGTATAATTGCTACTTTACTTTTGAGTCTTCTGTCCTGAAGGCTTTCTAAATTTAGTGATTTTACTAATGGTGTTACCCTAGTCAAATGTGAATATTCGTTTGTTATGAATCTCACTGCTCTATTTTGTGTTTGTTCCAGTTTCTTAATGTTTTCTTGAGTTGAGGGGTCCCACACGGTGGATGCATATTCTATTATTGGCCTAACCAAGGTTAAATAACATTTTAGTTTTATGTTCTTATTTGATTTATAGAAATTTCTTTTAATAAACCCTAATGCTTTGTTGGATTTTTTTATAGTTTCATCAATATGTGGATTCCATGACAGTTTTTCATTTATTATAACACCTAGGTATTTTGAGTTTTTAGTCTGTGTTACTGGTTTGCCATGAATAAGATAAGTGGAATTAATTTGTTTTAGTTTTTTTGTTACTCTTAACAACTGACATTTTTCTGGGTGGAAAGACATGCTCCAATTTGATTCCCATTTCTGTAATTCATCTAATTCTCTTTGTAAAATATCTGTGTCTTGTTTTGTTTTTATTGTTCTATATGTTATGCAATGGTCTGCAAATAATCTGACTTTTGTTCCTGAACTAATGCAATTTGGTAAATCATTTATGTAAATTAAAAATAGTAGTGGACCCAAGACTGTTCCTTGAGGTACACCTGAGTTTACTGTTATTGGTGTTGATTTAGAGCCATTTATTATTACAGTTTGTTCGTAGGTCTACAACCATTTAGATTTAATAATATAGTTTCATCTGTAATTCAACAAATAATTAGTTAAAGAAAGTTAAACTACCTGCGTCGCTATCCACCATTTTTTAGTCTTGAAATTAATTGCAATGATGGCATATGCATAAAACGCACATAGTCCCTAACCATAATGACTAATTTTTACATACAATCTTGGATGGGAGTGTTTATAATATTATAATGGGTTATCAATATAGATCAAAAGTTTTAGATTATTATTTTTTAAAGTATATTGGTCTATTCTTACACCAAAATAAGTTAACCGCCCTCTTTAAAAAAATGTTATATTCAAGATTACTCTCTTATTCACAAGCTATCTTAAATATGTTATATGTTTTACAATCTGTTTTTTAAACAAAAAATGGAAACTTATCTCTACAATAGGTAATTAAAAATTCATTTTTTTTTCTTTATTTTATTTTAATCTTAAAACCAAAACTAAAATTCAGATAGTTGCTTTTGACAGAAAGGCTTTCTGAAACTACCAAGTGAATTTACTAAAGTTGGAAATAAATTCTCAGTTAGTCAATAGAGGTGATTCATCATGAAAGAGCTCTTCAATGTCTCATACAACACTGATACTATCTAGACAAAAAGAATTAGATCATTTAACTTCCCTTACTTTTTAAAACACCTACAACGCTATTTATTCATTACAACGTGAGCGATGATTCTAAAGTGCAGTTCATTCTGGTCATTTAAAAAATTAGAAATGTATGCTCTTCATCTTTTTTTATTAAATGCATCATTTCTAGTAAAAGTAATCGAATAACAATGATATATGAAAAGTTCATACCCAGCATTTGGATTACATATTAAGGATTTTCATACTAGATATTACATAGAAAATCTGCTGTTTGGTTACCTTCTGACTTGTTAGTATCCGGTGTACATTCTCTTAGAAATAAAATATATGACAAAAAAAAGAAGACCAAACAAAATGTCTAGTGACGATATACAAGAAATGTAAAACAAACTAAATTAAAAACAAAACAAACTTTGGAGTGATTCTGAGATAAATAGACAAAAGAAAGGAAAATTTATTTGAAAGATCGCTGTTGCCTCGAAATGATATAATCAATTTATTATACATAACTATAAAATGTACACCCTACTATTTTATACTAAAACAAACAGCTTCACCTCCAGTTTAATGAGCTCTCCTGTGGATTGTTTTGATGAAGCTTAATACTTTATTATTTGTTATTGAATGTAAAGTGAACATTAGCAAACTGTTTCTAAAAATCTGAAACACCTTTAGACTTTTTAGAATGTTTCTACGGCTTACTGTGTTTTTTCTACATTTAGTCCTTATGCAAATGTTGAATATGGATTTCACGAGTAAGTCTTTTACCTCTTGTTTCAAGAATAATATTAACACACAAAAATGTTAATTTTATAAAGGTTTTTTTTTTTTTTTACGAATGCTATTACTTACTAGAGATGGACCAAAGAGTAACTTAGACTCTGGATTACACCAAATATCCAGTTATTTTAAACTTTCTTGCCTTTTTCGGCCTCGGTCGGATATCACTGACGTAAACAGTACATTGTCGCGTTTAGTCGCTGCCGTTTTTGCGCAAACAGTTTTGCTTCGAGATATTTGACGCGATATATTGTGACTTTAAATTAAGGAAAATGTAGTACTTATAATAAATTGTATTTCACTAAAATATATTTATTGTATGTATAGTATGAATTCTACCCCCATCTACCGAATAGTTTTTTGATAAATGATTTTGTCATTTCATGAATATATAATAAGTCGAATTTTTTACCTGAGACCTGCTCTCCCCCTTAAATTCCAATTACTTAGGAAAAAAAAAACTAAAGTTTATATTAATAGCATATTTTAATATCTATCTAAGATCATACATTACATAATCCAATTTTCATGTAAAGAAATAATTACATCGATTATTTTATAATATTTATTCACTTTGTTTTTGTTTGTAATCAGTGTAGTCTCTTAAACCAGTAGTGCACCCCAAACCTTGTGTTTCGCGAGGCCTGAATGTGTTTTCCACGAATTACTTGAATAATTAACTAGTTAGTCTACACATGTTAGTTAATCTCTCTTACAAAGGACATTTCCCGCTAAATACTTAGAATGTGCGAAGTGTTTTGTTATTTAAACAGCTTAGGAAACTCTGCCTTCAACAAATAATTTTTTTTTAAATGTGCCTCTGAATAAAAAATTCACAAGCATATGTGTTTATTTAAGAAAATGATGTGGAACACAAACACACATAAACATGCAATAAATGATAAGTCGCATTAATTAATGGACATACACATAAAATTATGTTAGGCTGACATAATTATTATTAGCTTATTTTAACTAGAATGGATAAAAAATACTTATTTTTTCTAAAAAAAAATAATAAACATTGATGTTTTTTTCACAACCTTATACTATAATATTTTGCATTCATAACTATTATAGTAAACTGGACGAAATGTCTTAACCATTAGCTATAAATAATTTTCAACTAAAATAAAGTGGTTGATCTAGGAGTTAATCACCAATAACCAAAAAAAATAGTTAAACTAAAAAATTTTTACACCCTAAAAGCTTTTCATAATGCGGAAAAAATAGCTCAATGAAAACATAAAATAATAATAATAAAATAAGCTCATATGAAGAACTCCCTGATTTGGAAACCACTGCGCAGTTCCTCTCATATATTGGTCTAGTCGTCTGAACGTTCCAATAATGAGAACGAGAAAGAAGAAGACAAAAAGTCTACAAGCAGCTTGTCAGGTTTCGAAATTATTTGTGTTGTTAAATAGCTGTACACAAGTAAGGTCCCGAGGTTCACCCTGATAAGAACATCATTCACACACAGTCGTACATAGAGTAACCAACTAGGTGGATGATTTAAATAACAAAAAAAAATAAAGAATTTAATTGTAAGATACTGATAGATGTATATGTACAATGAGAATAATAGGATGATGAATAGATAATATATATAACATATATAGATAGATATTATTAACTAATTCACAAAAACATCTTGCTACTGCTAACACTTGTCACCATGATTTCGTAGTCAACCAGACGCAAACCGACAGACGTCACAATACTGCCAACATCGGCAATAATAAAATTAGACCTCAGCTGATCCCAACTGGTACCAACTGATGTGTAACGGCCCTGACACTCAACGCCGTCGATGATCGCCAATCTGACAATGACACTCAAGACTGTACTATATATTTCTGAGACGACGCCCACACTGGCATAGAATTGAGCTCAGTATGTACAACTCCAACACTGGCACCCTATACACGAAATAACACACAATTCAACCTCTATTCCAAAACTAGAAACACCGACAAACTCATATATAACATACAATAAGAGATATCACAACGAAGTAACTCACCCTAAAACAGGGGTTTCAAAAATCCTACTGAATAATATAAGTCCAAGAAACTAGTACATACTAATAATCTTTTACGGACTAACATACCATCCGTTTCAACCCAATTCAGAGGGACAACTGCCTCATGACAACGCATGACCAATAAACATCACCGGACTTTGTGACGTAGCAAAAACAATTCAAAACAAATATACAAAGGCATTCTGGCCCCGTACAAGTGCTACGAGTAAAGGAAATACAACAAACAAGAATTGGGAGAAAGCAAGGACCGAACTAAGTCACACAGCTGACTGTGTTGAATTCATAGGTCAACACCCGCTATGAGCAAACATTTAAAATAAAATATTTTTTGTATATTGTTTAAAGTTTTTAAAGGGAGGTTTTGTCCTTTAAAAAAATATTTTTTACTGATCTAAAAATAAACCTTCAAGTCAAAACCACATAGAACCTAAAACCGAAAAGCTGAAACTTGCATGGATACTGATTTAAAAAAAAAAACAACACCTCTAACGATTTTCCCTAGAAATTAAACAGCTGATTTATAACGCAGAGAAGAGAATTATTAGCTCGTTGTCCCCATTGGACAAAACTCTAGTTTGACTGCTATACTTTTGTAAAGTAAGAAATTGAGAATTATAAATTTTGCTTGGGAACAAGACTTAGAAAGACTATCGTTTTCTTGATTATTTTTGTTTCTAGATTTGTTTTCCTAATACTCTTAGATCTATAGAACTGTAGATTCAAACCTAGATCTCAATGACAGGCCTAGAGACTAAACTTTAATATACGCTATGGCACCATTCTAAGTTGAAGCTATATATAGATGTAGGCCTACTTGATGTTCCTGCCGCTAATAGAGTATCCCCTTACAGTTTACAAACACACATCCTCATGCTTTACACAGATTGGATTGCTATAGTTTAGTGATGCCCAAAATACTGCCCGCAGGCCAGATCCGGCCCGAGACTTGGTTCCATCCGGCCCGCCGAGACGTCGGCACTAATAGTAAAAAATCCCCTTCTGTTCCAAAAAAAAATGTTGAGAAATGTATTTTACTTGTAACGTTATGGACCTCTGATGGATTGGCACCGTGACCTTTAACATTTATACGTTTAAGAAATGGGAGAGTTGAAGTGGAATTTAGAATCTTATTTTTTTAATGATAATAAGCCAACATATTTGATTTGTATAGAAAGTGTAGCCGGTGTATTGTTTTAAACAACAGATAAACGGCATTATAAAACATATAAACTATTATATCATTCTAAGTTTGTGCGCGAATAAAAAGATTTTTTAAACTACGCCTAGAAATGGGAGGATCGATGGGAATATTTACCAAAAAGAGACAAGAAAATGAATCGTCGGCTAGCAGCTATAATTTTGCTCGCATTTTAAGTAGAGACATGAAACTAGTTTCCAACGCAAAAAAAAAAGAAAAAAAAGATATCTTTCAGATATCCTATGAATGAATGTAAGCACAGTAAGTAGAAACTACTAGATCAACTGGTTTCTATTCAAATTTTTTCAGGTCAATTTGTTTTCGTTTTTGTACCTTTTCAGTCTTGTGGCCTGCGACACGAGTGTCGGAAATTAATTTGGCCCGCAGATTGAATTAGGTTGGGCATCACTGCTATAGTTTAATTAGTAAATAAATGCTACTCAACTTAAATTCATTGATTAGTAATAGAGATAAAACAATAGGGTTTAGAAAATATTTAAAACAAATATAGTTGAATATAGGTATGGTATGTAGAAGCTAAGCAAAATGTTCAGTAACATGAGCTATTTAGAAATATATTTTACTATCCGGTCATATCCTGCTCAAGCAAGATATTACTAAGTATTGGCAAGTATTATCTTGTGCAACCCATATACTTATATATACTGCATCTAGACTAGGCATGGCGATTTTTAACACTACAAAGTATGTCGCGAAAATTTTTTTAAAAAGTTGAAACAAGGCGTTGTTTTGTAACGTAGTTATAGGAAGTACAGTTGTTGTTTTTTCAACCCTAACCTATGTAACATATAATTTAATTGTTAGATCTAGATCTAGTAATTGAACATCAAAAATAGGAGTACTGTCGTCTCATAATTATTATTTTTCAATTTTAGATACATAATCTAGAAAGATCTAGGTAATTGTAACGATACATAAACGCTTGCATATATAAAAGTTTCATTTGTTGCTTAAAGGCTTGAGAGAGAATTAGATCCAATTGACATATTAAACTCAACACCCTAATAATAGTTACAGCATGTAGTGCCTCGCTTTATTAAATAAGAATAGTATGGTGAACAGTAGGAGACAGAATGCCAGTCCGAAATTCCCCCCCCCAGGTCACCCCACCCTTGGTATGGACTGAGTCACTGGATCGCGTGATATGTAACGAAGAAAAACTTTCCACTATGACTCATACCGGGATGGCGGGCTTAGGGTCAGCAGGTCAGCATTCCTGTCCCAAGTGGACTGCGGTCGCTCTGCTACACTCACACACACACACATAAACATGTGGGGGCGCACATCGGTTTGGGACGGCGGTAATTTTAGAAATTTGATAACTTTAATCCCATTGGATCAAGCACGAATATTATTTTAAAATTAAAAATCCCACAAATCAATTGGGCCCGGCACCTCTGGCTATGCAAATGAGTTCGAGTCCCAGTCTATATAAGAGGGGACGCGGGCTCCAACCCACGCTTACACCCGCCAGACAGATTTCTCATTTAATAGGCGAGAGGCTGGAACTTAGTTTCTCTCATAAAGCCGTCTATAATTTAAACAACCGTGGTAGGTTGATCATAGTTACACAGATCTTTATATGCGTATTATTTTTACATTTAATAATACTATGTAAGTATGTAACTTTATTTTATCTTCAACACATTGTTTACTTTCGATGGGCTATGTTCTCGCCTATTTTAATTAGTTTATTATTTTCCTAAACCTAGCGTTAAGATGTTCTAATCTAGATCAACTGTAGCGATCGGATCTTTTACAAGATTCTGAATCGTGTACTCTCTTACTAGATCCATGAATGTGTTTTCCTGTATAACATGTCAGTTTATGTTAGTGACGGCATGTGATATACCACATATGTCTATGGCATTTACAGTCTTTATAATTTTACTTCTATTCAATCCCGCTATGTTGTGAATAAGATTTAATCTATGATCATATCATTCCCTCCCCCTGTATATCTACATATTTACCCCATTAATCATAAATGATTTATATAACGTTGGCCACTAGAGATGTATGCAACTCTCTTCTTTTATGCTGGTTTTATCAGCATATATTCTTGTTCACTTTTAAACATTTTCTTGGGTTATCTCCCTTATTTTGTTTTGTTTTATATAATATTGAAGTTCGAAGTTTAAACCTGTTGTTTACTTGTATGATCATAACATCATGGCTTATTTTACTTATAGCCTCACGTATTGCTTAATGTAGTTATTTCCCCTGTTTTATTTGTTACCATGAATAAATTTCTAAGTGCTTTTTTTTTAGCCTGGTTGTTATTGGTTATGCAATATAACGCAAACAAGACTAGCAGTCTTTTTACCACTAGATCTGCATTGTCTTCACCTGCTAGATCGTCAGCTTCGACTGGATCAGCAGCGTCACCAAACCTGAGCCTACAACGTCTGAACTCACCCCCCCCCTTTTCTGTCAGCGAGAAGGAATCTCAGTAGTGCCCAATACAAACGGCCCTAAAGCCCAGCGCCCAACCGACCAGCAAAGAAAGTTAAGAACACAAAACAGAAACACTTATCCACTCCTTCATATGCAATCAATGATGACATGAATCCACCTGAATCATTGTTGACTCACTACCCAAGCTAGTAGTGATATTGTTGTTGTTAAATAAATTTGTATTTTTTTATTCAACCTACAGTCAGTTCATTTGTTCTAATTGTTGCTCCTAGTGTGCCTGTTCAATATTTACTGATGTGAGCGGGGAAACTCAAAATTACTTCCCCTGGAGTAACGAACCAAAATCATTTTAAAAATATGAAAACCTCGCCACAGTAATCAATCTATTTAAATGTACATACGATGATTAAAATCAACAGGCATAAATTATTTCTATCTACGATTTTTGAAACATTATCTTAATGAAAACTAACTTTAATGGCTTTGTTTCATATATTAGCGTGAATATATAGTTCTGTGATTATTAGCCCATTCTAAAGAAAATCCGAGAAATGATTTTGCATTATTTCTAAACTTTTAAAAATAAAGATCGTTACTTATCTAAGACAGAAAAGATTGATTGAGGCGACATCATGGACTTCCCTTAGAGCTTGAAAAAAGAGTTTACGTACATAAAAATTCATATCTATCTATCTATCTATCTATATATATATATATATATATATATATATATATATATATATATATATATATATATATATATATATATATATATATATAGGTCTGTGAATCGATCAATCGCGGATACGTATTTATTTTCCGTGGTTTCTAGTCTAGTATAATATAAAAGTCTATGGTGCAAACCTAGAAATTTACTACAGTATATCTAAAATAAATTTTCGATTGACTCACTAAAAGTTTTTTTTTTTACATTTTTATTACTTGAAATAACATTTCATTTCAGATTCTTTAACAAATTCAATTACTTGTGAGATAAATGTTGAAACAAAAACTGTCAAATTAACTGTAAACTACAAGGGACTTGCCTATGTTATTCAAAAAGATAAGCAGGTAATTGTGAGTTACGAAAGAAACAATTGTAGCTTTCCTGCGCATTATAAAAACATCACTCGGAGTGATTGTAATTTGGCAAGTAACAAACATCAAATAAGTATTACAATTTTACAAAGAAATACAGATTTTAGACCATTTGGACTATGGGAAATGGAAACTCACGATGAAAACGGTGTCTTCTTGAAAGAAAGTCATTGCTATTTGTATTTGTACGGTAAAGAGTTTTTATTGTTGCTTTTTTAGTAATAATAATAATAGAAATAGAAGATTAGGTTTACAAAGGGTTGACATTACACAAAAAGGTATTTTTATTCACCAATACACAGATTAAACTGACAAAACTTCTTCAATACATTTTCATTTCTTAAAAACTTTTAATTATTTATTTATGCATCCATGACTACTTTTGAGTCATTTTTTTTTTAATATTTTAAAGTTTTCTATGCGCGGTGCCTGAGTGTTCAATGTTGAAATCCTGATGAAGACAGGGATTTTGAATTTTAGGATTTTATGGAGTCCTCTGATACTATCTAGCTCTAATTGGTACCTGAAATTAGGTGGGGAAAAAATAATCGGTTGGTCGTTGAGCTGGCCACATGACAACATTGTTAAACGTGGGCCAAGGAAACAGATGACATTAACATCATCTGCCCCATACATCGCAACGTCTCAAATGGGTACTTTAATGCAATGTTGCAGTGCAAACATATTTAGGTGAGTTATACATTCTATGCTTGATCTATGTCTAATACTTTAAACTCTTAGTCTAAAATCTATTTCTGTGTGAATTGTACAACTTTTTAGAATTATTGATAATTCTTTTGCTATCAATGTTGTCAAAATTAGTTCTTAAGCGCTATCTTTAACATGACATTTTCATACGTTCATATTAACTGCGTTTTCGAGCCTTTGTAGAAAATATACTTTCTTTTATATTTCTCTATCCATGATTCTATATTCTAGGCTTTCTAGATCTGCATACATACTTATATATGTGTGTTGTTTAACAGAGTAAATTTATCGCGTTGGCTGAGCGGTAGAACGCTTGGCTTCCGAACCGGGGTCCCGGGTTCGAATCCTGGTGAAATATGGGTTTTTTAATTTCGGAATCTTTTGGCGCCTTTGAGTCCACCTAGCTCTAAATGCATTAGGGGAAACGTAAAGGCGGTAGGTCGTTAAGCTGGCCAAAGACACTTTTGTTAACTATAGGAGGCCACAGAAAAAGATGACCTTTACATCACAGGGTCTGAAAGAGGAATTTTTTGTTTTTATTGCCATATGTAATTCTTATTAAAGGAATATCTAAGCTTTACTATTTTTCTTACGTAATTCTACTATATATTACATCTAGATTTTATATCAGAAGTCTAGGTCTAGTATTGTACACAAATGTACATATAATTATAATATTGATAAATAACCTCGAAAACTAAGATTTTCGGTGGCTGAAGTGATAAATACATACGTTTACATGTATGATGTCAAAGTCACGGGATTGATGCCCTCTTTAAACCAATTATTTTCTATATATTTTATCATATTTTAAGTTGTATACGATAGGAGAATGTTTTGTTTTCTTTGTTTTTGTTTCATTGTTGACAGCTAGTATCCTGTAATTACACCATTCCATTGTTAAATTCACATGTCAAATCCTATAATGATAAAAGTATGACGCTTAGAATTTAGCACATTCGGGAATTTCTGAATAGACGTGAAAGTAGATTAAAACATTACACTGGATAGCTAGGAGGTATAACTAACGGATAATAGATGCTTGACACTACATTGAGGATACTCTTTTTTTTCCGTTGACTTAGAGACACTGGACTATTTCCTTTCAATGTTATTAAATATTTAAAGTTTTAAGTCACAACTTGTTCTTGTTGGTATTACATATACAACATAAAATAATTAATTAAATTTACCATTAATAGAACAGACAAGAAGAACATTTCTCATTTCCTCAGAACTCAAGGCTTACTCATATAGGGCATGGGTGGTTGGGTCTGTTACAGCTAGGCTTGCTTCTTTTCTCTCCTTTATTTGTGTGATCTGCGCTCTGGACTAGTGGGGTCTCCTTGCCTCCTATCTTGAATCTCCGACAATAAGGAGCGATCATGGGCTATCTTTTCCCACAATCTTACATTTGTAAGTTACATCTGAATGGTGTGTATATATCGCGTGTGTTGACCTCCCTAGGGGCGCTTTTCAGCACATGATTAACTTCAGTTACTGAAATATAGATTTTCAATTTTGCCCTGACCATAGATGTTGTTGAATTCTGTCTGACGTGACATTATTAAGTGCAACAAGACAGTTTACTTCATGATCTAGGTTTATATTTATGATTGATGCTAAGACAAACATTTTTAGAGACTTTGCAAAGAAGGAGAAGGCTTTTTTTTTTTTTTTTTTTTAGAATACTTTGCAAAAAGCAGATACCTGAAGCAGTAGTAGTTAGTTAGGGCTTTTTTCCAGACGGGCAATACCTTTATTGATGATATATTCTATGGCCAATTATTAAGTAAACAACAAACTATAAACTAATTTTTTTTCAAAATAAGCATTGGACACAAGAACTCAAGATCACACGGCTCTATCAATCTATGATATATATTTTAGTTCGTCGATTTGTTCCTTCTGTGTTTTTCTTTCCGCTGTACGTCTTGTTTAGTCTCTCAAAATACAACTTTTACTTTTGTTCATCTGTCTTGTTCTCACTAAGTACACCTTTCTAACGTTATATCGCACTCTGAAATGATTTTAATACTTTATATGATTTTTTCTGAACAGCTAAAGATAATTATATCAATTGTACTGTACAAGAAGGGAACTGTTCAAGTATTTCAGTAGCTTGCAATATTAAGAAAATATACCCGGAAGCTGTTTGTAGTTTTTTGATTTCAAATCAAGAGGTAATAAAGCGAATTGTATTGAAATATAATAGTACGTAGTTTTAGTAAAAATATTTAGTTTTTCTTACATGTCTAAATTTTAGAAAGAAAAAAAAAGATACAGAAACATTTGTTATTTTAACCCATAAACTACGGAAAATCCTTCAAAAACAAGTTCACGGAGTTGATAGAGTGCTCGTTTTTCAGACTTGGTTATGTTAAATTGCTTTAGTGGAGGATGTTTAATGGTTTATGTGCACTGTCTTTTTTATATAAAGATTCAAGAATTGAGAGGATTTAGAATTGGGGACGGGGGCAGTCCATTTAGAGTTTTTGTTTAAAAATGTCTTTTAATAGAGCTTCGAGTTCGTCGTCTAGATTTGTGTTTCGCTAATACAACCAGTAAAGTTGTATCTGAACATAAGTTATCGAAAAAAATCGGTTTTTGCATTTTGCATAACTTGGTAATTGTTGTGCTATGGTTAAAGAGGAACAAATTTATGTTTTACACTGAGCCCTCCCCCCTACAGGAGATCAACAACTAGCAAAATATTCTCTAAAAAAATGGGATCTAACAATCTACAATTTTCGCATATATCTTTGTCAGACATCACTGCCCCCTTCCGATTTCCTGCGCTTCTAGCACCAGCGCAGCTCATTTATTTTCTGCCTCGATAGAAAACAAAAAGCCTTTTTGACGACGCTTTCTTGGTGCTCCCTCTACTGTACCTAGAATAATGACTTTTGACAGTGAGTCGTGTTTTACAATGTGGCCAAACCAGCCTAGCTTTCGTCTCTTTACAGTATGAAGGAGTTCCTCCCCTTTTTGATGTAGATTTGTGAAAGTCCAAACTAATTTGTCTTCTTTTCCTAGTATCTGATACACAACATTCTTTATAGTTTACTAGCAGTAATAAAAACGCCTTAATCGGTGCGGTATTTTCTATCCATTATTCCTATATTCAGTTTACTGAGTAAATATTGATTGAAATAATAGAAAGACGACACGATTCAGAAAATAACTTACGTGTAAATTAATAGCATAAAAGGTATAAAAATAAAAAAAAATAATAATCATTTATGTGTGTGTGTATTTCGTTTCGAAAATAGTGTTTGATTTTTAAATATATAGGGAAAAAAAGCCCAAATATATGCTGTACATTTACTACAAAGTTGAAAGTAGTCGATCCGCCGCTATTTAGAATGTATAAAGAGAAAGATTACTTGTTCTCTGTCGCAGCGAAAATTTGGTGGAGTACCTCTAATCCGACTTTGTGGATTTGTTTCGATGATTATATTAACGAAAAGAGTTAAGTTTTATCACAGACCTACATATAGTATACATAGACTGGACACGAAGATCGATTAACACCTGCACAAAATGTGAGAAGTTTCACAAAACTGAAACAAAAAAAAAGTAATTATTTCATCTACGTTTTTCGTTACATTTTGTCAATCCATGGAAACGAACAGAAAATGGCTTTCTATCATAGATTTATGTATATATATTGCTATGTGCTTAATGACCCTTCTATTTAAAATCGACAAAACGGTATTGCATGATTTTTAAACGTTGAAAACTAGATCCTTACATTTTTTAAGACAGAAAAGTACTACGTTCCAAGATTCAAGGTGACTTTCCTTACAGCTTGAACAAGAACTACGGACATAACGATCGGATCATTATCGAATAAGCATTAGTTTCCGTTTTCCAGCCTAGTTATAATATACATAGGTCTGGGATTTTCATGTTGTACTTTAAATACAACTAATTTTCATTTACAGATTTCACAGACAAATGTTACGTATAATCATACACATCTAGATGGAGAAGTTCCATATTACAGCACCGAATGTTCCATTAACATTAGCAGGACCGACGTTCCAAAAGACCACACGAAGTGCTCACTTAAAGTAGCTGTATCTCCAAACATCAGTGATTCTACGGATAACAATACACAAATAAATGCTGAAAATACGTTTTCCGGCCGCATGTTTGGTTTGTTCTAGAAACCTAATTATTTTTAAATACGACACTTGTTACAGAGTTGGAAATAGATCGATGCAAAACTAAGCAAAAATTGTCTTCTATCTTTTCAGATATACTTTGCCAATGTGGACTGACTCAGAAGGAAATACTATTATCAACAAATAAAGGTGTAGAACATAATAAAGATATACATTATATAGATAAAAGCAATTAGGTTTAGCGACGCCATATTTAACGTATTCAAAGATAATAACAGAATTTAAAAAGTAGTAAAACTTCCGATAAAGAATAGAAAGATGTAAATATCAAAGATTTACTTGTACAAATATAAAATTCCCAATATAAATTACACATTATAATTCCTAATAAAAGTTATTAGTATATAGTATTATTGCATTTAAATAATCTGTTTTGTTTCCTTTGTCAATCTTCAGTTTTAACAACAACTTATACAAATAACATTACAACCAGAGACGTGCTGCCCTCTAAGATACGTTAGTATAAATTGTCCTTGTAACACTTAATATAGAGTCATTTTTTTAATTTTTGTAATTAAATTTCTTAATTCTATGAAATTTAAATTTTGAAAAGATACACATACAATAGGTATTAGAATTTGTTTCTAGGTGTCCATGTTTTCTCGCTGTTCGCAGCTTTCTTGGTCACAGTCTCTTTATTGTAATCAAAAGTTTTGTTAAAATTAGATCACAAAAGAAGTTCTTCAAGTTATTTTACAAATATTCATTGGGAGAAGCAAGCACATGATTGAGGATTATGGCGTAGCACTGTGAAAAGTCTCCTCCTAAATTGAGGATTATGGCGTAGCACTGTGAAAAGTCTCTCCTAAATTGCAAAGGACAAGAAAACTGCAGAAGAAGTGTCACAGAAAAAAACAAGGCCAATGACCCAATCTCTAGCTAGAATAACCTGCCCAGTGTGCAGTCGAACATTCTTGGCTCACATAGGTCTCACCAGCCAAATGAGGAGGCACAAAACCGCAGTGCAAAGCTCTCAGATTCTTGGATGTTAAAATTGGTTAAAATCGTTCTGTGATTGACAAACTAAATATCTGTAGACTACAAATCAATTAAATGATTAAACATTTACCAAATTGTATGCAGTGGAAGTCTTACGGAAATCTATAAATCAAAGGAAACAAAAAAAACATTAGTTATATACTAGTAGTACAAATGAATAAGACATATCCTGGTATTTACTACACATTTCGAATTTCATTTTAATAGCCTTTTAACTCAAAGGCATTAGTTACTTCATCACTTTTGTGTGCATATAAATCTAAGAAAACCTGACCGATTCCAAAGACTGAGCTGCAGCAACAGGTATTGCTACAAACACTATCTTGGTTTGAAATTCCTTGTGCTATTCTGAATATAAAAAACGACTTAAGTTTCATTCACAACAACTGCTACAGATTTTGAGGATCTCCTCGTCATTTATCTACGTAAGGAATAGAATTCTCACGCTATTTTTCAAAGTTGAAGTAGAGACTTTTTTTGCCAGCCTGTTGTTCTAGTTACAGTTTTTCTTGTCTCTTACTTCTGTCGTATACTTCAGTTGAAGCAGAGTGTGCTAAAAATTCCATAACCTTCCATGTTCGAGAAGGCGAGGTGGCTGAGTGGTAAAGCGCTTGGCTTCCTAACCGGAGGTCCCGGGTTCATATCTTGGTCAAGGCTACGATTTTTACTATCTTTAGGGTCTCTTGGTGGCTGAGTTGTAAAGACAGAAAAGGAAAGACGGTTGGTTGTTGAGCTGGCTACATGACACACACGTTAACCGTGGATAACATAAACAGATGACCTTTAAAGCATAGATCTCAAGGTCTCAAAGGGCAACCATACTTACCTTTACTTCTATGTTCTCATCGTCATTGTCTTTACCATTGTGTCTACAAAGTGCATAAACAAGTCGTTCTCTCTGCATTTTTAGCCGCCGTGAGTTTAAGCACACACATAACGCTACAGGAAATGGAGGTTCTTTAAAATTCTTCTAAGAAATGTCTATGCAAAATAAGAAATAAAGAATTCACTTCGTACCTGACGTTTTTTAGGCATTCAATAGAATACCGGAATGTGCACTTTGCCGGAAACATATGCTTAACATATTTAGTAAAAGTATTGCAAAGGAAAGTACTGACTTCAAACCTTTTGATCTAGAGTTCAGATGATGTAAATGTAGTGTGTTTCTATGAGCGACAGTTAACTAGGGTTTCATTTGGCAAGAACAACGATTAATCACGTTTCCTTTTCTTGAATAGTCAGTATCGTCTTAATAATCCCAGAATGCAATAAGATTCAAACCCTAGACTCCATGGCTCATATGTCAAGCACTATAGTACTTAGCCACCACTGTTTATATTCATAATAGATAGAAAGATACCTGGCTATGAATTTTTTACATTTACTGTTCAAATCAAAACTAAATTGTTAATGTTATTATATAATATGATTTTATTTATATTTTTAGCGGCCCCCGAAAGGGGAAAAGACGCTATTAGTTTTGTGCGAAATGTCTGTCCGTCTGTCCGTCCGTCCGGTTTAGATCTCGTAAACTAGAAAATATATTGAAAATCCGACATCACAATATTTTAGACCATTCAAAGTTCTGATGGAACGTCAATTTTTTTTTTCTAAAAGCAAAAAATCTAATTTTTAAAATCAGTTATGCAAGAGTTTTTTAAAGAGAAAAAGGTAATTAGTATGCATTATAAGTTAGACCAAATTAAAACGAATAGTAATCTTGTAAATTTAATTTTCCTAAACACTTTGTATATTTCGGAATATTTTTTTTTTTTTGAGGATTCGAATAAGTGATTGAGCTTTTTGAAAACAATTAGATCAATTATAAGACATCAGTTAGGCCAGGATAGTCGCGGTGGCTGAGCGGTAAAGCGCTTGGCTGCCGAGCCGGGGGTCCTGGGTTCGAATCCTAGTGAAGACTAGGATTTTCAACTTTGGAATCTTTGGGAGCCTCTGAGTCCACACAATCTAATGGGTACCTGACATTAGTTGGGGAAAAGCAAAGGCGGTTGATCGTTGTGCTGGCTACATGACACCCTCGTTAACCGTAGGCCACAAAAACAGATGAACTTTACATCATCTGCCACAAGGTCACAAGGGAACTAGTTAGGCCAGGTTCACATCTAAATTTACATTCACTTTCACCTATTCTTTGATCCGCGGGACCGTTGGGGCACTACACATGATCTGTTAACCTTCTTTCTCCATTCTTATCTCTCATATTTGTCTTTGAAATAATTTTCTGAAAATATTGAAGCCTGCCTGGGTGGGTCACATCGGGGGCCGATTTTGAGTTTATGTTTCCACACAAACTGTCTTTTGTAACCTTGTTTTTAAATATTTTTTTACATAAGCATTTATTCACATTTAAATCAATTTTGTTTTATGCATGTTATAAACATTAACCAATTTTAATAATAGTATTGTTATATATAGTAGCTATACGTATATAATAATTCTTAAAAAGTAATAAATTTCTTGTTTCTTATACAGATGATGACCATAACATTCATTATACAACTATCATAGCATTGGCCATTGTCAGCAGTTTTCTGACTCTATATTTATTTATTCATTGTTTCAAGAGAAGTATGTTGTAATGCAATAAATGATTGTTTTTACATTAATAAATTTTAAAGAAAAGTTTGTTAAATTAACCTAATTAAAATGTTTATATTTTGATTCTATTAAAAATGGTAAAAATTGTTTTTATTTAGATTTACAAGTACAAGTAAATTTGAAACATAAATTGTAAGTTATAATTTGTCAAATTAATTAATTAAATGTATATCTATGGTTAGTGCTATTTATAGCTTATAAGTTGTGCAGGGGTCTTCATTCTTAGAAAATCATGCGAAAGGTCTGGAAACATATGAACAAAAGCTACACTTTCTTTGAGAGCCTAGGTATGCCAAACCCAGTGCCCCAAAGTGTCCCACGGGGCTTAAACTATTTTCCGATTGGCCCCGGCCGTGGATTGACCGAAGACTAAGTGCAGAGGAAATAGTGAGTGCCTGGTCGTGCGGTATGCGCGCTGGACTGCCGTTCAGTCGTCTCGACGGTCCCGGGTTCATACCCAGCTAGCTGAATTCCCCCCTCGTCCTGCGGGAGGTTAGGACTAATAAGTGAATTCTCTTCATGTTTAACGGAAAATCTGAAACATTTAAAACATTTTACAAAACATTTTTCTTCATACTTCCGTTTTATTTTCTCACTTACCTGTATAATGCCTCCACATCAGCGTTCGATACTCCAAAGAAACCGCGTGCCGGAAATGAAAAGTACTAGTGCGCCATTCCATCTTCCTTAACACTTGCAATCCATACGATACTTTGGATGCTCTCTGTAGGTATCGGTTTTCATTTACCTGAGCAACAACTATTATCTCAAATGAAGGTTTCCAAGAGCGAACAAAGATGATGACAGAATGTTGCCACCTGTTTGATTACACGAAACAACATTTTATTGATTGTTGCGTTATTTAAAAACGATATAGTCACATCCAGCGCCGGTTATAAGCTGGTGTTACAGATCGGGGCCCCGCGTCAAGTTATTTATATTAACAATAATGCTATCAATCAAAGCTCTAGTCACAGGCTTTTAAAGGTGCAAGACTTAAAGTATTAACATATTTAATGTATCGTACGATAGACGTTACTTAAATTAACCCATTGGCGCCTATTGCGTTTGAGTTGCTTCCTATTCATGTTGTATACTAATTGTGGATATAATTATATAATAAAGTGGTTATTGTAAAAATAAAGTATAAGAGAGTTTCTCGAGCATCCAATAAATTGGGTCCTTAATTTGTAAGGCTGGTCCTGCTGCACACCAATATCATTAAATTCTTTTCTACATATAAGAAGTTATGTAATGATTGCCATGGCCGTAAAGAGACAGCTATTTATATTCAGACCATTATTTGACATCTTTTAACTTGTTTTTAAAATAGAAGTACAACTATTATTGTCTTTATTTACAAAATATTGTTACATGCTAACGTTTTTTCTTAAAAATTACATGTTTGTGATTTTGATTCCAGAATAAGCTCACAACATACCATACAAACAGGTAACGAAATTGAAATTAGTTCTTTAAGAGAAAAAAAAATTGTATTTTAAATATATACATTATGCATATTAAAATTAAAAAAAATTTTCCTTTAGAGAACACTATGTTTGAATAATATTTCTATTCTTAATGTGGGCTTTGACACAAACTGAGAACATATAAAGTATTTTTTTTTTGAGTTTGTACACATCTGAGCTTGTGAATACTTCTATTTTCTCCTACCCATTATTATGAGTTATATAAGCAATTAGAATTACAAGTAAATACATTTTCTACACACACACACACACTTATATATATATATATATATATATATATATATATATATATATATATATATATATATATATATATATATATATAAATCTAATTTTAATAAACACACTTTGTGGATGTATTTTTTTTTTACTTAATCACTTTTAAATGTTCTGAATTATAAATTGTTTCTGTGTAGAAGTTTTTAAAGTAATGTGATGTTATAATTTGTCTTCTATGTACTTTTAATAAGAGATTATCATATTTGTCTTTCAAAAAATTGATTGGAAAAATCGTCTTTTCGAGTAAATTTAAGTTCCTCGTAGTTCAAATGACCAAAATAACATCGCTTTTAACTTTCTATGGCATATTTCAAAAGTATTATTTTTAGTATTATCCTAAATATTATGTTTCTAGTGATAAGACAATTCGAGTAGAGCCTTACTCATGGCTTAAGATTCTTTAGAATCATCTTTTATAATAAATCATTCAATGCAGGTGCGGTAGCTGAATGGTAAAACCGTGGATCCCATGTATTTAAGGTGCCTCTGAGTTCACCCAGCTCTAATGACATGACATTAGTTTGTGAAAAGTAAGGCGGTTGGTCGTTGTGCTAGCTACATGACACCATCGCTAACCATGGGCCACAGAAACAGATGAGCTTTACATCGTCTGCCCGATAGATCACAAAGAGAGAATGAGATTTTTACTTATTCATTATCTTTATTCTTTTTATTTTAATAAACACAGAAACATGAAATATCGTTTTTTTTTTATTTCCAGAAGATATTGACAACAGTGACATTTATTCATTCAACATATTACAACATAGGAAACAAAAAGGTATGTTTGCTTGTCACCACTTAGACAATTCGTTATATTCGTTAAGAAACTTTATTGTGAGACATTTCAAATAGAATCCTTTGCACTCTTTCTTTATGTAATTATTTACCACATTCTGGTGGAATCAACGCTGCTAGCGTCAGTTAGGAGAGAAAGAGTTAATGTAATTAATTTTATATCAACCTACTCTGTCTTTCTGTGTGTCCGTCTCACTAGCCTAAAGGTTTGCACACGTTATTTCTCAGACAAACAATATCGGATTGAGATAAAATTTTGCACAATTATTTCTTTCACATGACAACACACGAATAATTTACAAAAAAAAAATCTGTTAATTAACTTTTGGAAATAAATTAATTTTTTTGCTATCTCAAACAAGGGAATGAAATAGTACTTCACGGAAGTGCTGGTATAAGCTAAATAAGTCCCCTTTACTTAACACAAACAACACATAACTAGACAATCCTTCCTGGTTGTTGACCTTCGCCAGTAGAGTGGTTACCGAATTCAGATCGTTCTTGCTTTTTATTTATTTATTTTATGAATACTTTATTGTTAGTGTAAATCTATTACAGATTTTTATATATATATATATATATATATATATATATATATATATATATATATATATATATATATATATATATATATGTTCGAAACTAGTAGAAACTAGTACGCTTAATATAAACTTTATTTTTTTAAAAGTATTTTTAGGTTGTTGTTTTTTTTCTTTTTGCAGACCTCCCCGTTTATTCTTCAAATGAAACTTGGGAAAATAAAAATGTCAATACTAATAGAGATACATTAGGATCCATTTCTGGTAAACGAAACAATTTTGATAAGAGTTGTATTTGTTTAAAAAATATTTTAGTTTATCTATGAATGTGTTAAGATATTAGCAACTTTCCAAAATTGTATTTAACAATATCATACTTATTGAAAAAGAAAATATGTTTTCCTTTTTTTTACATAAGATGATTACTGCACGATAGACAGATTATCATACTGCAAGAAGTTAACAGCATCGAAACAATCAACCAGAACTACATTAGACTTTGGTAGAGTAGCATTTCTATTTTGTTAAGTTTGAAATATGGTGTGGCAAGCTTGGACGAGAGGCCAAGTGCGCTTGAAGGGGGCTGGAGGTTCGACAGCCGAATCGGGCAGAGTTTTGACTACTGAGGCAGCACGGATAACCAACTCCCCCTCCCCCCACACTGGTCCTCCACAAACGAGATTGGACCAAAAGCGCTCTGAGCATGCTATAAGTATGAGAGTAGCGCTATATAAAAGCTATAATAATAATGTTAGTAGACATATGCTCCAGCAATGCAAATAATGTTTAATAAGTTAAATATTAAATGTATTTGTAAGTTAAAAAAATAGTTTTCATTTTTTTGGACGACTCAGTTCCTATTTTTCCAGAATTTAAAGCACTGTTTTCTTCAATTTATTGTATACAAATAGCAATACGTTTTGATTGACTCGTCTTGGAAATATATTCCGATTACAATACATTATCTTCTTTTTTGAAAAAAAAAAACGTCAGTATTATTTAAGATAAGATAAGATAAGACATTTTAAGATGTTAGGTTACTCACAAATCATCACTAATAAATAATTTTAAAAAACCTATTAAAACGTTAACTTCAGAAGTAATTCTTCGTAGTTAATTGTTTTTTCTTTAACATTCTTATAAATTATCGAGATAAAAAGTTGCACAATCCATAAAAACAAACAAACTCCTAAACAGTAAATCGAAGCCTTTTTCTAGAAATTAACACGAATTTGTAAATATATTAAAAACAATGCAAAATTCAGACAAGTAATGAGAAAGGCGCTTGACAGATCGTCAGTGGTGTACCAACGGTTCAAAAGACTATGGCAGTGTTTTCCAAACTTTTTCCTTAAGGAACCCTTCGCAAAACCTGAGTATTTAGACACACGATGTGCCCATTTTTTTTTTTGAGTGAGTAGTTCACGAGGTGGCCTACTAGTTAATTATTCCACTATTTCGTAGAACACATATTCATGCCTCGCAGAACACTTCCGAGGAGCACAGTTTGGGAATCACTGGACTAAGGGGATAGGTGAAATTGAGCATGCTCGCTACGTAACAAATAGTACAAAACGTGTTGAGGTCACATAGGCCCCAAGTTAATGTACGAAGTAAATGCAGTAGAAAATTTCTAATATCATCCCATTAGCGAAATGTAGAACAGAAATATTAATCGTCTAGAAATGTGTGTTAACTTAGGTGTATTAAATCTCAAAGTACATTTAAGATATGAATGTACTTTTAAGATGTATGTATGTATGTATGTTTAAGATCCGTACTCAACTATTGAGGAATGTTTACTTGACAAGGAAAATGATACACTACTTGCATATGAATATGGAAATCACGAGAATGCTATTACATCCATTACTAGAATACAAGGTTAGTATCATAAAAATGAGTAAATTCTCACATAATTTCTGACAAATGTAGCCTGATTGCCAAACTCTCTAAACATGTTAAAAACAGCAAACAACAAACAAACAAAAACAACGTATACCTATCAGTGTTTACTTAACTTAAACATTAATATATGAAGTTCTTTATATTTAAATATTTAAATGTCAAATTGTGTGTGATATTACATGTGTGAAATGGAGGAGCGGTGGCTGAGCAGTAAGGCGTTTGACTTCCAAAGCAGGTCTCGGGTTCGAATCCCGGTGAAGACTGGAATTTTTTGTTTCGGGATCTTTAGGTACCTCTGTGTCTAACCAGATCTAAAGTAAAGGCGGTTGGTTGTTGTGCTGGTCTTTTAAAACATAAAAGTTTTGTACAGCTATTAGCTACTACAAGAGATCTCTGTCTGTTAGTGTGTCTGTAAACTATTTCCGTTGCTTGACTAAACAAATAGGCAATTCATCTTCTAGATCAGTGAGTCATAACAGTCTTTTACCTCGTTAACCGTAGGACACAAAAACACGTGACCTTTACATCATCTTCCCTATGGACTACAAGGTCAGAAACTGTTTTTTTCTAACATGTATTAAGCGGGAATGCGCGGTGGCTGAATGGTAACACGCTTGGCTTCCGGTTTCGAATCCTGTTGAAGACTGGTATTTTTAGATTAGGGATCTTTAGGGCGTCTATTATTAAAGGCGGTTGGTCGTTGCACTTGTCACACGACACTCTCGTTAACCGTGGTGGGCCACAGAAACAGATTGACTTTTGCATCATCTGCTCTATAAACAGCATGTCTGAAAGGGGAACTTTAGGTTCATATTTAGTGGCAATTATTATATTGTTATTATTTTTTTTTAACTTTCTTAACGCCCAGAATGCTAATAAAGCTTTTTTTTTTAGTTAAAGACAGATCAAAAGATGACTTGCCTACAAAACTTGTTTCAAAACGTCACAGAGATGGAAATATATACGAAAGCATTGCCTGATTCTAGCATTAATTTGTTTCTATTTAGTTATTATTTGTAGTGTTCCTATACTGTTTGTACCGTTCTCCGGGAGAACATGGATATTTATAAGATAGTCTTGCTAGCGTATGCACATTATGTAGCGAAAGAGTTCGAGGAGTCTCAAGATCAATGAGTCATACAAAAGATTATTTTGAACCACTGCATTGTAAACATTGTTGTGTGTCGGTAAGCGAAGAGACCCATTCAGCCTTATTTACTATCACTGGACATCTAAAGCAATGTTGTCATGACGAGACGATTGTCTCTTTCTCTAGAGAGTGACGCATCGCTAGACACAGCAATGTCCAGGTACGTGAAGAAGTCAACAAAAAGAGGAAGTCATTTTTGTTATATTTGTGGAATTGACTTGGTTTCGTATTAGGATTTCTGGAACGTGACCTGCTTTTTAAAGGTGGATAAACGGACAAAACAGATCAATGCCTCATTAAATTATTGCCGTCAGGTTGAAGCTCTTTCTAGATGTATGTAAGAAAGGTGCAATAATCCGTACAGAGAAGCTCAGTAGCTTTGATTTTATCATTTTATTTAGCATTTCCAAACAGAACATTGTAACCTGTTGGTGCCAGCACATAACCTTGGTTCACACTATTCTGTTTACAGAAGTGAGCTGATAGGCAGATGTATTTGACATTTTTTTTTCAGTACATTTTTTCCAAAGCTTCAATTCTACCTGATTCAGTTTTAGTATTGGTTGTAGTTTAAATTTTACTGGACGCTTGTAATATTTTAGATATTTGTCATTTAATTTATTGTTGGTTTCCCTCACGAGTTACTTAAAATAAACTTAAACATTTTTTTATTTGTTTAGTCTTAAGTCATAATCAAATTATTTATTGCAATACAATGTTTTACAACAATGTGTATATGTGTGCTATGGCATCTTTTTCCATTAGATAATAAATGTTGTATACAAATTTTACACATTTCTATAATGGGTGTGTATTTTTGTGATTAATATATAAATGAACGTTTTAGCCTGTCATAATGACAATAACAATGATTTACTGCTACAGGGGTGAACGAATGTATAGCAAATACAATAGAAATACATAAAGGATACACATTAAAAGAAGTTCGGGCCACGAAGCCTTCATCAGCTACAAAACAAACAAAAGAAAAGACAAACCATTAACAGGAAATGGGACAGATAAATTAATTATAAGTCACTTTTATTAGCTTCCTTCAGTCGTAGAACGGAAATGAAATCCACTAAGCGAAACAAAATAGAATTCATAGGTCAAAGGTGAGTGTGTATTGCTATGACATGATTATGATTTAGTTATTTGTTTTGGGAATAAGGGGAAAGTTTTACTTAGTGACGAATGACGTAATAGATATTTAAAAACTAGAACGCTCTATTCGACACTATCAACAAGACGCTTTTCACTATACAGACGGCTAGTAACGGCTACATTAAACGGATCCCATTTGGAGCATTAAAAGTGTGTATAGTTACCACACTAGTGTCCAGCACCTCTAGTGATTGTTTTGGTGTTCCTGAATTAGTTTGAAGGTTACCTCCCTGTTTATTTCATTGATTGTATCCACACCGCGGAAGAGCCATAACAGCATGGAAGAGCAATTTAAAGCACAGGCTGTTCCGATTAAACATATTCTAGAATGCAATGACCAGATGGGTGGTTATTGAAATGCGGGATGTTTTAATCCTAGTGAAAAGAAAAGTGGAAGTCTCATGCGCTGCTGCTGCAATTTAATTAAAATCCATTAATTAATTGAGAGGTTTACTTTTAGTATCCTTAGTTCTGTGGGTTTCTATCAACACCACATAGCAGCGTGCTGGGAAACAGAGCATACAGGGAACGTACATTACAAACAGGATTACTTTATTTTCAACGACAAAAATATTGAATGCAAGAAAAGGTAGTGAAGTAAAATAATAATGGTGGGGAGCATAATGATAAATTCTAAAGCAATCTGTATAGGAATAAAGATAAGGGAAAAGATAAGTGAAAAGAGAAGTGAAAAGAGAAGTGAAAAGAGAAGTGAAAAGATAAGTGAAAAGAGAAGTGAAAAGATAAGTGAAAAGAGAAGTGAAAAGAGAAGTGAAAAGATAAGTGAAAAGAGAAGTGAAAAGAAAAGTGAAAAGAGAAGTGAAAAGAGAAGTGAAAAGAGAAGTGAAAAGAGAAGTGAAAAGATAAGTGAAAAGATAAGTGAAAAGATAAGTGAAATTATCAAATTGACTGCTGATGGTACTAATATGAGTGCCCAGTTACTAAAAAAATTAGCTCTTATGTCCCAGAGCTTAGTTAATGTCTTATCTCTCTGCCTTGGTGCTGTAGACTGTCAAAGTATGTACTTATAACCGTTGGGAGGTGCTAGCTCCAGCTGAAACTTTTGATTGAAATTTAGGTAACCTGGTCGACGTTGTAGGAAGAGGCAGGCTGCAAGGGCTGAGAATTGATTCCAGACGTAGAAATTAACACACTGTGTTCGCCGAACTTGAGTTCATTCCTCCAACCACGGAGTTAAGGATGGGTTTTTCTTCGTATTGTTTATCTACGCAGGTTTAGCTGTCAATCCCAGAGATGATTGGACTGACAGAAATTCAGAAACTGGAGCTGCAGTTCTGGAAGTAGCAGTAATTACATGAAATGGAAATGAGAAAAGGAATTACATGAACAACAGAATCCGACCAAAGGAAGCAGTCGAAGTCCCGCAATCAGGCTAAAAAAGATCAACACTAAGCTTAAAACATTCATTACACAAACGGATATTGTGTTCTCCTCGGGCATAGCCTTTAATAATAGAATCACAAAAACTCAAATACAAATGATGAAGGTCAATGAGATTGACCAATTCAAGTACTAAGGGAGTGAAAATAATAGGGCAGGGGAGACAAACAATAACTATAACAATGAATTTAAACAAATTAGTAATTATATGCGTATTTGCCTTTTTTTAAAAGATGAAACATTAATATTACCGTTGTAATAAGATAAAATGGAATTACATTTAATCATAAAGGGAAACATCATTGAAGATTTAATAGTTAGGTAATATATTTAATTTTCAAAATTGATTGAAACATTTTAAATATTACAAAAATTTTTAAATATAATATTAATGCACCATTTTCAGCCTAGCAGCCACATATCTGCACCTCTAAAATAAGTGATTTTGCTAAAGGTATTACTCACAGTCAAAGGTGATTAATCGTCTGTTATGAATCATACTGCTCTATATTATGTTTGTTCCATCTTCTTAATGTTTTCGTGAGTTGAGGGGTTCCAAACATAGTGTGCATATTCCATTATTGGCCTAGCCAAGGTTAACATAACATTTTAGTTTTATGTTCTTTTTTGAATTATAGAAATTTCTTTTAATAAACCCTAATGCTTTGTTTGATTCATACCAAATTTCTATCATCTTTTTAGTTTGCCTGCATCTTCTAGTTCCCCATGTAGCCATCACGAATGTCACTGGGTATTCAACTATTTCAACTATATGTTTTTGTTTCATATTCTCTTCATTGACCCTTTAAAATATTTTTACCTTCCCCTAAAATACTAGTTGATAACAAAATGCAATAAGATCAATCAATATTTATATTACATTTATAACACGGAAAAAAACTTTTAAACATCAAAGTAACATAAACATTTTTACATTCGCTTTGCAGTATAGACAATCGATAAAGTATTAAATAGTGAACTAGTTAAGGCATATTTTACAATTATATTTTTCCTCTCGTGGACATAAACGGCATTGGGTATACTTTGGTATAGAACATGCATTATTATTTATGATATATCCTAGAACTACAGAGGCATTGCAAGTTTTATTAAAATCTTTCTATCAAACACAACAAAGTGAGACTTTTCAACCAATATGTCAAGTCACATTAAAGTGTAATAAAAACAATAAAAACAAAACATAAAAACAATGCTTCTGTTGAGCGCACTTATATAAATTAGTTTGTCCGTCTTGTCATTGTATTTGCCATAGACCTAGAAGAACAAGAAAATATCTGTGATATTCGAAATATTTGTACTCGTTGTTTTTATTTAGCGCTATTTCATGGTTCTAGCTTCCTCAATACCCTCATATCCTATCACTTGTTTGGACCAGGTTGGAAAGGGGTGAGGTAAGAAAAATGGGGATATTTAGGTAATCGCTTTTAAAATCATATATATAAAAAGTTGTCTGAATTTAAAATCGATGGCGAAAGCCTCCTCAGCCTTCTTAAGCCAATACACTAACGACTAAACCAAAGAAATGTCTGAAAAAAATTAGTTTTATAGTTAATTTTTGTTCGTTTCAAGCAAGCAAAAAAGTAGACAACTCACGTATACTCTATAGATATGCTTATTTTATCTATTTGTTTGCACTCTAAAACTCTAAACATATAAAAAAAACATTAAAGTATCTATAGAATTTAGAGGCTGATGTTAATAGATAGATAGAATATGATCTTTCACTTCTTTTTCATTGCACCATGAGCCTTTTCAGGCTTAGTTCAGAAACAATACAATTTTCTCACGCAGTGTAAGAAATCTCTTCAATACCTTATGACATGAGGAAATTTACAATGATCAACAGTCTCTCTTATTTTTCATTAAGCTTTGCATCAAAAACATGCTCGTTTTTTTGTGGTGTTATGCTTAGAACAGAGCTCAAGTAGTTTCTTTTGTATCTCACAATTCCTGTCACAGCCCCTTATGAATATAGCCAACGTTACATCAGCTCACTCATGGAGAGCCAATGAAAATTCAAAATCTTTAATTACTCACGCTATCTGACTGACATGTCATTTATTCTATCTGCCGCAGTGTCCTTAGTTAACTCTATTTATGTGAATGTTTTCATCTTTTTGTAGACAAATTACTTCGGCTTTAACGACACACTCCTTCATAAAATCACATTCACTAAATGATTTGCTATGGCTTGCAATTAAGTTTAACAAAATGAATCTTGACTTCAATGCAGACTCACTCTTATTGTTCAATTTAACAAATACAATTTTTCGATTCAAGTAGCTTATTATCTCTTATTTTCCAGCATAATAGTTTAACAATTTTTGATAATTTTCAGGTGGCTAAGCGGGCGCAAGAAAGGTCGTCGCGGGCCGCATGCGGCCCCCGAACGTCGTGTTTGACATGCCTGTAGTAGAATGTTTCCTAAAGTGGTTTATGAAAGAGCATTCAAAGAGGTTATGATTTACGGTTTCATAAGGGTTGGCGCAATGTCTTCAAAAGGGGAGTTGTGCTGAATTTATTTTGTTAATATGTTACTTTAACAGAGGTGTTTGTCCTTTTCTTAGTTGGAAGATTGTAGTTTGCTCTTTGCGGGGGAGGAAGTTAATACTGTCCAGTTTGTTAGGCATGGTAATTTCTTTGTACATGGCTCTGCCTGTGTTTCCTGATGCCCATTTGTTGAGCCACTTCTCTTTGTGATTGTTGACTGGTTGAGACCATTCGTAATAGAAGGCCTGGACACTGATCTGCAACGTCACAACATGCGTGCAATTAAGACCAGCATAATAATAATAATAATAATTTTATTTATAAAGCGCTGTTAACAAACAAAATGTAGGCTCAAGGCGCTGTAACAACATTACAAACAAAAACACGAAAGCTAAAATGACAGTTAATCTAAAAAAGTTTTAAATTTGTGTAGCATGTTGTCTGTCTCAGATCAATGTGGAGTAAGTTCCATATCTGTTACGTGACAACAAACTAATAGAGTCCACTGTCCACAGGTTGTGACGTTGCAGGTCAGTGTTTAGGCCTTCTTTAACGATTGGTCTAACATCAATACACAGTGTACCGCTTTTTATACTGGATTGCGATAGGGAAACACTTCTATGACTAGTAAAATTACATTACAAAGTCAACACTGAGATATGGTTCTTGTTCTACTTCTAGCTCTATTCTTCGAATATGCGTATTAGGTTTCAGCCTTGGGAGTTTAGCGTGTCACTACCTTTTGTTGTTATCATATTCAATGTGTCCAAGTCATCCAGGTGTGACGCTAGGTGTCCTGTAGTGGCCCATTTTCTTAAACTGGCATAGAAGAAAGCACTTGGCTTCGGATCGAAACAGCTGTAGAAAACGGAAAAAGTCCGAGGGATAGACATTTGAGACAAATGTAAAATCTACTGGCGAAAAAAAAACATAGACGACGGATAAGAGTCTTAATGCGGACACACCAGCGGACACATGGTTATGCCTGCTCTACTTGTGTCTATTTACATACGTCGCTGCTATGGATGGACATTTTGCATTCCTCATTAATCTTAATACTCATAAACAAGCCATATTATTATTATATCTTTAGTTCTAACTATTGTATAATCTTGGAAAGTAATTAAATAAGGTTACAAAGACAATTTATGAGGAAACACAAACTCAAACTCAGTCTGTTGGACCGTTGGGGCACCAAGCAAGACTCATCGACCGTCTTTCTACATTTCTCCCTGTCTTTTGTCTTGTTTAGAACTTCTGTGAATGGCTGGCCCGTCAATTCTTTTATGCTTTCCTCCCATCGCTCTCCCTGTCTTCCTGTTCTCCTTTTTCCTGGTACTGTTCCCTGAACTAAGATTTTTGCTAGCCCCGAACATCTTATAATATGGCCATGGATTTTAAGTTTGCGGTTTTTGTTTTTTTTTTACTAACCAGCATTTTATGAGAAAGATAATGTCTCTTCAGATTAGGGCTCTACAACAATATGAAAATGAAACTCAGTCGTACTACGTCTGAACGAGACCAACAAGTCAGCAAGTTAGAATTGATTAAGCCATCATATTAAACTTCTATTGCAATAAGAATAAAGCAAAGTAAAGTTTCTCTTTCAGATCTATTGGGCAGACGATGGCAATGTTGTCTGTTTCTTTGGCGAACGGTTAACGAACAGGGTGTCATGTGACATTGACAGACTCACGAGGAAACTATTAACCAAATTCCGATGTTTACACCCCAAGTCTTCCACCATAAGGCCATACCTGCCCCGGAAGGATGGAGGCCGTGGATTGCAGAACATCTTCCAACTGTGTAAGACGCAAGTTTCCAAAATACGATCAAAACTGCACGCCTCCAGCAGTGAACTAGTTTCCTTCCTACGCAAATATGACTATGATGCAAACCTCTGAACCTAAACAATGTTGATGTTAATGTCAGTTTGGATGACGTCGGGCATGAGATTCGCCAATGGGAAGAAAAAACACTCCACGAAAAATTCCGGGCTTTATTACATGGGGACAACATTGACAAGGCTGCTTCCTTAGCATGGCTAAAAGCAGGTCATCTTTACCCTGAAACTGATAGCTTTGTCACAGCAATACAGGACAGAGTAATTAGGACAAAACATTACGAGAAACATATTCTCAATATTGTTGACAAATGCCGAAAATGTGGAAATGTGGGTGAGTCAATTGAACACATAATGGCGGTATGTTCAGCCCTAGGTCGCCAAAACCAAGTTGCAAAGCTAATACACCAGCACTTGGCTTTGACACACAATTTGATAGGTAAGGATACTCCTCCATATTATAAATACTTACCACAAGAGGTTCTCGAGTCAACGAATCGTCTACTGTACTGGGATAGATCTATTTTGACTGACAAAACGGTAGATTTTAATCGCCCTGATCTGCTGCTCATCGATAAAAAATAAAAGGCCGCTACCATTATTGACATCGCCGTACCACTATCTCATAATTTAACAAAATATGAGCTGGAAAAACAACGAAAATATGGGAACCTTGGCTTGGAGATTAAGCGTTTATTGAAATTATCTAAAATAACAATATACCCCATTGTCATATCAACCGAGGGAATAATAACAACTGACCTCACAGATACCTTCAAGCCCCTTGGCATTCCTAGGAACATTCTCGTCGCCTGTCAGAGGGCGGTATATCTGCAGACCTGCCACATCACCAGAAAATTCCACGGTTGAAACTGATAAAGGGACTACGATGAATTTGGTTTCCCTTTAACGAAACTCGACCCTGGCTTCGCCAGAGAATGAATACTCGTTCTTTTATAATAATAATAATAATAATAATAATAATAAAGCTTCTCTTCGAGTCCGAATATTAATGAGGAATGCAGTATTTCCCTTGGCTACGCAACCCCAGCTGTGACCTACATATTTTGCTACTTTCAAGGCAATTGAATACCGGTAATCGTTTAAGATTTTATTTCAGCCGTCTTTGTTCGATTGTCTTCTGGTCAACTTGCTTTAGCTGACATACAGGAGAGCACCTGGTTGCATGCGGCTTCATCTGGAGGTCACTTTAAAAAGCCGAGAGATAATAGGAATAAAGATGAGTGATATGCGCTTATCCATGGTTTCTTGCTAAAATAAATTCAAGCACGAGAAATATGCTTAGAATATTAAGTAAATTAAACAAAAGTGAGCAACTTAATATTCAACGCACCAGTGCAGGTTTACATTAAGCTTAAAGTAAACAAAGGATTCCATTAAATATTTTAAGAGTATAGCATTACACCATCAAGCTATCAATGATTTTGTTATTTATTAATCGGATCGCGTGCCATATATGAAACGCTTCAATATAGCGACCGAAAAATAGGTTTTTAGATCTAGATAATTTATTTTTTGTACTACTGAAACCTACTCCTCTAGTTTTTTACTGCTGTATAGTCTTATACTAGACAATAGTAGTCAATACTTAATTTAAAAGGATATTTTACATATACTTATCTAGACTAGGTGATAGCCCAGATATTAACCTATTGTTGTAAACTTGTCCCCCCCCCCCAACTGACCATTTTTCCCCACGTGAGAACTTTTTGAAATTTTGTTTATGTTTGGAGGCGAAACTGACCTGAGCGAGTTTGTTGATGTGTGAAGTAACGGGAGTTATGATCGCGGATTTTTGAACGGAGGATTGTCTTTCTTAAATCGGTTTTTGGTGGATAGTTGTATGGACATTTGACACATTTGATTATGAGAATTGTGAAATTATTTCGATTACTTGGATTATTGACTATTCGTAGTGGATTGTGCTTCTGCAACCAGAGGGACATCGGCGACCTGACAATCGGTGAGTTTACTTTCTTCAGTCTACTCTAAAGTCGTAACACTATCTTTTCTTATAGTTTACTAAGTATAGAATAGTCTTTTGTTTAAAATGGTTGAAAGCCGAAACCATTTCATGATTTTTTTAAATTCCAGAATATTGAGTAAGAGGCAAGACAGAAGGTAATTGTTCTACACTGTGGTTCCAGTTAAAACAGTTATAATAAAACTCATATTACAAATGGGTATTTTAAAACGATTTAAAGCAAAATCAGAAATGAACGTTTGCATAGAGAGATCTCTAGCGATAAAAATACATTTTCTTTACAAATATTTAGTTTTGAAGTGTATTCTATTGGTCAGGCTTTTACACGATTTGACTTCAAATTCATTTACAGTAGAAATGTGTGTGTTGGTCGCAAAAGTCGTCCCTAATGCTGTCCACGAGTATAGTCGCTTGATGATTTAGAGGCAGATCTACAACAGCTAAAAGTCCGGGCATGGAGACGTAAAGCCCAGGATACATCAGAATGGAAAGATTGCAAGATCAGGCCAAAGCCCCTTATGGGCTGTAGTACCACTGGGATGGATGTAATTTAAAAAGATGCATACATATTGTATATTTATACAGGTAGCACTAGGGGATCACCTTTAAATGATTGAAAATAGTGAATTAAATGTACTAAGTTGTATATCTAGCTTAAAAAATATTTAATCACTTTCTATTTCTCTGCAATGCTGAATGGTAACATTGGAGTATAATATCATTTTAAATATCACAGTAATAACTTCAATTTTACAATCAACAGATTTGTATTCTTTATAAATTAAATGAAAACAGCAACAAAAATAAATCTGAGGTCAGATCAAAACGTATCGTTCTATATGGAGTGTAATAAACACGACAAATAATATGTATTATTCAATCGATATTTTTGTTATTCTCCATTTCAATATTAAATGTCATAGAAAAACGTAATCTCACTCAGCTTTAAACACCTCCACACACACAACAAAATAGATAAACCAATATGTCTCTATGTTGATCAAGCCGTACATAGTACTGATAGTAGATTGTAAGTTATGAATATTTGGTTAGTGCGCGCTAAACTTCGTATCGTATACGCCACGACTGAAACGTTTTTTATATCTATCTATCTATCTAATCTATCTATCTATCTATTTATCTATCTAATCTATCTATCTATCTATCTAATATATCTATCTAATCTATCTATCTATCTATCTAATCTATCTAATCTCTATCTATCTATCTATCTATCTATCTATCTATCTATCTATCTATCTATCTATCTATCTATCTAATCTATCTATATATCTATCTATCTAATCTATCTATATATCTATCTATCTAATCTATCTATCCAATCTATCTATCTATCTATCTATCTAATATATCTATCTATCTATCTATCTATCTATCTAATCTATTTATATATCTATCTATCTAATCTATCTATCTATCTATCTATATATCTATCTAATCTATCTATCTATCTAATCTATCTATCTATCTATCTATCTATCTAATATATCTATCTATCTATCAATCTAATCTATCTATCTATCTATCTATCTATCTATCTATCTATCTATCTAATCTATCTATCTATCTATCTATCTATCTATCTATCTATCTATCTATCTATCTATCTATCTATCTATCTAATCTATCTATCTATCTAATCTATCTATCTATCTATCTATCTATCTATCTATCTATCTATCTATCTAATCTATCTATCTATCTATCTATCTATCTATCTATCTATCTATCAATCTATCTATCCATCTATCTATCTATCTATCTATCTATCTATCTATCTAATCTATCTATCTAATCTATCTATCTATCTATCTATCTATCTATCTATCTATCTATCTATCTATCTATCTATCTGTCTATCTAATTAACTTATTTATCTATCTATCTAATCTATCTATCTATTTATCTATCTATCTGTCTATCTATCTAATCTATCTAATATATTTAATCTATCAAATCTATCTATCTATCTATCTTTCTAATCTATCTAACCTTTTTAATCTATCTAATCTATATCTCTGTCTATTTATCTATCTAAGCTATCTATCTATCTGTCTATCTAATCTATCTATCTAATCTATATAATATATCTATCTATCTATCTAATTTATTTATCTATCTAATCTATCTATCTATCTATTCGTATACATACATCTATCTATAAAGGTTGAAATTCACAGACATATTAATTAGACATATTATTCACAGTAGTTTTTGGCGTGTCCTAGAAATTGGATATTTTAAAACACAGAGACCACCATCAAGTGAGGTTTTGAACTCTTTACAGACTATCGTCTTCATCGTTAGCGTTCTGCAAAAAATTAATTAAATATAGAATATCAATATGTTAACATTTGAATTTTACTATGGTTTAGGCATTTTTTAATTGAAAATTTGCCTGGCGATGGTGGATGAAATCACCTAATAATGGGGGTAAAAATTTAAAAAAAAAATGCAGGAGTGGCAGTGATAAACCTTTCATTCCGTGCGACAATTATTTAATTTTAATTCAGATGCATCAATCAACATTTTACTGGTTTCAGTCCTTTAGCGTATGGCCATTTACACATGTGTATAATGTCAGTTCGTTTTTTGTTTATTCTAGAGGAAGGGATTTTAGAAAAAAAAATAAAACAAACTTTAAATTATTATGTCAGTCTTAGTTAATGTCACGTATCATTTGTCAGACATATTATTTTATTTTTATTGAATAATAATAACTTAGTTCAACGTTTTATGTCAAGCATGGAAACTCGAGTGACGTTGTGACACGCGTCACTCAAACAAAAGACGTGCTTCTCACGTGTCGGTAAGCTGAAGTTTGATTGGGAGCTGCACCGGATGTAGGCAGAGAGACGCTATGATATCAATAAGAAACTAATTATTCCTCAGTCGTGTAGCAGATCTCATACTGTAAAGATGTATTAAATCTTTAGTCTCTTATATATACTTAATAAGTGTAGTCGCATGTTTTATTTAGAATCCAGTAGCAATATTTGAATGTTTTATTCTAATTCAGTTTATTCAAGTAAATACTGTACATTTGCTGTTTCAAGTTGATTATTAAACTTTTCTGTATTTTAATTGAAAAGATCTCCTTCATTGAATCTGTTAGTAAATATCTAGGTCATCTTATTAGTTGACATCTTCGAAAAGAATCCTCGGTATCACGGTAGTGAGATCTCATCACCATCCGACAAAGAGGCAAAGTTTATTCAAGATCCCTCCTCATCAAGATCTTAATGGCCGTGACAGTTACATTTCTAGGTAGCATATGTAATCTTATTTTATTATGTCTGTGTGGCCTATAAATAAATAATAATTAGTAAACTTTGTAAGCAGTTTGAATTATTTAAAAAAGCCCTAATGCAAGCAAAATATCTGTACCTAGCTTTAACATTTTTTTAAACTTCTCTTTATTTTCACAAAACCTGTGCTAAACCCAGTTTGTATTTTAATCATTTTCATAGATGGAAATGTTTGCTTGCACCGGTATATGACTAGCATAAATATCGACGATTTTTTTTTTACCTGAAAATGTTAACATGACGGTGATTATTAAAATTAATCCTTCATATGCATTTCGTATTGACGAAAGTTCATTAAATTCTAATTTCAGTATTAAAATTGTTTTCAAATTATTACGCTAAAAGTGTAACGAATCTTCAGAAAATTTCGCTCACCAACTGAAACTTCCTCTTCAAATATTTATTTTTACAATGAATAATAAACAGTTTTAACTTCATTTTTAATCATACAAATTAACAATACGTATGTGCTAATAGCCGTGTAGTTTTAGATTAAGGTCATTTAAATGTCAAGTACCATTTATTAAAGATGCTCATTAAACAATTATTTTTCATCCCATCGAAAGTATTTTTCATCGAGCCGCACATATTTGTCTTCTAGAAAATCATGCGAAATATGTGTCAGTTTCCATAATCCTCTGAGACATTTTTCTCTACAAAGTTACCGCACCTCGTATTTATGCAAGAGTTCCACACACAGCTTATTGGTGTATAAAGCAATGATATCTCAGAAGAGGACAATCTAAAATTCTTTTAAAATTACAGTTTTAATAACTTAATCAGTCATTAATGATTTACTTTATGAATTCGCTTTCTAAACTTTCGTATCAAACGACATATTTTACGTACAAGTGAACGGGCATGTGTTAGGCACAAGAGAGCTTAGCACTGGAACAGCCCAGTGGTGTTTTTTTTCACCAGTATTGAATACCATCAACACCAATGACATTCGGAGCCATTCAGCTGACACTCCCATCATAAAATTTGCGGACGACACAGCATTCATCGGCCTTATTGCCGGAGATGAAAATCTGTACCATTCAACAATGAACACATTTTATAAATAGTGTTTAGAGATAATATATTTTAGAAAACATAATAAACATCTTGCAGAAATTCAGATAAACAACGAAAACTTTTAATTATTTTTTCCTAGAAATCGTTTATAATCATTTTTTTTTCGCGCCGGCTTGCTTTTTCTTGATTTTTTCTCGGTGTTGAAATGAGCCGCTTGTAATTGTTTAATGTCCCACTTTGGGCGTATGAGTCATAAGTTGGCCAACTCTGAATGAACGTGTATAATGTTTTTATTATAAACATATTATTTATAGTAGAAAGATTATTAGTTAGAAACAAAAGAAATAAGGCGTGTATTCGAAAAAAGGATTAATGGAGAATGCAGTATTTTTATGGCTACGCAAACACCAGCTGTATTGTTCTTTCTCTCTCAATATCTAATATATAAAGTAGAAAGTAAAGCGTATGTATGTATGTATGTATGTATGTCCCCGCTTAAAAATCAAAACCGTTTCACCAATCTTGAGAAAAACTTGGCAAACATGTATTTTGGTTACTAACTAAGAGCGTAGTGTATTTATTGTAGCCCTATGAAAGTATAGTACTGTTACAAATGACCAGTGATAGATAGAGGTCAACGTATGACCCCGGCGAGATAACACAGCAGCGAGTGTTCTCTGGAATGTACATGTATAAACAAAGACAGGATGTGACGTGTCCTTACGTGTTATTCCAGAAGCTACTAGCAATGTCCAGTGACAGATAGAGGTCACAATTTGTGACCCAGGCAAGATGACACTGAAGCCGATGTTTTCTGGAATCTACATGTAAAAACAAAGACAGGATGCGACGTTTCCTCACTTGTTATTCCAGAGGATACTAGCCGTGTTTGTGCAACTTTGGACAAGCGATTTGGGACTCTATATAAGCCAGAGAGTTAATGTGAAAGTTAGTCGTATGGAGTCGTGAGTGAGCCGTTACGGTCGATACAGACGATGTAAGACGTGTGCGGCTCTAGTGGAAGAGAAATGTGTACGACTCGATGCAAGTTAACAAGGGTAGAGTTAACTGGAGTGGACTACTGTCGTTAAAGTCTATACAACAAACTACAGTGGACCTGAGCCGTTACAGTCGATACAGTCGATGTAAGACGTGAGCGGCTCTGATTCGGTAGACTTGAGTACGACTTGGTTCAGCTTTGGGAGACCTGGAGCGACACTGGGAAGTGTGTCGTTGGTCTGTTCTGTGGAATACGGCTCGATGCAAGTTGAGAAGAGATGAATTGCAACGAAGTGAAGAGATGAATTGCAACGAAGTATAGCTAACTGTAAACTGACAGATATTGTACAGTCTTTTTCGCTACGTGTTACAGTAACGAATTGTTAGAGTTAATAGTCATTAAAGTTATATGAAACTGAAAGTTTAGTCGTTAAGTTCTTCGCAGTGTTTTTAATTTGTGTGCCTACTAATACAATTAGCCAGAAGATTCAGAAATACGTAACAGTATCTTATAAATCTAGGCCATGTTTACATGCTGTGTCTAAATGATGAGACAAGACGGAGAGGTTACGCATGCGCAAAGATGAAAATTTCTATATCTAAATTAGCTCTCATTCAAGAAAACATAATTTTGTAATTTTACACATGAACATACAAATAAGTGTCTATTCATTTCATTATTTAATGAGAATTATCTTCAAATTTGAGTTTACAAAACTTTTTTTTACATAAAATCGTTCGCTCTAAATGTAAACAGCTTTAAACGTCTTGACATATTTTTCCGTATTTTACTCTCTTAAATATACGTCTGACTATACTTTTAATTAAGAATACATATTTTAAAATATATCTAAAATCTACTTCCATTTTATGAAAAGTAAACAAGACAGTGGGATGTGTGATGGCTCCATCTTTACTAATTATAGATCTACACTATTATACAGAAAACATTGTAACTTTTTTGGGTAGTTACTATTTGCCTACGTATAGCTTACATAACGGAAACAAAAACAAAAACAAAATTACTTATTTTATAAGTAGATCTAGGTCTATAGTTTAGAATATAGATGTGTACACAATCATTCTCCACTTGGGTAAACTATCTATCTCTGTCGTCAATGTAACCTTTAGATGATACTTATCTTACTAGAAATATCTAGATCTAGAAAGTCTAGATTCACTTATTAACTTACACTTTATACATAATAATTTTAAAAAATACTTTCTTCAATATCAGTCTACACTTAGACCAAGACAAATGTACTGACCCCACAGATAAACTAGTAAAAAAATAAAGTCTATTCATTTCATACTTTGATCAAATATATGTAGGCCTAAAAGCAAATGTTTTTATTTGAAAAAAAATCTGAGGTTTAAATTTTGTAGGCCTTTTGTGATCTTTGAAGACAGGTAATATAAATGTACCATGTTTAGAACCAACGCTTAACATGGGATTTATTAGGCTAGTAAAACAAGATTCCGTTCCAAACTAATAATAGATACCCATTTGAGTCAGGTGGACCCAGGGACATCCCTTAATTTCACCAAAAATACGTTTTGCATAAGCGCATTACTAAAATAAAATAATTATTAGGCATATGTTTGTCTTAAACAAAAGATGCTTAAATATTGGTACATACCTTTATTGTTTTATGAAACAAACTTTTTTATTTATTATTTTTAGCATTGATAAAATACAGTACTTACAGGCTGCTATGTTGTTTGTCTGTATGAAATGCATTCGATTTCTTCTTGTTCTGCTGTATGTGATCTGTTTATCTTTTGAAATAAAATGAATTTAAAAGCAAATTTAAAATATAAAATATTTTCTAAAAATCTTATATTAAGTGAAAATGCAACAGTGCTGAGACCTAAATATAGATTTTGATCTTCGCATTACTGTTGAAACAGTATATTAGACTATTTACATCTTTATCAAAAAGAAACGTGATAAAACAGTCAATAAAAGATGATGAATTACTGATTATATTATTATTTGTACATGGTTTTTTAGTCAGAATATGGAAAACGTATTGCACTATTACTACCAATAACAATAGATACCAGAATTTTACCGATAAACAATACTAAATAACAATTGGTAGAAAATATACCAGGAAAAGGCCCAGAATGTTGGATGAATATTGGATTTAGATCTACCATTTCTGTTGTTTTTTTTTTCATTTATCTTAGGCTTAGATCTATAGGGATCTACAAGTAAAAACAATAGTAGATCTATATCCAAATCTAAATGCTAATAATATCCAAGTCTGCTTCATCCTTAGCTAAATCTAGATCAAGATCTAAATCTTTATTATTACTATTTATAGAAGTATAAATAGAACAATTATAAAACTTATTCAGTTGTAAACATTGTGGACAAGCATAGCTATGATGTTGTAGATTTTTACAGCTCAGTTTGTTCGGTTGTCCATTCTGCGCTATGTTCTCAGTTTATTTGTTTATACATGTAGTCGTCAGAGTTCACTTGCAGACATCTCTGTTGGTAAATCGTGTACGTTTCTTGGATCTCCAGAAGCCCAGCATAGAAGATGTTCTTATGAATTCATTCATCTGGTATGAGGGTGACATGAGGATTGATACTTTGTGTATTGTCCAGTCTCAAAGTTCCTGATTTGAAACACGATCCTCCATGAATTACACATTATGCACATGAGCACCCAGGGAGAAGTCTTAATGCTTTCTAAGCGGACTCGATAGCACTGATATGATGTGAAGCGCATGGACCACCGCTAATAACAGTCTCATTCAGATTCAGCGAAAGGCCTAAAGCAAATGAAGCTGTTGTCTTACAACAGACGGTGGAATTCTTCAACATCGATACGGATATGAGATTAGGGTGTATCTTATCCCCAATTCTCTTTCTTGTAGCCATCGACGATGTCATTAAACAGGCTGCATTCAGATTCCCATGGCGTAAACCAAAGCGAGTTTGATTTTGCAGGCAATACTTTGAAATACAATCTAATATATACACGAGATGACAGATAAAGACGCCCACAAAGTTATACATATAGGGTGCAGGTTACCCAGTTCCCGATCAACATTGGTCCTACAGATCTTGAACAAATAGTAAAGTTAACCTATTTAGGCAGTGCTATCTCAAGTGATGGAGATATATATCATAGTGTTGCATGTCGGATTGGAAAGCAGGAGCAGTCTTTCAATAAGTACGGCTTATCTGAACAAACAAATCAATTAGCCTGCACCTACTCAATACAATCATTGTCCCAACGCCATCTACGCTTCGAGGCGTGGAAGTTTTTAAAAAAAGAGGCTGAGTAGTGATGGCTAAGAAGGATCCTTTGAATCCTCTCGAGATAATTTTACCAATAGAAAAATCTTTTCGCACACAGGCACTCGCCATCTAAGGGAAGTGTCGACTGAACGTCAATTGATATTTGTGATACTTATCATAAGAAAAGACGAAACGCGATTACCAAAGTCAGCCTTAACATGAAAGCTGAAAAGAGGAAATAAAAAAACAAGGCTATCAATGTCTAACTTGGTGTCAAACCTTTGTAGAAGTCCTGAATTTCGTAGGCACCTGCTGAGAAGTGGCCGTGAAAGTCGCTTTAAACTGATTTCTGTAGAGAAAGCTTGCAGCCTTATGCGTCGAATGGCGTGCGAGAGGCTGTGTTTTTCAATACATTGCAACAAAAATGTTACGTTCACCACTCAACTGGTCATATAAGATATTTGGGGGAGTGCCCTAAATTCACTTAAAGTTGTCCATGGCGAATTTCCTGGCATTTTTGCTACATTTCTGAGCTTCAGAAACTCTTTCTCCTGGCGTCTAGATTACATAATAAAGTTAAATAGAATTAAATTAAGAAAGGTTGGGACATCTTGATACTAAATTTTGAGAGAAGTTCGTGGAAGTATTTTTTTTTAAGTTTCGTTTTGGAATAGTGCATTTTTTTCTACTTGGGTATCACCCCATGGTAGGTGTCACCCTGTGCGGCCCGCACCCCCCGCACCTGACTAGTGACACAACTGCTCTAAACCCACAAGTCTCTTTTTATCTTATCTCTCTCTCTCTCTCTCCATCAATCTATCCTTTATCTCTCTACCGTTCTCTATCTCTCTTTCTCTATCTATCTATCTATCTACTATATCTATCTATCTATCTATCTATATATATATATATATATCCTCTCTCTGTCTAACTTATCTCTCTCTATCCATCCATCTTTCTATTTATCTATCTATCTATCTAGTCTCTCTCTATATATCTATATATCTATCTATATATCTATCTATGTACCCTCTCTCTGTTTAACTTATCTCTCTCTCTCTCTCTCTCTCTATATATATATATATATATATATATATATATATATATATATATATATATATCTAAAAGGTTTCTTTTTAAATCTATACGGTTGAAGATACATTAATCTTTTTAAGTAATAAATGTAATTTTTTTTGTTTTATTAATAATAATAATTAATCTTATTTTTTTTCATGTAGGTTTACATACTCAATACATACAATACAAATAAAACATAAACATGAGCACGCAGGCCGTATAAGACAGATGGACATGTTGCGTAACTCCCTCGCCATTGCTAGACTGTCAACATCCGCCCATCCCTTCCTATCACCCGCCCCCTGCAGTCTTTTCATGTAATCATCACTTAATTTGTCCAGTCACACAAATCTGGATAACTCACCACAGGTTTGCATGATTGGTTTGATTTGTCTTAAGTCACATGTCCACAATTTAGTTAAGACAGTTTATTATCAAGCTATCCAACAGTGAACATCATCGTCGCTTTTCTTTTTTTTTTTTTTTCTGACTGATTCGGATACAAAATCCAGTGCAAGTTTTCAATCTTTTCAATTCTTTAGTTTTCTCTATATAGTTTTATGCCAAACGTTCGTGTATGTTTTACGGTGGATTTCACAACTTAAAATACTATTACAAATATTTGTAAAGATCTGGCAGATATAAAACCCTTGTTCAATGAAATTTTTTTTTAATAATGTGGTCCATTTGTAGTGTGCTATTTCCTTTGTGACTCCAATGTACTTTCCTAGATTTTATGCTTGAGAGTCAGCACGTTAGAAAATTGAATGAGAACTATTTTTATATCTTTACATCTTCTAGTTACCTTTCATATCTACATTCATTGAACCAATTTGTTTTAAGCGCAAATGCGAATTATTTTATTTACATTAATACAGCAATCAGCCTTTGTATTGCATATTGCCCATGTCTCCTCTACTGGCTTTAAATATTTTTAAAAAAAAAGTTACATTTTACTTAAAAGCCGGTATAACTCCTCCGTTGTCTGGTTTTAAGTCCAGAATGTGAAGGAGGAGGGGTGAGCACATATGTTAGGCTACATACTACTCTTCATAAACATCTAGCTACTGTTATTGATAATGAGTATATTTCAGATAATGATACATATCTGCACTTATAAGGAAACTTTAAGTTTAATTTCATTTGAAAATAAAATAAAGAATATGATGCACATATACGAACCCCATTATGATTAGTTTAATTTTAAGCAATTACATTAAATTAATAATTTGATCCACTATAATACCCTTCTAAAAAATAATAATTAAGATCTATAAAACATTACAATTGAAAAAAAATAGAGTCAGCAAAAACTTGTAAATATAGGCCCTTTGACCCGTACATATATAGGAAACGATAAATTTGTTTAGCCTCATAAAGAAATTTTTTTTTTATAAATAAAGCTTAATAATTAATAATTATAATTAATAATAAATAATCTCAATATTTATTTTTATAGCCTTTTATAATATTTTATTATTACATACTATAGATCCAGAGTTTTCATATCATTAGAGCATGACTAGACTTATCACGAACAAGGACATAATACTACCGACACTGTCTAGCCGGTAGTGACCCTGTGACTTGATTACCGTAGCGATAGACAGCACGGTGCTGCCACTTGCGTAATATTCTTCAAAAGGGTCCTTCGATGGGAAGTTTTACCAAAAAATGACCACAGTGGATGATTATTTAATGTAGATCTACCATTTCATTTCTAAGTCTAGAGATAAAAGCCTACATCAAGTCAATCTCGATCTACACTCTACACCTACTGAGATCTAAATACTAATAATATAGATATAAATATTTGCTAAATTTAGACCTACTAGGATCTAATCTATATATCTAGATCAATTTCTTTATTATTACTATTTATTTTTATGATTTTAGAATAATTATAAGGTTTTTTCAGTAGTAAACATTGTGGGTGTGTCTTGGGCTAGCGTAGTCATGGCCACGTTTTTTTTACATCTTAAAAAGTAAAAAAATAAATGTCTAAATAAAGCCAAAAGATTCTAGATCTAATTTCTATGTAAACAAAAAATGAAGGACTCATTTATAAAGTAAAAATAGTTCCACTGTTGTTAGTTAAAAATTTTAATTAAAAAATGCAACAAAACACAGGTAGGGTAAGAACGTCTATGGGATAGACTTTCGGTGCGTTTAGAGCAGAAAGACCGCTCCGCACTGAATGAGTTAAAATATTTAATATTAGTCGACCGGCGGCATAGCATACGCCGCTATTTTGCAGGGCCGGTCTTAGGCCACTGCAACCTATGGGACCGAAGGGTCCGCACTTTCATAGGACCCGCGCTAATTCAAGGTGTATAAATTATTAAATGAAACCATTTTATAACTTACAACATATTTCATGCGCACTCCTGTCGATTTACCAGGAGCTCCTGGAAATCTCCCGAAATTGCAAAATATATGAAAAAGTCCTTAAAATATACGGAAATACATAGAAAAAAATTGTCATTTTGGGATGTCATTCTATATGGAAAACGTCAATCCTACGCACTATTAATAAAAACGGCATTATACATTAGCCGTAATTATGTAATCGGGTGAAAGAAGCTTCTCGCGCCTCAAACTAATGAAGAATTTTTTGAGGTCAACAATTCTCAACGATAGATTGAAACATTTGGTAATTCTTGCTATTGAGCGTGATCTACGTAGGAAACCGAATTATTTTGATATACTGTATGACTTTGCTACACGCAAGGCTCGTATAGTAATTCTGTACGTAGTAAAGAATGAATAAAATGCATAGACAAATTTATTTTCTAATACAAACTCTTAAATTTAGCTTCCCTACCCAAACTTGGCCCCGCGAAATCCGTTTCGAATAGGGCCCCGGCCCTGCTATTTAGTGTTTGTAAAATGTTTTACATGTGTCGGATGTTCCTTCAGAGTTGACGATAGTTTCCTTCCTAGTCCAAACCTCCCACATGGGATGGGAGCGGGCAGGGTTTGACAGTCCAGCGCGAAGCCATCCGTAGCGAGCTGTGAAAACGAGTTCTCCCCCCCCCCTCTTGTTTTTTTCAGTGGGGTGACTATCCGCAGAAATAAGAGAGTGATCTTTCCTTTACTTCTTGTTTGACCTGCTTAGGGAAGAAGAGAATTATATATATATAGATATATTAAATTTGACAAGGGATTATAATCTTTATTTCCTTACTAATAAATTCACGTTGTTTGGTAATCCTTCACACATTAAAAAAACATTGTAAAAAAAAAACAAAAAAACTTACTTTTTTTTTTCTGCAACATCTTATACACATTATGATAACCCTTTAGAAAAGACAAGAATTTTACTTTAAATGGATTAAACATACTCTCTATCAGTATAAAATATGACTCTAATTATTATTACATATGAATGAATTCGCAAAACTATTAATATAACAATCCAATGAATGTAAACATATCGCTAAGTAAATAAAAACGATAATAATATAATAGTTGTAGTTTAATGGTGTAGCTCAGTGACTCCCTATAGAACCCCAGAAGTCTACGAAGACTTCCAAGGGGTCTACGAAATCGAAAAAAATTAATTGGTGGTCTATGAGATGTCCACGGGGGGTCTACGATAGTGGACGTTTATTTAAGCAGGTCGTAACTTTGATTTTAATTTTTACATCACATTAATGAAATTATTCCATATATTAATAAATAGTTTGTACCTTAATTAATCTTTGAAATATTTACCCTACTATTCAAATGAAAATTTGATGCATTTAATTTAAATTCTTATTAAAATAGCTTAATTTTGTCTACATGTAACTAATGTTTAACAAAAAGAAATGTAGACTGGACACCGTTGATAATTTAAAATTGTTCATCCCTTCCTGTCAAACAAGCGGTTGCCTAAGTGACTTTTTATGACGATATGAAACTAATTACACTGGAGAATCATTTTAAAAAAGATGTCACCCAGCTAAAAGATAAAGGTTTGAAAACTGTCGATTACTCAAAGATAAAGCTCAGAATAGACCCACAAAATCTCTCTTCGACATCATATAAAGAAGATGGTGGTTTGTGAGCGTTTTACAAAATTTCTTATAGCCAAATATAGAAAACACTCTAGATAAAACATTGATGTTATCAGCCGTTTAAGTGGTTTGAAACCTACATCTGATATTGTTAAAAGATTATCTTTAAGCAAAAATACAGTTCAAGGGCATGTAGTTGGTATATATTAGTATATAAAATATACAATTAAAAGGTTCTTATGTAGCAAAGTGTCTAAATTGCCGGCTACATATTTTTCCTTAAGGTTGACCCACGAAACCTTTCGCATTTTTTGAGTATAGCCGCAATATAGCTGTGATTTGAATTCAGTTTTCCCTCTCCTAGGTGGGTAGCAAGCCAAGGCTTATTAGCTCCTCCAGCTCAAATCTTACTGGTTTGGTGCTCGCCTTCACCACCTCTCCGGTGAGTCAAAAATGTTTGAGAACCACTGGTGTGGCTTATTATGAACATGATTTCAAATATGCGTGTCTGCTATGTGATGCTTGTATTGTCTGGTTAGACCGGAGAACTACTTGGCAAAAAATTTTATGACACAAGTATAGACATATCAGTATGAGTAGGTGCTTGCTTTTGTACTTAATAATATTTCTTTATAAAGTTAAGGGAACCACTATAGACAAATCTACCTTTTCTAGCTAGAGGTTCAGAGCTCGCTAAGTGGAGTCCGACGGCAAGTATCATTTCCTGTATTTAAAACTCAAGAAAAATGCCTATTCTTTCTATAGTGCTGAATGCTGCAATTTATTATTTTGTCCTCTTAACAAATAGAGACGTTACTGTAAAAAGATGATTACGTCCTACGCGTCATGCATTCAGTCATGCATATTAACCAATGACTTTATTTCTGCCATTCCATGCTCTAATAGCGCTAGGGAAGAAAGAGCATTTGTACTACTTTGTCCTAGCATATGGAACAAGGAATATGCATTTATCTTTGTGTCTTTCTGAGCATTTTGTCAGATTTAGTTTTTGTATTTGAAGATTCTGGTTCAGTGTTTTATGTATAATTGCTACTTTCTAAATTGAGTGACTTTACAAAAGGTTTTACTCTTGTCTAAAGTGAATATTCGTTTGTAATGCTCTATTTTGTGTCTGTTCCAGTTTCTTAATGTTGTCTTGAGTTGAGGGGTCCCAAACAGAGTATGCATTCTATTATTGGCCTAACCAGTGTTGTAGTTGAAATATAAAATCTGATTTTCAATACACTATGTTGATGTAGCAAAAAAAATGGTAGAAAAATAAATCAATGTGTAAAATGTTTCATTCTTATTTGGATTAGTTGTTAATGTGTCTTAAATTCTCGAACATTTAGTTTATTTATGGCTTCTAGTATCTAGAGAATTTTTTAAAACTTAAAACTCTGTGGACTGGGGGGAGCTTTTAAACTTAACTCCTCTCCTTTGGCTACGCTCATGGATGTTGGTGACTGTAGTTAAGTTTAGTTTTTTTTATTTCATAGGGGACTTTTAACCTTAAGGTTTCTATTTATAATAAATAATTGTTTTATTCCTATACATCTCATTTATTGTGTGTTATTATTGTATTATTATATATTTTGCCAATTTCAGCATAGTTTTAAGAGTATAACAGTGAAACGAGAAATTAGCTAACCCTTCAATTTTCTAAACAATGTATGGCCTTTTTCAGTCGCGAAACGACCATGACTTATCTGACGAAAATGATATGATTGTCTAGCGAGGGTACTTGCACGTGGTGAGGATAGAAGAAAGGATTTATAACCAATCCTCATCAATAAAAATGCAACGTTCCCCCAGTGGGTCATAAGGACGGGGATGCCCCCTGTCAAGATTTGTTTTCTTCTTTAATATATATATATATGCGTACTTCAATACTGATTACTAAATGTACCCAAGTCCTGGGCAATACCGTAACGACACTTATAACGACAGAATGAAGATTCAGAATGCCAATGCAAGGATGTTTAACTTGTTTAACTCTCTAACCAATATCCAACTGTACTGGAACAAAAAACAAAACAGTCTTAAAGTCAACACCCTGAATTGCTCTCTTCTCCTTTACAATAAATATGAGACTTAGGCTGACCAGAACTCAGTTCTGACAACCCCCACTTCTCTGAACGCAAAGGTACATTATAGGAATACGGAGTTAGTCCCCTAGGGGGCTCAGCGTCAGGCCTCACATAGGTTGCGGTAACCCATTGCATTAGCTAAAGGGACCGTGACCCATGAACAAACAGATGTGATTAATTGATAATCTAGTCTAAGACACAATCTCAGGTCAGTATTTATTTAATGCTACGAAGAGCAGTGTTGAGTGTTGGGTATGCTTGGAACAAGATGGCAAGTGTAACAAATGATGGAGCTAGATATTTGACTGAGAAAAACTTTGTGTGTGTGTGTGAAATATAAAAAGATATCCCGACCATACAAAAGCGTAGTAATCAAAACGTGCGCCCCGGGGTAAGGTACTTTATTGGCGCCTATTCCCCCTTTTCTATGAACATCACATAGAAATAGATGCTGAGTGTGGAACCCCCTGAGAGTGGCGCCGGGAACACCGATCATCCTTCCCACCCCACTAAGCATCTGAGACCTGATAAAAGGAAAGTTCGCACAAGGCTGTGTAAAACATTTTAACATTATTGACCTACATATCTCTTCGATCAAACTTATCAGATCTAGGTGTCTTAACCACAGACAGTTCCGAAAAAAATATTTGACGTTTTAGAAATAAAATATTTCGGTGTATCCGCTGGCTTGGCATGGACAAACTAATGAGAAGAATATACAATTTCAAGGAAGAAATGTGTATATTTCTTTAAGGTCATTAATTTGTGACATTGTTACTAATATTTCTAATAAAAAGTGGAAGACACATTCTTATAGGTATCCATACAATGAATTGTTTGCATATGAAATGTAAGTGCACGTTAAATGTCATCAAAGAAGGTTTGTTTGTTTGTTTTACATGTTTCGGATGTTCCTTCAGAGTTGAAGATAGTTTACTTCCTAGTCCAAACCTCCCGCAGGACGACGAGGGATGGGAGCGGGCCGGATTTAAACCCTCGACCATCGATAAATCCAAACGACAGTCCAGCGCGCAAACCGCACGACCAGGCAGCCATCCTGGATTTCCCGAATCTCAAGGTTAGCAAGTAAAAACAGGGTTTTGTCATTTTCTTTTGCTGAAAGGCAAAACTATTTATAGTGAAATGGTTTACAACTACCAAATTTGTTAATTTTCGATTTTCCCCATATGATGTGTAAATAGAAGAAATTTTGACTTCGTATCACAATTTATAAATTAATTAAGATTAACATAAACATATAAATATTTGAAATAGCATGATTCAAACATGGTTAGGTAAGTTATTGTTTATGCCTTTTAATCTGTGCACTATCATATCTAATAGTATCATTTACCAAGGGTTGGACAAATATCGTTATCCAAAATGGCCGCATGAATGCCACTGAGGATCGTATTAAATGCTTTATTATTTAATAAAATTATCTTATAGAAATTGACAATCTGAGCGCCGTGATTTCATATAAGAACTTTTGCATAGTCAACAGTTATATTAATATAATGCCTTTTTAAATGATGTAATAGACTACATTTATGTGCAATGCTTCTTGTACATCCCCATCCTTTATAGACTCTAAGCGATTTTTCCTCTTCTTATGTTTTACCGACGTTACTTCAAAAAAGAAGATAATTACTACGTCCTACGCATTTCATGTGTCAATCTAGTTATACATGCTAATCAATGACTTAAACTCAATTTCAACTCTGGCTGATTCAGGGAACTCATTCTCTAATGGCACTAGGGAAGAAGGAGCACTTCTATGAATTAGTTCTAGTTTATGGAATACAAAAAAATGTGACTATATTTGTGTCATTATGAGCATTTCATTATGTTTTATATTTCTATTTGTAAGTTATGGTTTGGTGTTTTATTCATTATAGCTACTTTACTTTTTATTATTCAGTACTGGTGTTCTTTAAAATTATTGATTTTACTAATGGCATTACTTTAATGAATATATCTCTCTGTTCCATTTTGTATTTGTTCTAGTTTCTTTATGTTTTCTTGATTTGAGGGATCCCAGAGGACACATATTTTCATATTTTAGTTTTATATTCTTGTTTGAGTTGTACACATTTCTTACTCAGCGCATAGTCGGTAAAAGGAACCTGCGTTGGTAATTTCATTCTAATATGTACGACAGTTTAACAGATTTTGTGATTAATGAATCAGTCAATCTGTCAATAGATTACATTGTTATTTTTGTTACCCTTTTTTTAAATATCATTTGTAAATATAACATGTCTTACCTAGGAAAAAAAAGGGTTTTATCCGATATTACTTTGTGTAAGTAACTAAATTGGGTTAGTATGACTAGAATGTATGAGTCGAGTCAATGACCATTGGAAACATAGTCCTATGGAGGCATGTTTACATATGCCTGTCTGAACAAAAATTTGGCTAGGAAAAATCAAGGCAGATGTGAATTATTACATTCTTACTATCGAAAGCTCAAATCTTAAAGCGCTTGAATTAGAGGTGAGGCCAATGACTGAGTCCAATCAGATGATCTCTTTTAGTCATTCTCTGTCCACATCATACGTGTGCGCCATAAAACAGTTCATTGAGGAACGGTGTGTGTTAAGCAGTGAGATTCATAACTAATGAATTTTGACATTTGACTAGAGTAACACCTTTAGAAAAATCATTAACTTTAGAAAGCCTTTAGGACAGAAGACTCAAAAGTAAAGTAGCAATTATACATAAAAACACTGAACCATAATCTTCAAATGCAAAAACAAAATTAATAAAATACTCAGAAAGACACAAAGAAATAGGCATACTCCTCGTCCCATATGCTAGGACGTATCCGAATTCCAGCGCAAGTCACATATCATCCCCCCCCCCAATACAACCAAACCAAACCCTTCAACAGCCACGTGAGGAGGCATGAAACCCCAGTGCAAAGCCCTCAGTCCCCTGGATGACAAAGTGGTCCTAATGCTCTTTTTTTCCCCTAGTATTATCAGAGCATGGAATGGGTTGTTTGAGCCAGCCAGAAAAAAAAAATGATTTGGCAGAATTTCAGTCATTGATTAACATGCATCGTTAGATTGACCTAGGAACACACGTAGGACGAAGTCATCTACTTTTTTTTTTTTTTTGAAGTAACGTCTGTATTTCATAACATTGAGGATGTAGACTTAAAACAAAATTTAAAAAGAAAAATTGCTTAACTCTAAAACCATCTTGACGGTATTCATTTTCTGAATGTTTTGAACTTACCACATGTATACTAAATTATCTTCAAACAAGTGAATTTAATTTAAATAAGCAAATAACATTGTATGTGTAGCAAACTCTAAGATGTAGACACTTTGACAGTATTAGCAAGTTATTACTAAAGCAGCAGATAACCTTGTGGTGTGGACAAACAAAAGAATTGAGAATGAAGAGTTGGTTTTGTATGTAAATGTCCATTAGCCTGAGAACATGGCGAGGAGTAAAACAGAATACGAAATAAACATGCGAATTGACTGTTATAGATACATAATTTTTAAGATGTTAAATTTATTTACATGCGTTATTATGCTGTCTTGTACGCAATAAACTTGTGAAGAAAAGTCATTTCCTGTTAAGGATGTGTAAGGAATAGACTGAGAAACATTAGGGCAAATAAAACTTGGAAGATTTTATGTGGAGACTGTTGATAAAGACGTTCTACCGGTAATCCATTTGGACACAGTCATAAACGATGTGACAGCGAGTACTTCGTTGATGGGGATTTAAACAAGCCTTGTTATGTGATTATCATGCACATGTATACGATATAGTTGGCCTATAAGTTGGCATAATTTTTGTTCACGAGATGAAAGTGTTATATTTATCTCATTTTACTCATTTATTAATACCAAAAATTCTCAAAAGTCATATTATTTATTATTTATTTAGCTAGCTAACTGGGCTACCTATTTTACCAAATATGTATGTTACGTAAACGATATTACATTCTCAAAATATACATAATAAATTTGAGGTTGCGTAAAATATATCAACACTAACATATATTCGTCAAATGTTTTGTTGGCCGAAATGTATAGAAATGTCCGGGCCGATTTTGAACCAGTCCACCTTACCATTTACCATTTTCATCTTAGGAATAATTATAATCGAATATCTCTCTTTGAAATAAAATAACGGGATTCTCCTAATATTCAAAGATAGTGTAGCAGTTCCAAAGTTTATATAAAATTATGTTAGTTGAGTATAAATACAATAAACTTGTATAAAAAACAGTTAACCCTGCGGACTATTTATAGCTACAAAAACAACTAACTTAACTAACAACTATCATAAAAAGGACTATTTTCTCCCATGTACGCAATACATGCACGCAATACATAGTAAACGAAAGTATAAAAAAGGAATGCATTTTATTCCCTATCTCCCCTCCCACCCCCACCCGGAAAAATCTTGGTTGCGCCCATGTATAAATATATTCAGATGATAGAAAATTCTGGAGGCGGGGATTCTTGCTTTCGGGATTTTAAGGCGTCACTGAGTCCACCCAGCTTTAATGGGTACCTGACTTAAGGGAAAGTAAAGACTGCTGGTCTTTGTACTAGCCACAGGACACCCTTGTTAACCGCGGGCCACAGAAACAGATGTCCTATACATCATCTGCCCATAGATCACAAGTGCTAATATTGGAACTCTACTTATGTTTTATGTTAATTTATTTTATAGAAAGCATCTTTGATGCTTAGAGGCGTTAAAGCTATCTGTTTTTGTTTTACGGTTTGGGTATCCGAGATAAGTTTCTGAGCTGGCTTTATTGGTTCTGCTTGAGTCGGGATTCAAACTCGAGACCCTATGTTAGGTAAACAAGAGATTTCGGAATCTCAACCACACATCCAACATATATATATATATATATATATATATATATATAAGGCTTGTTTTCGAATCCGAAGATTAGTGAGGAATGCAGTATTTCCCGTGGCTGCGCAGCCCCTGCTGTGACCTACATATTTTGCCACATCCGGGGCAAGCATAACTATTGTCCAGGTGTCTCGTTCCGACGCCGCATGCAGCCATATGTATAATATTTACTAAATTATTAATAATCGATATTGTTCCATTTTGTTTAATTTAAAGCGATGTGAGGTTGGAAAAAAAGGAAGACATTAAGTCCAAGCTTTTAAATATTAAGTACATTACAGCATCACTGTTACTTCTTTTAAGCTTCATCATATGTAAAGGTGAGATTTTTTCCTTAATTCTCTTTTAAGGTTAATACGCTAATATCATATCTCTAGTTTTATAATATGACAATTGGCAAAGCTAAATTAAGTTTATTTAAATATTTTTTTTAATGTTTAAGCACAAAGTACAATATACATAATTACATAAATATTATTTGTATATGTATTCATGGGCGCTGGCAGAAATTTTTGCAGTGGGGTGTAAATTGCGACTAATGGCCAAAGACGTAGCATCATTTTCCTTGTTACGAAGAATATTAAATTTAAAAAAAACAGCACCCCCCACACCTTTTCATCCATGTACGATATTAAATGCAGTGTAAAAACTATTCAAATATCTATATATTGAAGCAAATGTTCGGGTCGGTTTGCCAGCACTCTCGCTTTACTTGGCATGTCATCACTGAATTGTTCCTCAGCATTGTCAAGTTAGTTTAGATTATGTTAATGAGATTGCTGATGTGCTGTTCAGCGTTCTTTATGTTAAATTTGAAAGACTGCAACAACTGAGAAACTTGCTCAAAAACAGATAAATAATTGACGACAATGAAAAGACATATCAAAAACACGTGAGGAGCAGGCATTTATTGCATTAGCAGTTTGTCTGGTTTTAAGCACGCGTTATTTAAAGATCTGCCAAACAGTCTTCTCAAAGTAGTGACTTAAAGCGTGAATGGGTTTGTATTTATGTGTCCATTGTGTCTCACGCAAATAGGTAAATTTAGCATCAAAGCTCTCGATTGGGACTCGTACGGAAGAAATAGTCTTCTTGATGCACTAACAACTAACAGCATTACGAATATCTGATACGTCATTTAGATAGTTGATAAAGAGGCTAAGTCTGTGCGACGCGCTACAGACAAAGGCTGCTTTTGGATATTTTCCACGAATCCATCCTTGCCTGAACACAGTTCTGAATGCTAGCCTTCACGGTGAGCCATTGTAGCCTTTGCCGAGTTGTTTGTCGGTGTCGAGACTGTACATAATTTATTCTTTAATAGTACGTCTCTCTGAACAACAGAAACAAAACCACTGAAGTCTTCTCAAATACAATCGCCCTCAATAAACCGAATGGCCCAAGACAGGGCCTGAGATATAGGCAGTTTTATCAAAAAAATATCCAGCCAATGTAGTTAATTCGTAATGATGTTGCTCTTATTTTTTTTTGTTTCTTGCTGTTGCCAGAGCTCCGTTCTGACTCAGACGACGATGAATAAAAACTTTGTTATATCCACTGCCGTCGTAACCTGTTTCACTTGGTTGACTTGCTATTTTATCAAGCGCTAATACCGACCACAAATCCACAAGACTCTAATACATTTTATAAGATGACTGCACTCTTCATTCTTGTTCAAAGAAATTTAAAGATTTATCAGATTGAAATACAGTTGGCAAGGAATTCTCCTCCAATGAAAAAAAAACATTTATCATATCTTAGGTTTAACTAAATATAATAATAACTATGATAATGTGCAAACGAAAACAAACTGTCAAGACTAACGTGCTATAGAATATGTCGCTCCTTTTATAGTGCAAATCATTGCAAGCCTATAATAAAACGTATTTGGTGCGCCATCAACTCCTGATTAACTATTCTTTATTACAACAAAAGCTTATCCTTACAGCTGTACTTCAGTGGAAACACTGCTTGTTAAATTTCTACTTAGAAGTAGTTAATTGGTTTGAAGGTGTAAAAAAATTAGCTAAAATTTGACTACTCAGAATTTAGAGGGGTGCACAAACATTGTCTCCAACAATTCATGATAATAGTCTAGTACAATATTAACGTATCATTACAACTGTACTTCAGAAAAAGCACAACTTGTTCACTTGCTACTGCTACTTAGTAGATAATTGATTTGATATTGCAAAAAATTGTCTAGAATTTAGCTACTCAAAATCAAGGGGGTGAACTTTGCACCCCTTGCATCCCCCTGCGGGCGCCCATGTATGTATTCATTTTTTTTAAGATACGGAAACATTTTTTAACATTAAATACTCTTGCTTGGAAAGTTTTTATAGCAGCATGTGCAATTTTATGTTTTTGCTACTATTAGTTATATGCTCTAAATGATGGCCTACTATTGGAGGGTTAGTTGATTTTGTTTAGTTGTTAAAAACTTTCGTTTTGTTTAAAAATAAGATAGTGTCATTTTATATCTTATCAATATTATATATATATACATTCATATATATATATATATATATATATAATTATATATATATATATATTTATATATATAATTATATATATATATATATATATATATATATATATATATATATATATATATATATATATATATATATATATATATATATATATATATATATATATATATATATATATATATATATATATATATATATATATATATATATATATATATATATATATATATATATATATATATATATGTATGTATATATATATATATATATACAGGGCCGGTCTTAGGACACTCCAACCTATGCGGCCGCAGTGGGCCCCACACTTTTATAGGCCCCGCGCTAACACTAGTTGTAAATTATTAAATTAAAGCCATTATAACTTATAACAGGGTTTCCATGGCCTCCTCGTTCTATATGCTAGGACAAATTTGTACAAATGCTCCTTCTTCCCTAGTGCTATTAAAGCATGGAATAGGTTGCCTGAGCTAACCAGCAAAACCAGGACTTAGCATGGTGCGTAGTACGTAATCATCTTCTTTTTTGAAGTAACGTCTGTATTATATAAGAAGAAGAAGAAATTGCAAAGTATACGAAAAAAAAGTCATGAAAATCTTCTGAAATTACTGAAATTATTCAATTATTCTGAAAACTCATAAAAATGCCCTTAAAAATAGACAAAATTGTCATTTTGAGATGTCATTAAATATGGTAAACGCCAATTCTAGTCGCGTTTAAAAAAACAAACAAACAAAAAAGGCATTGTCAACTTTTATCTAATAAAAGTAAAAAGGCAAATTTAAAACCAAAAGATGAAGTTCCAATAGTTAATGTACTGCAATAGTCAGTGGCATGTAGATATAGATTCTAGATCTAAATATGTCTTGATATCTTAAAAAAAACTAAATCTTAAAGGCAGGTGTGAATGTTTATCGGCTTTTTGTCAGAAAACTACCTTCTATTGTAGATGGCTTGTAATTTAATTTGACCGTGATTTTACACTTAGTAAAATACGAATAAAATGCAATGACGAATTTATTTTATTACAAACATTCCTTATTTTACTCATTATCCTTATTTCTTCCCAGACTAGGCCCATTGCTATTCGTTTCGCATAGGGCCCCGCAATCTGTAGAACCGGCCCTGTATATATATCTATATATTAAATTTTAAGAACATATACACATTTTTTTTTTCGGTAGTATGCATTCTTTGTTTGTTTATTTCTTTTCTTTATTTTCCATAATGGAAGAATTTCTTTCTATGTACTTGTTTTTCCTACTTGTAAGTATTAAAAATTCTACCGTAAAACATGTATAAGCATAATACATATCTAGATATACAATTTACCATTGAAGTGAGAAGATATGTTTAGTGTTCAATTCAGTAATGTACACAATGTATCGATTTTGTATTGAGTTATCGTTAAATTTTTTTACGTAATCAATTACATAATTTAAACCTTTTTTTTTTTTTAATTAGCGAATTTTTATCAAATTTCGCTGAACAAAAGCTTTGAAGGCGACTATGATCCCTGTTGTCCTAAATCTTCTGGAGATAAACTTATATTGGTTGTTTATGCATATATCAATACATCCACCACTCAAGCAGTAGGACTGGGATTCCAAATAGCGGACAGTGAATCTTTCGAATGGTACAATGTAAGTGTTCACGTTCTCAATCTTATGTTATAAATGCATTGCAGGTGCTTGCTGATAAAAGAATCTTCATTTGTAACGTATTTTTAAGTTTGTATGTATATCCGTATAACTCTCTCTCTCAATTATAGAAAGAAGCTGACGACAAATAGAGAAACTTGACGGGACTTTATGGAAAGCCATCAACTTGGCTCTACATTCTTAGGAATTGGACATAGCTAAATGGCAACTAGTACTAAATGATGCTCTGTAGTCCATCTGGTCATTACTATAGACTGCAACTAACAGGACACCACATAAACGACTTCTTGGGTTTAACCGAAGGAGTGGTTCCGGGAAAATCTCAGCCAACATGGTTGACCAGTCCGGGTCCTGTCCTGTTGAAGAAGAACGTTAGATCGTCTAAATATGATCCCATAACAGAGGAAGTTGATTTGGTCACATGTATCCGAACACCAAACGGTCGAGAGGAAACAGTCTCATTACAAATGTTAGCCCCTAGGGAGGAACAAAAAGAAATAGAAAATGAGAATCAGAGCTTGATACAGACCGCTCTGTCCAAAACTCGCCTACCATGAATCAACCGACTGATTCTATAGCCAGATCGTCGGAAACTTAAGCAGATGAAACTACACATACATACAATCTTAGAGTAAGGAGAACTAGGCCCAACTACAAAGTGTAGAAGCTCGTCAGTTTACTAGAACTCTTATTTTGACATTCAATTTGTCAATTCAAGTCTCCAAAATGACATTTGTTTATTTTACTACTTTTCTTTGCCTTTGTTGGTTTTAATATGATATTTGATTTATCATGCTATATTTTAATAAGCTATTTAATTTATCATGTTATATCAACATGTTACTGCATGTCATGCTATCATACAATGTTTGTTTAGCCTACGTGAATCTCTATTTTTATTCTGCACTTACTTAATTCTTCTATTGTATATAATACTAGTTAGCATAATTTGAACCGGGGGTGAATGTTATAAAAAAATTGTATTCTGTATCGGTTGTCGTTCTTATGTTACATGTGCTTGTAACTCGTCCGTGAGAATGTGTTTACGAAATGTGTGTTGTGTAGTCAACATGAAATATTAATTAAAATGTTTAGTAATCTTTTTATTCTGTGGCGTAACTAGGGTTTTGGGGCCAGACAGCTTGACCCCTTTAGCCCCCCCCCCCTTGCATTTCGATATTCGACATCATGACAAAATATAATGTACTTGACAAATATACTACTACTACTACTACTACTACTACTACTACTACTACTAATAATAATAATAATAATAATAATAATAATAATAATAACAATAATAAAAATAACAACTATTGAAAGTCTGTATGAATAATTGGAAGATAAATCTGCAACTAAATCATGATAAACGATGTTCTGTGCACAAAAGAAGAGGTATATACCAGTGTGGCTCACTATCTCCACTCTGGTTCTGCCTAGCAATTAATCCTCTATCTACATTACTCCTGTTACTACAGACGGTTGACACTAAATGTACTTAATGTGTTTCCAACTTATTATACATGGATGATCTAAAGATATATGCAGAAACCGAGCAACAGTTACACACCTTAATCAAAACGGTAAAGTGCTTTAGTGACGATATCTGTATGTCTTTTGGCCTGGATAAATGTGGCATCATAAGCATTGAAAGGGGCAAAGCAGCCAACACTATCATTGCATTAGAAGGCATCAAGGAATGGAACTCTGACTCTCTTTATAAATATCTTGGAATAAACCAGAATGCAAAGATAAACCATAAAAAATCAAATGAGGTCTTTCTTGGTAAAAACCTCCACGGAAAATTACCAGCATTATTACATGGTAACAAAATTGACAGATTGCTTCTTTAAAATGGCTCAAAGCAGGTCATCTCTACCTTGAAACAGGAGGTTTTGTTACAGCAATACAGGACATAGTAATTAGGACACAAAATTACGAGAAGCATATCCTAAAACTTAATGTTGTCGACAAATGCCGAAAATGTGGAAATGTGGGTGAGTCAATTGAACACATTATGGCAGGATGTCCAGCCTTATCAGAATCAGCCTACCTAGATCGCCATAACCAAGTTGTAAAATTAATACACCAACACTTGGCTTTGACACACAATTTGATAGGTAAGGACATTTCTCCTTATTATAAATACTCGCCACAAGAGGTTCTCGAGTCTACTGAATATCTTCTATACTGGGATAGCCCTATTCTGACCGACAAAACGGTAGATCTCAATGGCCCTGATCTTCTGTTTGTTGATAAAAAAGAAAAGGCCGCTACCATTTTCGATATCGCCGTACCATTGTTTCATAATTTAAGAAAAACTTAGAAAAACAAAGAAAATATGGGAACCTAGGCTTGGATATTAAGCGTCTATGGAAATTATTCAAAATAACAATATACCCCATTGTCATATCAACCGATGGGATAATAACAACTGACCTCACAGATACCTTCAAGGTCCTTAACATTCCTAGGAACATCCTTGTTCCCCGTCAGAGGGCGGTACTGCTGCAGACCTGCCACATCACCAGAAAATTCATCCGCGAAAGCTGTTAAAGGGAATACGATAAATTTTATTTGTCTTTAAGGAAACTCGACCCTGCCAGCGAATGATGGACATGGACTTCGCCAATGACGTTGCACTACTCGGAGCCACAAATAAATGCATAAAAAAATATGGAGAGCCTAGATAGAGAGGCAACCAAAATTGGCCTCCGCATAAACTTGGATAAGACTAAAACTTTGCGAGTTGGATATAATACGAATGGTGCCCCGTCAGTCTTGGCGAGTCAAAGCTTGAGAAGTTGGACAAGTTCACATAACTTGGAAGTATCGTGCCGAATAGGAAAGCCAGAAGCATTTAGGCAGGCTACGCCATAAGAATTGAGACGAAAATACACCTTCTCAACACAATCGTCATCACAACAGCAACATATGTACTTGTGAAACATCAAGTCATCTGCCAACATTGAAAAAAGACTAAATTAGGCTCAACTAAAATAGCTAAGACGGATTTAGGGAGTCAGACAGATTGGGTCTGAAACAAGAAAATTCTATGCCGAAATGGGAGTCAAACACTTAGTAAGGTTGTGACAGAGCGTCGCATGAGGTTTGCGGGACATATTCTACGACAAAATGAATTACGCACACCAAGAGTTGCGATAAAATGGAAGCCAATACGAGGAAAGCGCAAACAGGACTTCCTCGTATAACTTAGCACCACACTTTCATGGTGGACCTCAGAACAGTGATCATCAGGTGGTAGAAGGCTTCAGACATTGCTAATGACGGATCTTCATGAAGATAGCTTGCCTCTCAATACGCCGATCGGCGCGGGTGGATGTAAGTCTAAGTAAGTCCCCATCCTAATTAAGCTAATATTTTGGGGGCTCTTGAATAGTTTGTGGCAAATATTTCTGAATATTTTTTTAAAGATTTGTCTACATAACGAATCCAGAACAGGACTTTAAAATAACTTTCTATCGAATATTAATACATGTTTAAATTAATCATAAAAATTACCTTAACTTCATAAAATTGCGATATAATCTAGAAAAAAAATCTAATTATTTTTATTTTATTGGCCTCTCTAGGTGTGTTTTCTATTAGCTCAGGAGTGTTCAGCTAAATCAGTTTATTCATGCAAATGTAAAAATACATTGGATCCAGATTTTCTGTTCATGAGTTTGATTACAACTGTAAAGACCAATGATGGTGTTAAATATGTGAGGGGTGTAATAGAGACTAGGGATGGAAAAAAGATATATACCTCAGAACAACATTTAAAATATTATGAAGGTAAAATTTAACTTTACACTTTCTTTAAATAAAGTGTAATAATGTTAACATTAAAATGTTTTATTATTATACGAAAATATGTAATATATATGCTGTACTGTGTTATGTACCTGGGACACTTCTCTATTGTATTTTTAAGCTACTTTTAATTTTTATTGTCTGCCTGCTCTGTCGTGTTTAGTTCTTATGAGTGTTTGTACTTCTTCAGGCATTAGTTTGGGTGCATCAGGTTGGAATATTTTATCAACTACTCCGGAATAGGGTTTGGCCGCAGAATTTAATCATAACTTTATATGTGACTTGTCCTGCTCTAAAGCACTCCACAGTGCTGTGCAATTGATTGCTTTTTTGTCTGCTTAGTCTAGTTATTATGACATTTCGCACAGGCCGTCAAGTTAAGCATTCAACATGCTAGGTTGGACGGCTACAGCTATAGGGAGCCACAGTTGAAAGGCGGGTGTTGGGTGAGGACCATTAGTGATACAGGCTACCGACTACCTTAACTCTAGAGATGCTAACACTTCACCTTATACACCCAAATATTGTATACAAATGTCCACGTTTTAAAGGTATATAGCAAATTGAGGATGACCCCAAGTTTAGTACGTGTAATAAAAATGACATTATATATTGAAATTAAACTTTTCTTTTACAAGAAAAAGTGCTTGCATGACAACTTCAAATATTTTTTAATGATTAAGAAAACGATATATTCTAATATAGTGTATTTTTATGGACAAACGTATCATATTTATATATTTAATTGTAACATTATTTCACTATTAGCACAAACGTGTATAAAATATAACTTTTTCAACAGAACTAAACAAGAATCTAGTAGTTCTAGAAATAAACAACCAGATCATAAATTTCAACCAGTGTAATATTTCAACAAGTGAGGATGACCTGCTGATTCAGTACAAGATCAAATCAGCTGAACAAAATCTACTGAAAATGACATATGATGTCATCAGTGAAGGTAGACAGCCCTTTGACACTAATCAGGACATTTACATATGGAAAGATTCCGCGAATAAATCTTATGCACGAATAACATTTTCTTTCAAAATATGCATGGACAAATTTGTCAATATTACGTGCTTGTTGATGACAAATAGAGATCAAGATGATGGTATGTATTTCACCTTTAAAACGTTTAATTTCATTTTATAGAGACAATTACGACACAGCTTTACATGCCTGCTATTTCTCTCTTTCCCAAGTGTTCGTATCAGTCTCTATGTCCATTATTTATACTATCTTTCTTTTTCTTTAATCGCCATAAATTTCTTACTGTCTCTTTTATCAACTTTTCCATGTCTATCTCTCCTTCATTCTTTGTCAGAATTGTCAGGCACATAAAATCTACTTGACTTACGTTTGACCTTTTCCTTTAGACTCCCACTGGAGCATAGGGCCGCTACTGCACATCGCCATTGGACTCTATGAACAACTCCCATCAGCTAGGTCCATGTCAATCCTGCCGTCTTTTGCTCCTAGTCTACTGATCTTAATCATGTTTGCTTTGGTCTTCCAGCCTTTTTCTTTTTTGTCGGCTCCAGTCTAGGGCCTGTTTTGCAATGATTTAGGTTGTTTTTTTTGTGTTGTCCGATCCAACTTCATTTGTGTTTTCTGATTTCTTGCTCTATTGGTGACGATTGAACTTTTTATTTTTTCCAAAGTCTAGTGTTTCAAATTCTAACATCAATTATGTGACATAAACATTTGTTAGTGAATTCTTGGTGCTTTTTAGTCTATTTTTACTCTCTTAGTCTCTTCACCATATAAAATAATTGCTTTCACATTTCTGTTGAAGATTATGATTTTTTTAAACCGCCAAATTGGCCGTTGAGTATTGAAAGCATGTCTAGCATTGTTGATTTTATTATTTAAATCTTCGTCAACTCCTTCTTCTTTTTTTATGGTGCTTTTACGGTAGACAAAGTTGTCGGTTTTGAGTAGGCTTACTCCATGGAGCTGTAGGGTGTTTCATAGGCAGTCCTTAGAGTGGAACCGCTAGGGAACAAGACGCAAAGGAAGACCAAAAAGAACATGGCGACGCAGTGTACTAGAAGAAGCCAAGATGACCGGGAAGAGCTGGGAAACCATTAAAAAAAACTAGCAAGAGACCGTGGAGAGTGGCGTGTTTTTGTTGTTCCACGAGGAACCCAAAAGAATGATGATGATGATAGGTGTTCTCATATCTTCCGTTTTCTTGGTTATTCTCAAGCCAGTCTACTTTCATTGTTTAGTGAGCTTGTTTAGTTTTATCGTCTGATTATCAAAAGAGCTGAGCCGAAGGTTCTACGAGCTCTAGACGTGTAAGCCTGCTAGAACAACCGTTCTGTCTGGAAGAGATCCAAGTCAATGCCTATGTAAAGCATTGCTATTTCCGATATATCTGGCTCTCGGGCGCATGACTAGAATGCATGGCCGAAGGCCGAGTACACCGGGATCTTCGGCCATTTTCCAATGTTGTACCAGGCTAACCGTGCAATACTCGCCATTAGTGTAACGGTCTCTTGAGGAACGCGTATGGATTCTCCTCAGGGACGTGGAAGCTCAATTTGAACTCGCTCCGTGCAATGGGAAAGCTCTCGCATTCCCTTGGACACTCCCACAGGAGTTTTGTTTTGCTATTCATTTAGCCTAATCACTTCCTCAAGTAATCTTTTTCACCCGGGTGCCATGTTGAGGCAGAATAGCAAACCCGAGTTTAGTTTTACCTGAGCATCTTATAGTTTATGGAAGATGAGGCAGATGTCATCTTCGAAATCCAGATCCTCAAGCAGTTTTGATAGAGTCCACTAAATCCCTTTGTTGTCATTAATTAATATTTACATAATTTAGCCCATTAAAAATAGAAAGATTGTTGGGGAAAGCATGCAGTCATGTCTCACTCGCGTAGTCATTTGAAGGTATCTGTCAGCTTTATTTCCATTGTTCATCATTTGGAGCCTTTGTATAGATTCTCGATAGTACTGATATATTTATCTTGCTTACCATACTTTCTCGCCATTTTCTAAATTACGTTAATGCTAACTGATATAATAACTTATTGACGTCCATGTTAGTTTGTATTATTTTTTATTATATTACCGTGTGTATTAAAATACAATTCAAACATTCAAACACATAGTTAGGAGCAACTGATATTCTTTCGTACTTCCAATAACATACATTTTAGCCCATTAATCTTAGTATATACTACATTTAATTGGTACGACTGCTCTATTTTACTTTTTAGTTTTTCTTTTCCCTCTCTCTCTCTCTTTCTCTCTCTCTCTCTCTTTATCTTTCTCTCTGTATCTGCACACTCTAGTTGTTTTTGTTTTCTTTTTATAACGCTAATAAACACAGCAATATACATTTTAGTCTAAATAGTGAAGAAACACACAAAAAAACAAATATGTATATTTTATAGACTTTATTTGATCTTATACTAATATTAAAGCGTGTCATTGGGTCCAACGATTTGGAAGAGTATTTCACTGAGTCCTAACTGTGATCTACATATTGTGCAACATCCGGCGTTGATAAAACCGACGTTTAGGTTCTTTATTTTACCGTCCAAGTCAGTGTCCACCAAGAAGTGAAACTCAAACCATCAATATGGATCTGAGACATGGGTACAAATACAATACAGAAAGCAACTAAGAACCTATGAGAGCATTTACCAAAGATGTTTGCGCTTCATTATGGGCATACGGTGCCAAAATAATCTTCTTGCAAATGATAGAATTGACAGTGTAGACTTTCTGCTTCTAGTATGACAGATACACTGTGCAGGACAGATGATAAATATTATTACAATTATTAATTTTTTGTATTTGTTTTTAAAAGCAGAAATCTTTCAGAATTCGACTGTCGACAACGTTGCAGTCCATACTTCGTCCATGTTCATACTAACTGAAGTATTGATAGTGTCTATAGCTTTGAACGTGCTATTAATAGCGTATATACTAAACAAGTAAGTACATCACTGTTTGATTTTATAAACTTTACTTATTCTTTTATATGGGAGATGCTGTGACTGAGCAATAAAGCAATTGGCTTCAATCCTGGAGTCCAGGGTTCGAATCCTGGTGAAGGCTGGGATTTTTAATTTTGGAATTTTTGGGCGCCTCTAAGTGTAGCATCAATGATGTGCTGATAACGCGAATGTTAGGATATTAGGGCCTCTTCCGGCCTTATTAGTGTGGACTTGTGTATGCATTAAATATCACTATCCTTATCTCTTTAGCTGCAGCGTAGTATCACTAAGGTTAATGAGTAACATAACTTTAACACACACACACATATATATACATATATATATATATTCAAAGACTGACTCAGTCGCAGCAGACGACATATGTTCATTACATAGGAAAATAAGATAACAACTTGTAGGAAATTCTAACCATCACAAATATATATATCACATCACATAAGTCCATTGGAATATTCATAAATTTACACTTGATATCAAATCACAAAATTCAAACAGACAGAAAAATACATACATCCTTACTCTGCTTTAGCTCTCAGATAACTAAGCTATTTGCCCCGTATTCAGTTACAGACTCGATATTTTGTCGTGGAAAAGTCACGAGCTCAACTAGTGACTTCCCAATCGCATCATGTCACATTGGATCTAAAACTAGTATGTGACACTGAGTCCAGCTCTAATGGGTACCTGACATTAGTTGGGGAAAAGTAAAGGCGGTCGCTATAGTCGTGCTGGACACATGACACCCTTGCAACCGTTAATCTGCCCTACAGTCAACACGGTCTGAAAGGGGAACTTTACTTTTTAAAAGTACTCAAATTTACGTTTCAACTAAACAGATGCCAAAGCTGGTGGTGTAAACTGGCTGGTTTTTATTTTCTGGAATTAATTGGGATTTTTTATGACAAGCACACAGACTATTCCTTTTTATTAGCCCTCCTGAAAGTTAGTAGTCAGTAGTGTTGGGTGAAATACTCTTCTAGCTATCAGGGCGTTTACTTTATTAATCGTCTTTTTAAAGACCCAGAGCTTTGCCTCTCAGTTAAACAGCTTTTATTTTCATCCATCTTTATGTTCATCTGTGAAGTCTATTTGAGTAAAAAATTTAAAATAAGTGACCAGTGTTTGTAATCCATATATACATGTAAACTATTCATATTCTGAACAAAGAAGATACATGCATTATTTAATGTTTGGATTAAAGTGGTGCATCAAAACATATTTTAATGAAATTCTGGAATCTGCTCCTCTTTAATAAGCCAAACAGAAAACCTTCTCCTAGATACCCCCTCCTCCTCCCACTGGTCCACAAAAGAGATTGGACTGTAGCACTCTGAGCATGCTATAAGCAAAACCGTTGACCTATACAAAAGCTGCTTAGCAAAAAAAAAAAAAATTAAATTCTTTAAATAATGTATATATATAATTTATTTTTTGTGCAAATAAACTATAGCTCACATTACTTGTTTTCTTTGGTCTATTTAGGTATGCATGGAAACACTTGAACAATCCATGTAGAAAAGTAGGTTGTTGTTTTTTTTACTAATTAGGTACAGGTCAAATTCAACTTCTGCTCTTAGCCCCTTTACAATCAAATCAAAAGAGAAAATAACAGAGTGTGAATGAGAATAAGAAAGAGAGAGAGAGAGAGAGAGCGAGAGAGAGAGAGAGTATAGAGCAAAAAAAATGAATAATAGAGATAGAATTAGAGAAAAAGTACAAATTGTAGAGAGAGTAATAGAGGGGGAAATAGAGAAAATTGACCCTACATATAAATATTTTTTTGTGCATCCGCTATCATCTGTTTCCTTTTGTTTTTAATAGCCAGAGCTTTGAAACCTTGCAAGATCGTTAAGTGATGAAACACAAAAACAAAACAAAACAAAAATCAGTATCGATTATAAAAATTCTGGGGCGCGCATAAGGGAAATATTTTTTGATAGTTGGTAAATTATATATATTCTAATATGTCCTAAATAATTTTCTTTAAAATTCTGATATATTTGCAATATCTTATCACAATCCTTAGCTATCATACTATTTCTTTTTTTTTTTTTATAATTTCACACAATAATATTCTAAATTAATTATAATATATAATACATTTTTGTTTTTTACAAGGAAAAAGTAAAAATATCTACTGTGCACAAAGATAATTCACACTGTTCAATAGGAGTAAACACAGACAGTAACGTCGAAGATAATATCATCAGCTACAACAGCGAGGAACAGATACCCGTTGAAGAAGCTTCGATTCCAACAGAACAGATATCTATTGTGAATGAAGATAGCAATGGCTTTTCCGGTGAAGAAGAAAAAGAACCTTTGATTGCAACAGAAGAGTTTAAAGTTTTCACAAACGTGAGTAGTTTATAAGAACATAAATGTATTTGAATTTTGAACCTTTTTAAACATAATGACATCAATAATTGAACACACACATTTATAAGCTAATGCAAAGATCTTATTTTTTTTTCCATTTAATATCTTGCGTAAAATAAATTGTTTGCAAACCTATTACCTATTTAAATTTTAGATAACTTTTTTTTTTCTGTACGTGAATCGCTAAAGCAAGACAGGTATTTTGTAGGTAAATTATCCACAAATATGCTCAATGAAAGAAAAAGTATATCTATAATATAATGCAAAAAGTGAGGCGTATGTATGTATGTATGTATGTACGTATGTACGTGTGTACATATTTACGTATGTACGTATGTACTATGTATGTATGTATGTGTGTATGGGGTTGCCTAGCCACAGCAAATACTGTATTTCTTATTGATCTCCAGACGCGAACAAGTCTTTTTATTATTATTACGTTAGAAACGAACGAGTAGTCATTCTCTGGCGCTGCCAGGGTCAAGTTTAACTAAAGAGAGTAGAGTTCAGTAGACTCGAGAACCTCTTGAGGCGAGCATTTATAATAAGGAGGAGTTTCCTTACCGATCAAATTGTGTGTCAAAGCCAAGTGTTGGTGTATTAACTTTGCAACTTGGTTATGGCGACCTAGGTAGGCTGATTCTGATAGGGCTGGACATCCTGCCATAATGTGTTCAATTGACTCACCCACATTTCCACATTTTCGGCATTTGTCGACAACATTAAGTTTTAGGATATGCTTCTCGTAATTTTGTGTCCTAATTACTATGTCCTGTATTGCTGTAACAAAACCTTCTGTTTCAAGGTAGAGATGACCTGCATTTAGCCATGTTAAGGAAGCAGCCTTATGTTGTCCCATGTATAAAGCCGGGAATTTTCCGTGGAGCTCTTGTATCTGAGATGAGCTCTTGTATCTGAGATAAGCTCTTGTATCTGAAGCTCATGACCTACTTCTCCTCTTATCACGTCAATGTCTGCAGGGGTCAAATAACATTGTTTAATTATGAAAGATTACAAAATTCTGCTCTGTAAGGTTTAAATTTGGATATTATTTGTTGAATTTCAGGAAGAGTTTTTGCCTATATCCTGGGAGAGGTTTATCATCAAAATTGTTTACACGGAGGAACGATTTGAAAATGTCTATATTCATTCCTCTCGCTCATTTGATCCTTTTGCCTCCTCTTGTTCTACCACCAACATCACCTCTTAATTGTGTTGGGTGCGAGTCAGGGAGTAGACCGACCTCTTGTGTTTGGTCATGAGGTTGTGAATTACCTTCAGTAGACACTCGACTCATCGGTGAATAATATTTACCGCCTGTGTAATTTATTTCATATTTATCGCTGTCCTGGAAGAAGCAATGGGCCCGTTCTAATTCTCCTCAAAATTCAAAAACTAGATCAAACAAAAATGAACGTGCGTTGACTAGCTTATTTTGATCTACTGTCTCAGTCAACAAGCTTTTTAGATCTTAGTCTAGTAAACATGGAAATGACGCAGCAAAAAAGGCGTTTTTAGTCTAGGAAAAGAAGAGATCTTAAATCTAAGAAAGTCTTCAAACCCAATGTATAAGAACATCCTGAATACATCACTGTACATCATGGATAAAAGAGAAGAAAGAGAATAATTACATGAATTTAGCTTGGTATGTTTTCTTTTCTTTAAAAATTGTTTCCTATCCACAGCCAAATGACCATTTGACCTGTATCAGTGTGGAAAGGGATGTCATGACCAATAGTTACAATGATGTTTTTAGGACCACAGAATTCTTTACAAACCAATCACCACAAGATTATGTGAGTATATGCTTTGTTATTTTATTATTATTTTGTTTATTATCATTTAAAACTAATTTTTTATTACTGTATTGTTATTTTTTTTTATACTTATTGATTTTCTTAATGATCTTCTATTTATCATTTCATTCGAGTATTTTCTTTTGTTTTATATTTCAGGAAATGAAAGTGGTTAGCAGAGATACAAGTGAAAACACTAATAATTAAAATATAAATCCCATCTTTTAGATATTGATGTGTAAGGTATGCTTTTATAATGCATTTTTTAAAAAGTAAATTCGACAGTTAATTTGTTATAATAATAGCGTGGTCTCTAGTTATTTGTAGCAAGCGGGCCCAGAACTGGAGGATGCAGCCTTGAATGTGGTACGACCCAATCTTATAAACTGTCACTACCATCACGGGATAATGGCAACTTGCAGATGTTTTGATTTCCTACCTATTGTAGAGTGTTTAAGCTGACAAGCCAACGAGAATAGTTAGCAGCAAAGTTAAGAACAAAAAGAATTGCGACATTTGGAGCTAGACAAAAAAAAAATAAACGACACAAGCTAATTCTGACATTTTTTATTTCTGCTTTTAACAAAAATCTGACCCCAGAGTTATTTTAGTTTGACGATACTGAAAGGGTTACTTATTTTCAGCCCAAATGATACATTACTAAATATTTCAAAGGATTATAATTCAATGTCGAAAAAGTTTTCATTGCCTAATGATAATTGTACTGGGATGAACAAATACCTTGTAATAAAGACTTGTTATTTGTACTGTTAATTGTTACTGCTAATCATGTCTTTTTTGCTCTAATGTTATTTCAAGACTGGATATCTGATTAAACTTGCAGTGATTAACTTCTTTTTTTTTTGTTACAAACAAATTTAAGTCATAAATGAGTTCAACTTTTAAGTTTTGAATGAAATTGCTAATATGCTGTAAAATAAATTATACTTTATAACAGTATCTATAGAGGTCGCAAGGTATAAATAAGGTCCTTAATTTTAGTTACATTATATGTATCTATCAAAATATTGCTTCGTCTGACTTGAAAATCAAAGAAAAAAAAAAGGAATAACTTAGATATGTAATAAAATAAAATGTTTCTCTTTTTCTAATAAGAGAGGCAAAGGCAAATGTATTGATTCACATTCATTGTCATATCATTGAATATAACCGTTGAGGCACTACACATGATTTTTTTACCGTGTTTCTCCCTTTCTCTCTGTCTTTTGACTTAGATAGAATCTCTTACATCGACAGGCCAGTCCATTCTTTTATGTTTTCTTTGATGCCTCTTCTTTTTTTTTTATCTCGGTACAGTTCGCTGAAAGAAAGTCTTTGTGAACCCCGAAGGCCTTGTAATATGGCCATAAATTTTTAGTTAGCGTTTTTTTTTTTACAGCGGTCAGCAGGTCACAGTGAGCCTAATCCAATCTGTGTTGCTGTTTCAAATTTTTATATTTGTGTTACTAATTTCATTAATTATGCATAGGTTTCTTTTTTCTAAGTAAATAATAAAGAAAGGAATGGCAGATTTGAAAGACTAAAAAAGAAATGTTGCATCAACATTCTATATTTACTTTAAAAGAAGCCAAAAAAAAAAGATACTTGCTTTAATTATTCAATGAATTTATGTATGATATAATTTATAATTAACGTAAATGCTTTCAATTTCTTTCAGTTTCTTGGTCTTTATGTAGTCTATTTATTTTTTTTTACTTAGTATTTGCAGTAGGTCTGTTTGTTTAATTTTAATTTTAATCAGTCACAGAAATTTAGCTTTATCTTATCTTATCTTATATAATACAGACGTTACTGCAAAAAAGAAGATGATTAACGTCCTACGCGTCATGTACTTAGTCATGCATATCAACCAATGACTTAAATTCTGCCAAGTCACTGGATTTTCTGGCTAGCTCAGGCAACCCATTCTTAATGTATGACAATAGGTTTTTGTTGTTATCTTTAGATATTACATTGTTTATGTATTCACTCTGCAGCTGTCTGCTTACTTTTTGGGTTAGGTGTTTAATTTTTATATACTTTTTGTAAACTCTTTCTGCCTTGGTTTCTTTAAATTTTCTATATAGGTTTTCCTTCTGTTTACAAAGCTTCTTTAGTCTATTATTAAAACAGCATGTATTTATTTTGTTTGGTGTGTATTTAGTTGGTATATGATTTTCTATAATGCTTTTAAGATGGTTTTTAATGAAATTCCAGAGGTCATCGACTGGTTGGTTAATGTCTTTTTCTAATAAGAATGTTTGTTGAAAGTTTAATGCAGCCTGGTGTAGTTGTGTTAGGTTACATTTATTCCAGAGTAAGATTTTTCTTTTGGTTTTTGTATTGGCTACTGCTTTTATCTGACTGTGTATTTTTATGATCTCATGGTCTGATAGACCAGGGATAATATCATAATCAACTACTAATCCAGGTCTGTTGGTTAAGAGATCTAATGTGTTGTTTAATCTAGTTGGCTTTTTAATGATTTGATCTAAACTTAGGTTGTGTAAAGTTTCTATGAAAAGCTCATTTATGACCTTAAGGCTTTCTAACATAACAATGTATTTTTAGATTTATTTGTGCCTTGAGCACAAATGCCTACTGTAAAGTTTAGTGAAGATAAGCTCTAATGCATGCATCTAGTCTACAAAAATGTAGAACTTTGTCATTTCTAAACATTTCAACTTCAAAAGAAGTTACTATTTATTTGTATATTAAATGTATATTCAGTTAAGACTTGTTTGCTTTTATGTTAGTTATATTACCAACAAAGAACATTTTTGTACTAAATACATTAAGTTACTGAAACTATTTGAGATACTTTTTATTCTGCAGTGGTAAGAGATTCTCATAGTCCGGGTTCATTTCCCTTTTCAGACCTTGTGGTCTTTAGGGCAGATGATGTACAAATTCATCTGATCCTGTGGCCTACGGTTAATGTGGCCAGCACAACGACCAACCGCCTTTACTTTTCCCAAATAACGTCAGGTATCCATTACCCCTGTGTGATTGGCCTGAGTTGTGTGTATCAGTAGGCCGCACACACCTTAACCCTTTCAGTCCGCCACTAGAGTTACAACAATATTTTTTATGTATATTGCATATATTGTGCAATAGAATCTCACAAACACCACATATTTTAAGTAATATTTGCTTGTTTGATTCTAGTACTAGTCTCTAAAAGCCATTGTATATTTAGGCTTACAAAAAGACATTTACTCTTGTAAAAGTAATTTATTGTCATTGCAAGTTATGGTGTATTTAATTAGTTGTATGCAAGGCATTGCTATTTTTTACATGCATGGAAACAGACTTTGCGTGCTTGTGCAAACTTTGCCAAGAGCAAAACAAAGCTGCCTTATCAACTAGCCCAGGGGTCGGCAACCTTTTGAGTTGGAAGAGACAAAAATTACAATTTACAAAATTTCAAAGTTTTGAAAGAGCCACGATGTTTTTTTCTTGCCAACTATGAATAGTAATAGCATACATTAAGTTATTTGATAAATAAAAAGAATCTATTTATTCATAAGAAAACATATTTATATAGCACTGGTGTTTTTCACAACAAATTAGATAATATATAAATATAGCATTATTAGATAATTACTTATTATGTAAGTAAATAAATTTAAAAAATTAAACATTTACATACAACACTAACTTGTACTTCAATAACAAAACAATACAGCAAACGATTTAAATGGAAGCGATAGCTTTGTATTTAGAAAGTTCGGATACATTTGTCTCATCACTTGTTGTTTTTAGTTTCAAACACGACTCTAAATTTTCAATTGTTAGTTGGCTTCTAACTTTATTTTAAATTATCTAATGCAAGAGAACGCTTGCTCGCATGAACATGTCGATCCGAATATAGTTAGCACTTCTATTGACAACCTTTTCATTTCACTAACGTAGCAATCTGGAAGACAATTCCATGCGTCGAATATAAGTGCCTCATCTCGCGGCATTTCTTTGAAAGCTGTCCACTATTGTTGCGTTACGTACATACATTTCTTGACATCCAACTCTTCCAACTTGCTTTTCAAGTCATTTACCACTCTGAAAAGTAAAGTTTCCCTTTCAGACCATGCCATCTAAAGGGCAGATGATGTAATGGATATATGTTTCTGTGGACCACGGTTAACATCTGGCCAGCACAACGACCAACCGCCTTTTACTTTTCTAAACTAATGTCAGGTATCCATTAGATATGGTTGGATTAAGAAGCGACAAAACATCTCAAGTAATTAAAAATACCAGTCTTCACCAAGATCTAACTCGGGACCCCGGCTCTAAAGCCAAGAACTTTACTGCTCAGCCACCGCTCTTATCTTCTACCTAAACATCGGCTGGGTTTTTATTTTCTTGTAGTTTTAAATTAATCTTTTTTTTTATTTTTGCTGATATATTCATTGTTACAACTTCTTTATTATATTTATACTTATAATTCGCTAGAAACTACCTGCTAGATAGATTCGGTGTCCAATCTTAGTAAATCGATCCCATTTTTTCGATAAAATAAATAATGTGTGAGTAGGGAACTAAAGAGCCGCAGCATTAAATCCAAAGAGCCGCATGTGGCTTGAGACAGCATGTTGCCGACTCTTGAGTTAGCCCCCTAAAACACATGCAGATATATATATATATATATATATATATATATATATATATATATATATATATATATATATATATATATATATATATATATATATATATATATATATATATATATATCTTGCGAAATTCACGAAAATTAGAAAAGACCTGTGCATAGAACTCATCACAAAATTTTAAGGTCCCATTTGTCTTGGCGACATTTATCTATGCATGCAAATCTTGAACTCTATTACCGCAAAAAATGGAGAGGAAGATCATAGCCATGGAGTTTATTTGCTACAGACGTATCTAAGGACCACATGCAATATATGTATTACAAACATGGAAATCCAAAACATGCGATTGATACATTGAGGAATCGTGAGGAACGTGAAGAAGAAGAGAAGAAAAAGCGATGGGAGGACAATATATAGGAAAGAATAGACCTGTCTATGGAAAAGACACAAATGCTGAAAGAAAATAGACCAATTATGAAAGACGGTTGGCAGATCAAGTACGTTGCTTCAATGGTCCAGCAGATTACAAATAATTGCTAGTGAAGGAGATGGTACGAAACATGTAATCCATATATCCATTAAAGTATTTATAATCTTTATTAAAAGAAAATCTATATTTTATTTTTGCCTTTAAGTCGCTTATTATTTAAAATAGGAGACATCAAATCATTCTTTAAAATGCTAAGAAATATCTTTAAATAGACAATGGAAAAGTGCGGTATTTTTCCTAATTCAAACTTCACGTATTTTGTATCCTAAAGATTTTTGTCGATGATGCTAAGAAGTGTGGCATTAAGGCCATAACTAATACCGCGCATAGCAAGAGTTTCAGCTTAAATGTTCCTGGATATCATGAAAGAACTGAAATGTTCTTAACAACGCTTTCCAGCCTCAACGTAGGGAGAGTGATTAAGCCAACAAGGCAGCAAGAAAAAAAACCCTTTTGAGATGACTAAAGACCGAGCTGATTACACAGGCGGGAAAGGAAGCCCTGACTAACATGTCACTAGCGACACACTTGTCATCAAGGGCCCGTATCTATGTCGAAAACCATTACGGCTGATATTGTAGAGAAGATAAATATTGAAGCGTTTCCAGTGTATGGTTGGCATTTAGCCTTGCTTTTAGCCAAGCGTTTTGAGATACAAGCATGGGCGACGCAGGGGTGGCAAGGTGGTGCACATGTATCCGCCCCCCCCCCCTGGATTCTGAGCTGCTAAATTCAAGTTTTTTTGTTTTGTTTTTTTAATATTAAATCTTTTTTTTAAGTTCTTCTAAGTAGCAACTAAAAAAAAATATACTGCCTCCACTGAAGTACAGTAGTAAGATCTGGCTACGTTTGCATTGGAAAGTTGGTGGTCGACAACAGGTACCCTATATTAGAGCCTTGCAATTTCTGAACATAAAATAAGATGCGAAATATTCCATAAAAAGTTAATCGCAAAGTCGCCGTGTTATTATTATTTTCACATGATTATATTAATTATTTTATTTAGTAAGAATTATCTTATCTTATCTTATTATATAATACAGACGTTACTTCAAAAAAGAAGATGATTACGTCCTACGCGTCATGCATTTAGTGCATGCATTTAATATTAATTATTATTATTTAATTTGTTGCCTTGAAGAAGCAATACTTGCGGCTGTCTTTTTATATGACATTATATATGCCCCTAAGGTCCAGTCTTGGAGTTACATAACAGGTTGCATATATATTGATATAAAATTCCACAGACAGAAATACATTAATAAATAGATCACTTGCACAATTAAAGAATTACACATCACTCCACTAACACATTCATTCCCATAAAGTTTTATTGGTCTAGGCCTATATTTTTAAAAATCAACAATTTAACGGTATGTTATATAAAGTAACTATATAATTTATACTTAAACACATGCTAGTAGCAGTTGTTTTTTAAAGAAAAAATGTGCCAAAAATGCAACAAAATATAAAAACTTCAAGTTGGCAACACCACTGAAAAACATCTTTAACAACAAAATTGCATCGCGCATATCATCTTCTAGTCGCTAAAATATTTTAAAAGTATAATAAGAATAACTTTTTTTTACAACCGAATCTATTAAAAAACACTTTTTACATGTTTAAATTGTATTAACAATTATTTTTTTAAATTATCGTCTTTCAATTACGCCATGACGCTAACCATCATAAATACCGCATATTTTATTGGTAAAAAAAAATCTTTAAAAATTAATAAATCGCATGGAAAACTCAATAGATTAAATTAATAACATTGTGTTTCTGTATATAGCATATTTATAAGCCTATTGTCAACAAGGAAGTAATACGCGTTCTTCCTTGTTACTCATTAATGAAAGTATCATAATTTAGTCCGGAAAAGAACAATCAATATTTTAAAAAACCTAGTGTATATTTCTTTTCTAAAACAAAACGTTTGTTTAATAAATCATAGAGTAGGGTTTTATAAAGTAATGAGTGTTATGTTCAAAATATTTGCCTTTGAACTTTTTTGTTTCATGCATGGATGAAAAAAAAAGCTAACTGTCTGCTTAAAATGAATAATAAAGGTATAATGATTGTATTGATGTCAATCACGGTTATCTACTATAGTAAGTATTAAACTGTATTGTTACTTAACTCTTTCTCTCCGTAATTATTTACCACATTCTGGTGGAATCAACGTTGGTATCGTCAGTTAGGAGAGAAATGGTTAAAGCTATTAGCGTAGCGAAATGTCTTTGTTGTGCTTTACAAGTTTTAGAAATTTAACCTCTAATCTAAGACTACCTGCAATCGAAGGACTGAATGGTGGGTAGGGTTAGGGTTCAAGATCATCATGACGAAAGTGTAAAGCGCATACCAAACTACCAAAAATAATTTATCCTAGTCTTTTTACAATAATAATAATACACATATTTATGTATTATTCTTTCGGTAATTTGTAATACAAGTGTGCATTACACATAAAAAAATAGTGCACCAATATAAAAAGAAATTGAAGTTCATACCAGAGTCACATTGAAACATTAAATTAGCATGTGAAGTTTAATCAGAAAGTTAGATTATATGCCATGATTTATTTTCTTAGGAAACACATTGAGTTATTTTGTCGGTTTTTGTGTTTGTTTGTTGTTTTTGTTTGTTTTCAACTTGTATCATGCATTTTTACTGTAAAAGTTTAATCTTGACCTCATGTTTTTTTTTTGTTTTTTGTTCTTATCAACCATCAGAGCTTTATTAATTCTTCCAGCACTAACTTTCCCACTTTGTCTCAGTTCATATGTGGGCGCCTCCTTTCTTGACTGTCTTCCATCCCTTTTATTACTATTATTCTTGCTTTAGATGTAAAAAAAAATCTAATTTTTCGTCTTAAAACATATCTCTATGTTGTTCTTAATCAAATTTAGAATGTTTTGAAACTAAATCAAAAGATGAATTTACTACAAGCCATCTACGTTCGTTCTTGCCTATAGTAAATGCTAGAAACATGTCTCACATAGAATGAAACAAATTCTTGTCAACACATTCACAAACTATATATATATCAAATAGGGATTTTACTATTTCTACTCTCAGCCCAAGAGGATATTCTAGTTTGCAATGATACAGAAGAAGGTTCCCCTGCAATATTAAGAGTCACCTGGAAACCAAAACAAATCGTAAACGCAAGACTACTAATAAATCTTAACAGTCAACTTTTTGCATTGTGTGAGAGTCATCCAATGAAGTGTCTAAAAGTAGTAGATACCATAACTGTTGATATTGTTAAAATAGACAATGAAGAATACAACATAACTGCTTATGTTAAAAATGCTATGTCATCTGGTACTTGGACTATAGAATACGTTTATGGATTTTCAAAACCTGCTCCTGAGCCTTGCCGATTTGAAATATACTGTAAGTAAACTAAATATCTTTGAAAGGTAATACCGTTTTTACATTGAGTCTATGTAAATAGCAAAATCTATTAATCTGTCTTAGATTTTATTTTTTAATAAGTGACTGCTTTACTGGGAATATTTCTTTTATAGAAATGTGTTTATATCAATGAAGGTAATATGTGTTATTGTTTTTAATGTCCAGTTTTAACGTAGTTGAGCGTAAGAATGTTAGCTGTGTTTTCGTCTTCAGTTCTCGTTACTTAAGTCTATAGGGGTTTTTAATAAAGTTCTAAAATATTTGGAGCTTTTGTTAGTGACAAATGTCTAGAATTAAAATTCTCTAATAGACAGGGTGTTATCTATAATATGAAATGTAACATCCTTATTTCTTTTGCTGTAGCAAAAAAATTTATAGAACTGAAAGACTGTCCAACAGAAATAGATGAAGGAGAAACAGTCAGTTGTTCCTGTAAGTTGAAAAGTTCAAAGTCCACCAATGTTTTGTACAGCTGGTTCAGCAAAAGTAACAGCAGCACTGACCTAATATCAAATAATTCTGATGTAATAATTATTGCTCAAAAACATTTACAAGGTATGCCATAAAATCATATCTAACTCAATGCAATGAAAAATGTAGACCTACTTTAGATTGGGGGGGGGGGGGGAGGCAGACAAATTTTAGTAGAAAATGTGTACAATGTGTGTACAAAATGTTTACTTATGTTAATACATACATACATACATATATGCATACATATACTGTGAGTTAGTATTTAACTTAGTATTATTAGTTTGTATAGAGACGCACCATAGATGACGGACTTTGTATGCGACTTTAGTGACGTCACGACTTAGTTGGGTTAGAAATTACTTATGTATATAAAGCCAGTTGGTGTGATGATTTTATAGGGATAACGTGATTTATATCCAGAGAATCGACTTTGGCCATTTCAATATTAAACCATCATCTGTGTTTTACAACTCTGTCATACTTGTTAATGCGTGTAGATTTTGGTCATTGTTAGTTACATTGAATACACCCGTACAAGAGACTCAGACATCTCCAGAGTAATCTGTCGAGGTCAGACAGACATTTACTACTAGACAAGGTCTATCATAATACATACAAACATACATACGCCTTTTTTTTTGCTTTATAATATAGGTACATGCTATATATTAAATTGTTTTTATCAAGTCGCGCCAACCCTACTCTATAATGCTATCATAATGTAATCATTACCAATAATTATAAAAAGGAGTGAATAATTTTATATGACTGTTACGTTTGAATGCTATCACCTCTCCTCTTTTCCGACAAAATCATAACGTTTAAAAACATGTGAAATATGGCCGACAAAGTCAATGTTATTAAACATGTATTTATCATTTCAATGAAATTTAAATTATTTAGGCACTAGCTTAACTTTTATATAGGGGTTAAGATTTATTTATTATGTAAACAGTATTATCACATTAAGAAGTGTATCGGATGCGAACAGCATAGTTGTACACAATTACCCAGTACCAGAAGACCTTCTAATCCTGATCCTAATATTGGCCTAGGTCTAGTAATTTTAAGGTTACACGTGTCATATGAATTCTAGTCTAGATCTAGATTCTATATCAAGATTCTAGAGCTAGCCTAAATTCCAGATGTAATCTAGATTGAGGTAGTTCGATAAAAATGTTAAACTCAAAATACAGAAATAAAATCTAGAATGCAATAGTGTTGAAAGGGCTTCAAATATTTTCAACCGCACTAATTATTTATCTAATTTTGTTAGAAGAATACATCTTCATTATTTTTGTTTTTAGTTTCTCTTTATTGCATGTAAAATTTTATTATTTTGTTTGTATGGATAAAGTTTATAATTAGTATTTCAAGAATTATGAGTGTACGCTAAATGAATTTATAGCAGACATGGTGGATGAGTGGTAAAGCGCTTGGCTTCCGAGTCGGGTTCAAATCCTATTGAAGACTGGGATTTTTCCTTTCGGGATCTTTAGTGCGCTCCTGAGTCCATCCAGCTCTAATAAGTACCTGACAATATGGGAAAGGTAAAGAGGCTAGTCGTTGAGCTGGCTACATGCAGGGCTGCCGCGAGGGTTGTGGCCGCCTGCGTGCGAAATTAAAAATGCCGCCTCCCCTCCTTTTTTGTTTAATCTACAAAATAATTTCATTAAGACTGAGCCTGAAACTGTTCCAATAGTGGCCTTTGATTTAAACCCATTTTTTGTAGACCATTCCATTTTTTCCTTGCATATTCGCACCGCTGTTGTATCCCTCCAGTACAACTATGAATCATGCACTAGGAACATTTTTGGGCATATGTGTCTACAGAAATCTGACATCTTGGCTCTTTGTGCTAAACAACAAAAACTGATCTAGTTCTGACAACTCGCTTATGCTCCTGTATTGCCAACGAGTATAATTGATGAGCTGCGGCAGGTATATTACAATGAACAGTGTAAATGATCATGAGTACAATTTCTCGATAGCTTTACATGTTTCATGGTCTGGACGTAAATATGTTCACTTGTTTGTTATTGTAAGTTAAAGTATAATAATACAAATTTAAAAAAAGCTTGAAATACAAAAAGCCATTGACAATGCAACTTTTTCAACGTTCCGTAAATTTTCATAACAATTATCACGATTTTATTTTGGAGAGATGTGCACTGTATCCACAATCATATAACATACAAAAATGTATCCAACAAGTGAAGCAACTCAGCCCTGAATATTTTTGTTGACTTTAATACAAAATAAATAATCCAAAGTACAATTCACTTAAACAATGACTTGAAATCAAACATATTACGACAGTGTTTCTCACATTCCCGGGTGGAGTCTCCTTAGATAATAGCATTTTCGTTCGAGACCCTTTTAGAAGCTGGAGCCCAGAGGAGCGATGTAGGCTACTACAGTGAGGTCCGTGAGTTTTTTTTGTGTGTTTTTTTTACAATGTAGTAAAAAAGAAAAGAAACTTAGTCACACTGTTTAGATTTTATTTTTCATTAGCCTTCTCTGTGTATGGAAAATGATAGAAACCAAATTGACGTACTGAAAGTTCATTTAAACGTGGTTGTGTTGTTTTTTCGGAAATTATGTTGCTAAATAAATTATATGTGATGTAAAACTTTCTTCATGGAAGTAGAATTAAAGATACGGCAGGTTACCGCTTAAGTCGTCGAGGAGTCTGAACATTCCCCCCCCCCCCATCCCGTTGTTGGTCGGCTTGTAGCTCAATACAGCTAGTACAACTGAATCGATGAAGGCGTTTTATATTTGTTAATAACTAAACTTTAAATAACCTGAACAAAAACTCAATAAAATTACTATTATTCACGGTTTAACTTGAGATGAAATATAAGTCTAAGTAAGTAAACTTATATTTTAACAAAATCTAGCTCACAACAGAGTCTTAACTCTTTCATGTCTTAAGATCGTCTCACATTGCACTAGGCGCGCTTATTTTATCATCGTCACTACATAACCATCATTCAATCGCTTAACGTATTCTTACCGCCGCCTAGGAAACGCACACACCCCTTTTTGTCCGAACGTTCCACCCTCCCCAGTGCACATGAGAGGAATTAGCGCCCTTCCCCCACCCCCTATGAAGATGTTTTTAAAATTAACCGGTAATAGATCTACTTATAGTGTGGGCTATTCGACTCAAACAAAAAGTACAAACAACCCGTAAAAGTAACCTTGGAATAATGATTTGGTCGCCCCCTAAAGTCGGCCGCCTGCATGCAATGCACACATTGCACAATAGGTAGCGGCGGCCCTGGCTACATGACACCCTCGTTAACCGTGGACCATAGAAACAGAAGACCTTTACATCATCTGCCCCATAGATGACTTGGTCTGAAATGGTCAATTTACCTAATAAATGTTTAAAAAAAAAAAACAAGGTAAAAAAAAAGATTTTTTAAAACATGTTATTATTATTATTTTAGTACCCAAAAATGTTTACAATGTTTTTTATACGATCAAAACAAAACTATTGTTTGAATATTCCTGGTCCATGGGTTAATTTGATGGTGGCCGCCTCTGAGTGTGTGCGATAACACAAACTCTCTTTGTAATCTTGTTTGTTTGTTGTTGTTTTTTTTTTTTTTTTGTTTTTTGTTTTTTTTGCTTTGTCAATTTAGATTTAGAACTACTTTGCGTGGCGGAAGACCTTCAAACTGAAATTAATTATACAAAAGTGTACAATATCAAAATAAAGTGTAAGTATTTTATAATGTTTATATTTCTGAATAAATTAAAACTGTAAGAATACAAATTAAAAATACATTACGATTTTTAAAAATGAACATGAAGTTATTTTGTTGTTTAAAGCGAAAACCTACTTAATTTTAGATTATTTTTTTAGTTGACGTTGAAATAGATGAAATTATATATATATAATGTGTATTGAACAGCTATAAATTGTACTTTTTTGCCGAGCTGTCCAGCATCTATTCTAGACCAGCTGAGACTAGTGAACTGTTCATACATCTATAGATCCAGCACAACTTATTTTGAAACTGTGTGTGATGTATGGTACAGCATTGATGATAATACCTACAGACTTACTTATGTGGATACAAATTGTTCTATAGGTATACTCTATTTTCGTTTAATATGTAAAATAAGATATTGATTTGTTGTTTGTTGTTGTTTTACAAAGCTAATATCCACTTACTTTGTCTGTCTGGTGAAACGTTTGTGCACATTATTTCTCTCACACCCAATCTTGGATCAGGCACAATTATTTCTTTTACCTAACAACAAAAACAAAAATTAATTTAAAAAATTAACTAATTAGTGAATTAACTATCGGTAATTAATTGTTGTTTTTTTCGGTATCTCAAACAAGGATAAGAATTTGTAATTGACTGATGTTGTGGTATAAGCTGAAATATTCCCCTTTAAAGGTCGTCGTCTGAGACATAGTGAACACAAACATGAAATAGAAACAATAGATAATCATGAAATCGTCCATATGCATACGGCTAGCAGAGTATTTAACGTGGTGGCTTAAGAAGCTTAAGAAGGCTTTAGTCCACGAGATTGAATTCAGGTCATTCACGTTTTAAACATAAATTTAAAAAAAACTGTTACTGAGATAACCCGTTCTTAGATAGATTCATAGCGTAATGAGAAATTTAAAATAATGAAATAGAACTAAACAAAACAACTGGTAAAATAAATTTCAAATCGCACAGATTTATTATTGTTAATGTAGATCAATTTTAAATTTAATTACATGACTAATCTGAACTTATTGATACACTTAATATTAGTTTTTTTTTTAATTTTCTCCTTGTTTTCTTATCATAGTTACACACATTTAAAATTGACAACAAAATGTATTTAAAATGTTTAAATACAATTTAAGATATATGGTTTTCAAAGTAGAAACATAATTACTATAGAGACGCATCATTGTTGGATGCGACATTTAGTATCGTCACAGATTAGTGGGAGTTTAGTTTATTTATGTCACTGATGCCCAGCCTATTTTGAACTGCGGGTCATTTTCATTTCCGACACTCAAAATAAATAAAAAATTAAATGGGTATTTGAAGTTTACTGGAAATTAACTTCTGAATAATAGACATCTATTATGAGACACCAAGTCGGAGCACTAAAGTCCATGAGGTGATAAACGTAGGCCTAATATTGGTCATCATGTGATCAAACCTGTTGGCTTGTTGGGTTCCACAAAATAATAAAGAACTATCATCATATTTTTTTTTTTGAAAGTTTTTACATTTAGACTAAACGTCAGACTTTCTCTACGTAATTATTTGTCCAAGTTTTGAAGGAATTCTTCATTTTGCTCATTACTATTTCACTACCCTGTTATGATTGGGCTTCAATGCTTTGTTGTTTGTTATCAGAAAATGTTGTATTTGGTATGGAATTAAAGGGAAATGCATGCTCTTTTTTTTTATAATTCAAAGTCAAGTTAAAAAAATTAAACATTAATTTAATTTAATAAGGTTAAATCAACGATGGTATCGTCGATTAGGAGAAAAAGGGTTAAACTCTCCTATTTCATTAACACCCAAAAGTTGAATGGCACGTTATCATTCCGATAGTTAACAGAAAAACAAGTCATAAAATGCTGAAATGATGCAATGTATCTCAAGCACATGGACACAGCCAGCTCAAGGAGGAAACAAAAAATTGTTAATACCTAAAAATAACTGTCAACTCGTATCGCCGAGAACATGAAATTAGTGTTTTCTTACAAGAAAAAATATAAAATGAATATTGGAAAACAATAGTATGAAATCTACAGAAGAACACCAACGATAAATATTTTTTAATACTTTAAAGTGAATAAATTTATTTTGGGCATCACTTATGTTATTATTTTTTATTTGGTGTTAGGAATTCAAGGTCACAAGATGTTTTTACGGACATAGACTCGACTGTGGCCATAATGCACTAGACATAGTTTAACAACTTAACGACCTGAATTAGTCCTTACATGTTGTTATATGTAGCTCTTGTTCATAAGTAGTTTACAATCACAACAATACAGCACGGTATGTAAACATCTCCTGAGTAATCTAAGTGTGACAAGAGCTAAAGACACATTTTTCTTCTGCCTCGTGCAATGTAAACGGTATTTTGAATGACTGACACATTTATGGCTCTATTTGTCTATTATTTATTGTTATAGATATTTTTGTGTTCCACATTTAGGATGATAAAAAATGATGTAGGCCTACATCAAATGTTAGAGTACATTTGTTCATATGCCATACCACATACAGAATGTAATAAAACATTCAGTCTGACTGTATTTAGCTCTTAAATCTCATGGAAGCCATTAAGGAATTACCGTAAGATTAATAACTTGTGCAATTTGTAGAATAATTCAAGAGGCACTATCTTTTAAGTTACTTACCAAAGATTTAAAACGATTTATTTAAAATTCAAAATATACAAATAGGTCATACGATTTCAGGTTAAAGGTATATATTTTCATCAGATTAATAGTTTTAATATTTTGTCATTGTTTTGATTTTCCCTTTATATAAGCTATGTATTTTAAAAAAAAAATCATTTGTACTTAAAGTAGTAATATCATGTATGGTGTAACTTATAAAAATAAAATGCTAGGACAACCTTAATGTCAGTATGTTCATTTCCACGCTAGATCAAATTATAATTAATTATTTCAAGTGGTAAATTAAAAGTTGTAACTATTTCAATTTTACATTTTTACAAATATAAATTAAAAACAAAAAAAAGCTGAGGTATAGTTCAAAAATATTAAGACTAGATACAAACAAAAGGTCGTACATTCTGTAAAACTGATTCACGTGTAATTATGCCTTTAACGATCAAATTGTATAATGGGAGCTTAGAGACTCTAGTTAGAGTTGTCATTAGTTTGTAGATTATAGCATTTGATATAATTTATTGAAGACTGCCTGTTTCACTTAGGAAACAGCAGACCATTAGGTGGGCCCAGAGAGGGACGCTTCTGAGTTTGTCCTTAAAAACAAACTCTCTTTAAATAAATCTTTATATACATGACTCTACCAGTAACATATATGTACTTGAAAGGGATGTACAGACTACGGTTCGCTAAACATATCCAGCTCTTTACGAATTTTAACCAGCCCCTCGAAACGTTTTCCTTGAGGCTTCATTTAATTTTTAATGAAGATGATGCAAACATTTTATCTGAGCTGATATGTTTTATGATAATTCTTTGTTTCTCAGAATTTACATGTCCTGTTGAAAGATCAATGAGAAATAGATTAACACAGGTATGCAGTAGGACAACTTGTAAGTTTGTAAATAAGGGTCACAAAAATATTAGAATCTGTAAAAGTAATAATATATTTTTATGTAAATGCTACACATATATGTACACTCACTTAAAAATACAAACAGAAACCAAAATACATTGGATAAAGATACTATATATTTATAAATCAGGATGTCACATTGAAAAGGTATGAAATGAAAAGCTCTTATGATTAAAAAGCCTAAATAATTTATTATTTTTTTAAAATTCGTTTGCACTCCAATTAAAATTGATTTTTTTTTAAAGTGTGAAAAAAAAATAGAACATTGCGGTCCATTGGCATGATGAAGTGTTATCTATAGCAGACGATTTCTTTAATAAAGTAATGACATATTAGTTCCTAACATGCATGTTTTAGATTAACTTACAATTTAAACACAATTTTTAATTGGTAGTAATGTCTATGTTACTACTGTTAAACTTTTAAACACAAAAATATTAATTTGTAAGTTCCTTATTTATTTAACTCTTTTCGTAGTTGCAATAGATTACCGGTATATAGTCTGATACTTATCTACTTAAAAACAACTGCGAAAAGATATTTTTGATGTCGGATTTACTCTTTGCGGTCCAATCAAGCTCTTTTTCATTGTTTAACATTTACTAGAAAAGAAAAAAGGTAGGACGAATTTTTGTAAAATTATAATTTCATGTACTATTATTATTAAATTGTAACAACTTTGTTTGTCCAGTCTCTCTGCAAACTGCACCACATGACACTACCAATGCAAAGAACTTGACAACTCAGGGCTTCTAAATAACACTTTAATGTCCAATAAATCACGGTCAATACTATACGATTGGCAACACGTAACACTGACTTTACAAATGCTCTGTCGTGGATATCTGAACAGCCGTGTCAACTCTGTACTGTTGTAGCTAGAACTCTAATGGCTTCGCTGTACCTTGCTGGGAGGAGGAGGGGGTATCTAGGAGAATGCTTTCTGTTTTACCTTTAAGTTTGGCTTATTAAAGAGGAGCAGATTCCAGAATTTCATTAAAATATGTTTTGATGCACCACTTTAATCCAAACATTAAATAATGCATGTATCTTCTTTGTTCAGAATATGAATAGTTTACATGTATATATGGATTACAAACACTGGTCACTTATTTTAAATTTTTTACTCAAATAGACTTTACAGATGAAAATAAAGATGGATGAAAATAAAAGCTGTTTAACTGAGAGGCAAAGCTCTGGGTCTTTAAAAAGACGATCAATAATGTAAACGCCCTGGTAGCTAGAAGAGTATTTCACCCAACACTCACTAACTTTCAGGAGGGCTAATAATAAGGAATAGTCTATGTGCTTATCATAAAAAATCCCAATTAATTCCAGAAAATAAAACCCAGCCAGTTTACACCACCAGCTTTGGAATCTTTTTAGTTAAAACGTATATTTGAGTACTTTTAAAAAGTAAAGTTCCCCTTTCAGACCGTGTTGACTGTAGGGCAGATTAACGGTTGCGAGGATGTCATGTGTCCAGCACAACGATAGCGACCGACTTTACTTTACCCAACTAATGTCAGGTACCCATTAGAGCTGGACTCAGTGTCACATACTAGTTTTAGATCCACTGTGACATGATGCGATTGGGAAGTCACTAGTTGAGCTCGTGACTTTTCCACGAAAAAATATCGAGTCTGTAACTGAATACGGGGTAAATAACTTAGTTATCTTAGAGCTCCAGAAGAGTAAGGATGTATGTATTTTACTCTGTTTGTTTGAATTTTGTGATTTGATATCAAGTGTAAATTTATGAATATTCCACTGGACTTATGTGATGTGATATATATATTTGTGATGGTTAGAATTGCCTACAAGTTGTTATCTTATTTTCCTATGTAATGAACATATGTCGTCTGCTGCGACTGAGTCAGTCTTTGAATATATATATATATATGTATATATATGTGTGTGTGTGTTAAAGTTATGTTACTCATTAACCTTAGTGATACTACGCTGCAGCTAAAGAGATAAGGATAGTGATATTTAATGCATACACAAGTCCACACTAATAAGGCCGGAAGAGGCCCTAATATCCTAACATTCGCGTTATCAGCACATCATTGATGCTACACTTAGAGGCGCCCAAAAATCCCAAAATTAAAAATCCCAGCCTTCACCAGGATTCGAACCCTGGACTCCAGGATTGAAGCCAATTGCTTTATTGCTCAGTCACAGCATCCCCCATATAAAAGACTAAGTAAAGTTTATAAAATCAAACAGTGATGTACTTACTTGTTTAGTATATACGCTATTAATAGCACGTTCAAAGCTATAGACACTATCAATACTTCAGTTGGTATGAACATGGACGAAGTATGGACTGTAACGTTGTCGATAGTCGAATTCTGAAAGATTTCTGCTTTTAAAAAACAAATACAAAAAATTAATAATTGTAATAATATTTATCATATGTCCTGCACAGTGTATCTGTCATACTAGAAGCAGAAAGTCTACACTGTCAATTCTATCATTTGCAAGAAGATTATTTTGGCACCGTATGCCCATAAGGTAGCGCAAACATCTTTGGTAAGTGCTCTCATAGATTCTTAGTTGCTTTCTGTATTGTATTTGTACCCATGTCTCAGATCCATATTGATGGTTTGAGTTTCACTTCTTGGTGGACACTGACTTGGACGTTAAAATAAAGAACCTAAACGTCGGTTTTATCAACGCTGGATGTTGCAGAATATGTAGATCACAGCTAGGACTCCGTGAAATACTCTTCCAAATCGTTGGACCCGATGACACGCTTTAATATTAGTATAATATCAAATAAAATCTATAAAATATACATATTTGTTTTTTGTGTGTTTCTTCACTATTTAGACTAAAATGTATATTGGTGTGTTTATTAGCGTTATAAAAAGAAAACAAAAAACAACTAGAGTGTGCAGATATAGAGAGAAAGATAAAGAGAGTGAGAAAGAGAGAGAGAGGGAAAAGAAAAACTAAAAAGTAAAATAGAGCAGTCGTACCAATTAAATGTAGTATATACTAAGATTACTGGGCTAAAATGTATGTTAATGGTATCGTTTATTGGAAGTACGAAAGAAAATCAGTTGCTCCTAACTATGTGTTTATGCTAAAATATAAATAAAAAATGCAAATATACCTATTTCTGATGGTATATAAATAGTCCAAATCTGACTATAAGCTCTCAACTATTTAACTTCGGTCTGTTTTAAATCCTTAAAATAGGCAGACCTTCTGCGTGTAAAGATGGCAGAAAAAATGTGTACACCATGCTTCAAGATAACCATTTACATTTCTAAAAAGATTTTAAAACTCATTTATTCCACTTTCTGTCAAGTGTTTCAATGTTTTTCGTCGTCACCGAGAAGTATATAAAGTCTGAACTTATCAAGCGGCTTGTTTGTGTATATGTTATTCGTTCGTTTCTAATTTCTCCTTTATTATTATTGTTATTGTAGTAATGCAAAGGTCGACAATTTTAATCAAACCAAATTTTTATTTGTTTGACAGATAAAATTATCCTAAAATAAACTTACGCATAATCGTTCATATTTGACAATGTATAAAAGTTAGTAAAAGAAGTATGAATATGACGGTTTGCGTATTGATATTGTTACGAATCTCACTATCGAGGCTCTCTGCAAACTGCACCTTACACCACCAACTTAAAGAACTTGACAACTCAGGGCTCCAAAGTAACGTAACACATAGTTGAATAAATAACAGTTGATACTGTACAATCGGCAACACGTACAAATATCTCTCCGATAACACCGTTTCGCCGTATCAACTCTTGCACTGGCCTCTCCGTCTCGATCCGGGCTTGCACTGGGTTCAACAGTTCAGGAGTGACTTCACACACTAGGCTCGTTGTGTCGGACTCGATTGCAGACCAAGATCAAGACGCTAGTCGTCTCAACTGTACTTGACAGTACTTCGCACTGAACCGTCGTAATGTTCCGTACAGAACCACACCGCTGAACTGTGCTGTAGTCGACCGGACTGTAGTGAACCGGGCTCTGAACCTTGCTGTATTGAGCCCCTTTTCTCCCTTCTTGACTGCGACACCTCCGTTCTTATATAGGGCCCCTACTGGCCTTCTCGAACCTGATAGAACGCCGCTCGACGTTTCTAGGTGGTCAGATGACTACAACTATCGTGACGCTACTGAGCTCTGTTCACGACATCGATCCTTACCGAACCATCATGTTGACACTCGTCTTGGCCGACCGTCGTAACTCGTCACGGTTGACCGTTCGTCTAGCGCTGGCCTGGGGCGATTTGCGTCGGCTGACTACACTCACACCACTACCCCCATCTGTGCCACCACCAAGTTTATAACAATATAATATATATTTTTTTCCTATTATTATAATCTTTTTTACGAAAATAAACTTTGCGTAGTGCTCACTTAAAAAAGAGGTGCACTGAACAAATCCTCTGTAAATCAAGCTCTCAACTTATGAAATGCATTTTCAATGTCATTTAGTATTAAGATAAGTACGAAAAACTTAAATCTGTAGAATTTATATATATTTAATACGTAAGCTAAATCAACAAATTGCCATTTCTACTTTTTAAAAAATTATTTAATAATTTATAGTTGACATTATAGTTGATTACATTTTATGATTTTCACAGAATTAAATAACAAAAAGTTTTAAATGATAATAATATAAATAGAATAATAATACTAATGAAAATAATAAAAATAATACTAACAGAAATGATAATTAAAATAATCTTATTATGCGTAAGGAAATTGGTCGTACAATTTGTATATTACACACCAAAAAAAAACATTATAACTATAGAAAACCAATTCACACTAGACTCACTCATAATTTACATGTGAAAAGTTTATATCAGATAGTTTCTATTATAATAATAATAGAAAAAGTTAACGACATCCATGAGGAACTTTGTTTAAAAACGTGGAATACAAATAACAATACCTACTTTAAACATTTTTAAAACTCATTTTAGCTTTACTGTCGACACTTAATGGGGCCCGAGGTTCGGAGATTGTGGTTCGAGACCTAATTGGAGCTTATTTTATTTCACGATATATTCTTCCCCTTCTCTCTTTGTACTGAAATGCTACTATTAAAAGTTTTCTTCATTCACGATATTTTGAAACAATAACTAAAAAGGGATCGGTTCATTTTTTCATTAGTTCTTCTTCTTCAATCTGTCTGTAACGGAACGATTTTTGCACTCCATCTTGGACATAAGGTGTGAAGACCGCACTATAAACAGCGATGTTCTTACAAATGTCGTATGGACAATATGGAGGGACTGCCTTTAGTTCAACAGTTACGCTGAGCTGAATATAGTATCTCGTATGGGGAACGAACGTATTCCAAAGGCAGTCTTTGTTTTGGTAAGCTGAAAGGTGGTTAGCGGAACAAAGGTGCCAAGACTTGCTTTTAGAGATCAGCATAGGTTGCAACGTGTTTTAGCTGACATAAAAGAGTGCACCAGGTCGCAGGCGGCTTTGTAACAAGACAGCTAAAATAAAATTGCTTACAACCGTATATAATATACTTGAAATTGAACTTAATAATCAACTAAACGGGCTATTTTAAAAACAGAAAAGATTTTTATACCAATTATAATAAGGTATTTTTTCACTTAAATTCTCGCTATTTGTTTGATCTAATTGACTTTAAATCCCAACCAGATAAAAATAAATAGAACAGAATTACATAACCCAATGAAAAGCTTTTTTTCTCCAGTAAATACTATTTGAAAAAAATGTCGGACATTGAAATTGCTTACTTTTTATATTGTTTTGTTTGAATGATAAACAGTTCTTAATATTCATTTCGTCTGAGAAACTTTTGATAAATTTAATAATTAATTTTACTGCCTCTATCATGAAATACTTTGTAAACTTAGTTTTTAAAGTTTTACTTTGTCTTGTTTTTTATCTTCTGTCCTCTTTAGTGAGGCTTTTTTTTTCTTTTATTGTCCTTCTATGGCTTTCTACGCGTCATGTAAACGGAGACTAATAGCGTCTTTTCCCCTTTTTGGGGCCTCTAAAAACTAAAAAACAATCAACAATTAATGAAGCTGCTTACAGATCTAGATATATTCTAGATTTGGATTAGTTGTTTTATTTAGATGAAAGTGAGAAGGGCAGAGAATTTTCGTAGAAGAAACATTGGCTGCACTCTTTTAGCATGATAAAAGAAATCAAACTGATGTTCCATAACTTGCAGAATGTATCGATCTTCTGTGGTAGCTATGTTATAGTCACTAGCGACTAGCTAGGTTCCATTACTTATGAAAGCCTAAGTTCAAAAAATGAAATCAGGAGCATTTAAGGCACACTCATTTTCCAAGCTTTTTTATACTAGAACCAATTTCAATGACTAATTAGGATTATCTGCCTGAAAACCAACTATTTAAAATGTTTGTTATTAGTGCTTGTAGAGGATGCCGAAGCTTTCATAGCTAACTCTGCAAAAATGGTCTGGAAGAAGAAAAAATGATATAAAATATTTCCAGTGACTGGATCCATGGCAAAGAAACTGCCTATAAACAAAATTAAATATTTTGACACATGTACAAAATGTCTTATGCCGGTATAACTTTATGTTAACTTAAGAATAGCTGCCTTTCATGTATGTTATGTGCTTGAATGATTTAATGTTAGTCTTTCCTGGGTATATTTCTTGATATTTAGGAAAATATTCATTTGCCCCTCAAAATACGCATTTCAAGGTCTTGTAATACACATTTTCATTTTGGCATGTAGGCATCTCTGCTTATGTCTTAAAGAAGAATCAAGACGAAGAAAACAATCTAGAATGTTCCAAATATATAAATATATTAGATAGATAGATAGATAGATAGATAGATAGATAGATAGATAGATAGACAGATAGACAGACAGACAGACGGACGGACGGACAGATACATAGATAGATAGATAGATAGATAGATAGATAGATAGATAGATAGATAGATAGATAGATAGATAGATAGATAGATAAAACAGACAGAGATAGAGAACTGGGTATGATGCGGTGATATGGTTTCAATGCATCACCGATAGTAACATACTGATGAGCCCTCGTTCTGGAAAAGCGTTGGAATGTGTTGAAGAAAAAATCAGTAGGAAAAGGAGAACTCTGCCATCAGCAGACTTAGTCAATTTCAGGGACTCGTTCACTATAAGTTTGGAAAGGCAAGAGGCAAGGCCTACAAGTTTGGAGAAGTTTATGACTTGCGTAAAACGGCTGTTTGTAAATAATATGATTGTGTGTATGTTAAGATTGGCTGCTAATTACGGTCTGGTCGGCAACGAGCTAGCCGATCAGTTAACTAGAACGGCATGTTTTTTGGGACCTGTAACTAACGTGCCGCTCTCCTGTGTTCGAGGTCTAGTCTGTCAGAGAGTACCGACACTATAGTGCGAAAGCTGGGGCAAGTCAGAGAAGGGCAGAAAATTATGGAGGCAGATGAAAAGACCAGACCGTTAAGATGCATGGTGGCAATAAAATCGAAAGCAACAGAAAGACCCGGCCCTGTGCAGACTAGAGAGAGTAAGAACTGGTTCATGTTCAGCTATTCTTTGTACAGGGAGACCTTAAAGCATACTGCCCAAAGGGAATAAGTCTCAGTATAATGCTCGTCACCAAAGGGTTACGGTAGATAGAAAGATATAGACAGAAATAGACAGATAGGGAGGGAGAAAGAAAGTGACATGACAAACGTAAAAACATTCTGAAATTGTCTTTTTTATATTCTTTTATACAGAGAAAATGGAGACGCAAAAAACAAAGAAGGTAATTGAAAACAAATTTAGCTTATGCTTATCATTCATTAGTTTAATATTGCTTTGTTACATTTGTAAGGATTTTTTGAAAAAAAAATTATAACATCTGAAATAGATCTGGACTCATAAAAAGAACTTGTTTAGAAAAAATATTAGTAATGTAGATGGTACAAGTTAATGTTAATTGTATACAAAATTTTGATTTTCTTTTCTTAATGCATACATTATTTACTTTCTTAGTGAACACATTGTATAACTCTGACATCTATGACCTTAATGTTTATGTCAAGTATATGGAAGGTAATAGATTTTAAGAAAGTGTCAGTTAGTTAAATACATAGACTTATAATCCATTAAATTATAAAAGAAAGCTTATTATTCTGAACTATATTTCTTCTTGCAGATACCTACTGTACTATAGACGAAGCTCGTATTATGGCCTTAGAAATACAGAATTCAAAAAATGTATTATGCATTGTAAATTATTAAACCCATTAAGAAAATTGTCATATGTTTTTTGATTGTTTTTTTTTTGGTTGTTTTTTATATTTTATTAAACTTTTCAATGTGTATATTATTAAAATATTTTTTTGTTATTGAATCTATGTGTTTAATAAGACATTGTATATGGCAAACGCAGGGCGTTTTAGACAAGACAAGATATATTAAAAGAACTTACGTAACAGAATTAAAAACTTTTTTCCTTAAATAGGTTTAGATGAATATGTTAAGAATTCTTTGTATACTAAAATTGATCAATCAATAAAAGAATTTTAATTGTGTAAATGTAAAAGCTTTTATGGTCATTTACTTATAGGAATTTAACGTAAGGAGAAATTCGATATTTATATTTTTCATTGCCATTACAAACCTCAAGCATGAAGATGCCCATGCTATTAGGATTTTACTGTAAAGTTATAAAGTGACACTTATTTATATTGTGACTCATTTTAAAACACTTCTTAATTACTTCTCATTATTTATTCGTTGTATATATATTGTGTCATTAGGATTTTTTTTAAAATCTTATCCTTCAGATTACAAGTATAATTAAGATTCCTACGCCTATCTTATCTTATCTTATCTTATCTTAACTTATCTTATATAATACAGACGTTGCTTAAAAGAAAGAAGATGATGACGTTCTACGCGTCATGCTTCTATTCATGCATGTTAACCTAAAGTCTGCAAAGTCACTTCCTGGCTGTTTTAATCTGGTTTCTCATGACTCTAACTATGCTAATGGATTGGATTCCTGGCTTGTTTAACCTTTTTTTTTATTGCTCTGATAGCATTAGGGAAAAATGAGCGCTTGTGCAAATTTGTCCTAGCATATAAAATAAGGTTTAGTGTTTTTCTGGGTATTTTATTAGTTTACATTTTTGAATTAGTAAGTTATGGTTTAGTGTTTTATGTAGGCTATAGTTCCCATCAAGGGTGCTCGAGTTCATACCTCGTCTCGAGCAGAGTTGTGTTTTCGGAGCCACTAAAAGTAACTCGAAAACTCTCACCTGCTTCCGTAATTCCACAAAAGAGATTAGACCAGAGCACACTGAGCATGTATATAGCATGAAAAATTCGCTTTACAAACATAATTTAAAATATTGTTTATTTAATTTTTTTTTTTTAAAATAATAATTTTACTTATGTTATTACGGTAATCTAATGTGAATAGGTCAGCAGTTTCTTTAGGTAAATAAATAATACCTTAACAGATCTTTTAAAGTTTAGATTTGTTGTATCTCATTGTACATCTTTTATATAAAACACCATCGAACTATATTACTTTCTAGTATCAAATAATTTGTAAGGGGGGGGGGGGGGAATCCCACAATAGAGTAAATATTCGTGTTAACTGAATATTTCTACACTGTAGGATTTTTTTTTTAAATAACAGGAATAAATTTCTAAGACTAGGTATGACTAAAATAAAGTGTGAATATCATTGGCTTTATTCGAAAACAAAGATTTATCCTTGACATTGCAACTGAATACCTAAAACGCTTTAGACCATTGCAAAGAACGTCGCCGTCAATACCAAATTAAATACGCTGGCTTGTAAAACCCTGTATAATGTTTTGGAATTTCATGCTATAAGTGCATTTTTCTAGAACAAATCTTTAGAAGATAAAGCTTGCAGATGTTTATATTATACATTTGGTAAAAAGAATAGTCTTACATTTTCTTATTTACCATATCAGCTTAAAAAAAAAGAAATGCAATTTTTCGCATTTTCATGTGTGCATCTTACTGATACATTGTATATTAAAAACTAAAATCTGTTAAGCTTCATTTGCTGTGTTTAGTACTTAAAAATATAATATAATAACTCCAACTGGAGGTAACACTGCACTCTATACTGGAACAGATAACACCGGCGATAAAATAATGTTGTTTTTTAATTACGATGTTATAGTTTTAGTATTATCTCTCAAGCTTTGATATTAAAATGACACATTGTTAAGATGCTACAGAAGGATCCTAGGTATCACATTCAAAGAACGCATCACAAACCAAGAGATAAGACCCAACGATGACTTGCTTACTATCGTAAAAAACGCAAGCTAAAAAACTATGGCCATATTACAAGATCTTCTGGGCTTGCAAAGACCTTCATTCAGGGAACAGTACCAGGAAAAAGAAGAGCAAAAAAAAAAAGAGGCGGATAGAGAAAGCGATGGGAAGACAACATAAAAGAATTGACGGGCCTGCCATTGAAAGAGGCTCTAACTAAGGCAAAAGACAGAGAAGAATGGAGAAAGATGATCAACGAATCTTGCATGGTGCCCCAACAGACCAACAGACTGAGGGATAGGTAAAAGGTAAAGATGGTCAAGCATGTAGTTGTGACATTAGATATCTATTTGGCAATGAATTTTTCTTCCTTAACATTTTTCTTTCGGAAGTAAGGCCCTGTCAGCGAGTGAGCTAGTTTACCGATGTACAGAAACGCAGCAATCGCAGCCACAATGAGAAGGACCGATTCCAGGGATAGATGCCACACCGATGCTGGCTCCAGATAACATGGTATTAGTTTCTGTCCATAGAAGATACATTGTGTTATCTTCTCTTAAGTTCTATATCTTGTCTTTGAGATCTTTAACAGCCTGGTGAAGATTTGGAACTGCATAACAGTTGTTGCTACATTTCTCATTCCAGCCTTTCAGCTTCGTGTTTTAGCTCATTAAAACAAATGGTTAGAAATTTTATGAATGGAATTAGAATATTAAGCACTCGTTCTTCCAGTACTATTATTTCTCTATTCAGTTCATTTATTTTATATCTCGGTGGGCTATTTCTTTGTTTAGGATTTTTATTTTTCTCTCAAACCAGTTTATTTAACAACTGTACTGTTCTTCTAACTTCGTTTTCATGGATGTTTTTTCTAAGATCTTTGAACTGAAAACTCTAAATAGCCATTTTTTATTCTTTTTTATTTATTCTGATGTTGACAGATCTTTCTGGAATTAAGATATTTACTTTCTCAAGGTATTAGTTCAGGATCCTATATTTCCGTAGGCCTTATTTAATGTGTTCATTTTGTTTATTTCTTGCGCAATTTTAAGTAATTAAAATCGGTGACTGAAGTCTGTGAAAACAAAAGTTGTATGATTTATAATAAATTTGAATGGTCATCTTTTTAAGACTCCATGTCTAAACAGGTTGAAATTTTTACGTTACATAATAATGAACTTATGTGGTAAAAGTAGCTTATTTCGATAATACAAAATAGAACATTCCTTACTCGCCCAATTCTCGTTTCTATTATAGTTTTCCTTTGTTTGTTTTCTCTTTAAGAATTTGGGTCTAGCAGTAAAGCAAAGTCCGAAGATAACGAAAACGTTCTTAAATTCAGGTGACCCAGCTATGACCAACATAATTTGTCACTACTAAGCCTAACAAAGCAAGTTTTACTATCACTGTCTGCGCAGGTCTTCGACGGTAGGTTTTTTAAGACTAAAACTACTCTATTGATCCACTTATGGACATTTGTTGTGATTACAAGATAAAGGCGAATAAAAGAAACACATACTAAAATACAACAGACATAAACATAGAGAGTATATTGAATGACTATGTAAAGACGTCTTGATCCTTTTCATGTTCACTGGTCATTGAGAAGCGAGTAAGAAACGAACGAGTTTTTGTACCGTTCGGTTATGGTCTTGATTGACAAACGTCGCCCACTTGCAGCAGTTATGATAGAGTGGGTGCCTATTTTCTTCTGAGACATTTTTTTTAAAAGGTTCATTTAAATATTATGGTTTTGTTTCCGTTGGCCATAAGTATGAGTTTTGGGACTGACTCTTTCTGAAACCATTAGCTGCCAGATGTATTTCTCTATGCTAATCTAATTTGGCTGATGCTGAAGCTGGTATTTAGAACTATCCTGTAGGTCGCCTATGGTATGTTTCTACCAAGCAGTGGTTCTCTGAACCCCCTCTACATGGATCAGTGACATGGGTACTATACACAAGCCAACCGGACTTCTTGAACGCTTTCACTAATAATGTTTGCACTCAACTATGGACATTAAGTGGCAACACTGCACTACAAACAGATATGTTCTTGTTTTTTTAGTTAAGTTAATCTTAGTTAAGCTTAAAGTAAACTCGCCATTTTTTTAAATCTAAGGAACATTCTAGCTTTCGAAAGTAAATAGTATTTCATATTTATTTAACAAAATCAAATAAAAAGAATTTTCGGTATAGACAATGTGAAAGTTTAACGTCGATTTGTAAATACTGAAAAATAACAAAGGCTTATGTAGAGAGTGTTATGTATCATTACATCTGTTAGTGTGGATTTTTGTATCATTACACTTGTTAATATGAATGTTTTGTATCATTATATCTGTTAGTGTTAATGTTTGTATCCTTACATCTGTTAGTGTAGATGTTTGTATCATTACATCTGTTAGTGTTGATGTTTGTATCATTACATCTGTTACTGTCGATGTTTGTATCATTACATCTGTTAGTGTTGATGTTTGTATCATTACATCTGTTAGTGTCGATGTTTGTATCATTACATCTGTTAGTGTGGATGTTTGTATCATTACATATGTTAGTGTCGATATTTGTATCATTACATCTGTTAGTGTTGATGTTTGTATTATTACATCTGTTAGTGTCGATGTTTGTATCATTACATCTGTAAGTGATGATCTTTGTATCATTACATCTGTTAGTGTGGATGTTTGTATCATTACACTTGTTAATATGAATGTTTTGTATCATTTTATCTGTTAGTGTGAATGTTTGTATCATTACATCTGTTAGTGTGGATGTTTGTATCATTACATCTGTTAGTGTCGATATTTGTATCATTACATTTGTTAGTGTTAATGTTTGTATCATTACACCTGTTAGTGGAATGTTTGTATCATTACACCTGTTAGTGTGAATATTTGTATCATTACATCTGTTAGTGTGGATGTTTGTATCATTACATCCGTTAGTGAGGATGTTTGTATCATTACATCTGTTATTGTGTATGTTTGTATCATTACATCTGTTATTGTGTATGTTTGTATCATTACATCCGTTAGTGTGGATGTTTGTATCATTACATCCGTTAGTGTGGATGTTTTTTTATCGCAACATCAGCTAGTTTTGATAGTATTTTGGTTTATGTAGACAGTGTATTGCATTATGGCGTTGGTTTGTGTAGATAGTGTTTAGTATTATTACATTTGTTACAGTAGATAATGACTTTTAATATGACCAATTCACCGCTAAAATGAAGTGACCGAATGTCTAATATTACGGAAACTCTCGCCATTGAACATTCGATCTTGTTCACTTGTCAAGTAAGGGTGGTGAGACTCGTTATGAGCAGTAAACGTTAGATACCTCAGAAAAACAAAGATTTTTATTCTTTGCCTAAACTAGGAGGACAAGAGATGAAAGTAGGCAGGTTTGGAACTCGAGACCGTTGTGATGAAACCCTAACCCTCTCTATAAGATTTCTGCAATTTAAGAGTGTAGATATTCGATACTGATACACAAAGACTAAAACAGTAATTTCGCTGGACAAAGATCAACAAATTAGCTAACCAAAAAAAAAACTAAAAAAATAATAGCAAAAATGTTTAATGCCTTCAATATACGTTCATGTTTGAAATACGCAATCTAAAATTAAAATTAAAATTCCATGTGAGATTGCAAAACAATTTACTATAACACACTAATGGAGTTACCTACCCCTGTAAGTAGTTCTCCCCCAACACCCCCTCCGAGAAAAATCCTATATATATATATATATATATATATATATATATATATATATATATATATATATATATACATATATATATATATATATATATATACATAATATGTATGTATGTGTGTGTGTACATAAGTAATCTTTAATGCATTCTGACCCTTCATTCTTTTCGAAGAAGTTTTTTGCGTCCTAGAATAAGCTCTTCCTGGAGTTAGTGGAAAAACTGTAGGCTTATTTTCAGCACTTGTGCATGCGTTATTTAAAACCCACCGGTTGCATACTAAATTTTCCCGATATGATTGTCACGAGTCGAGTCTGTGACCTATTTCGACCAGTTTCTAGAAGCCAGTGTAAACCAGTGTAAGTGTAAAGCGTAAACAAGTTAATTTTAGGTATCCAATCAAAGAAAGGGGTTAAGGAAAAAAATAGCACAGGTCAGCTTCTAGAAGGTCTAAGTTACTAAAATAATTATCTGAGAAGGTGCCATGTTTCTGGAACGTACGATCAAAGAAAGTATAAATTAAGGGAAAGTCAGTTAGACGGGGTCCTCGCATGGTAGTAGTTCTTGTAGAGCGTTGGTCCTCGCTCAGTCCTCGATAAGTAATAAGTTTTATGATATTAGCGGGTCCATTAAGTAAAGTTTTAGTAGTTGAAGTTGAAGTTATACTAAGTGAAGTTTCATGTATCATTTAAGTTTTATTTATGAAGTATCAAGTCAAGTTGTTATTGAATTGAGAAGTCAATTTTATGTGAAAGCTGGAGAAGTATTATTAAAGAAGTTTGAAGAAAATACAGAGATGTTTCTTTCTTTATTTCATTGAATTATCAACTTATTAATACAATCGCTCGGCAAATCTGTTCGTCACAATGATGAATAGTGTAAAAAAAATGTGTATAAATTTTATGTTGTATGCCAATTTGTGCACATCTTTCTGACTAATGTTTTTAATACTTTTAATTTTAGTAGTATCAAGTTTTTATCTCATAAGACAAAGATCCCTTAAATGTGAAACTAAAACTATAATAACATGAAAATTAAAAAAAAAGCTTTTACCAATAACCTATGTTTAATCACCTCATGCAGGATAAGCGAATCAATGGTGCTGGTGACAAAATAGAGATACGATAAGGCCACATCTCGCTAAACTAGACAAGCAGCTTAATAAAAGAAATTACATTGAATAAGAATGTCTATTTACACATGAAGAATGGCGCTATAACAGTTACACACAATAATCTTCACGTCTTTGCTTTGATTGCTACTCAAAGTTATCTATCTGCAGGGAACTTACTTGTCATAAGTCTAGCCTGTCAACATTTGACATATCTATCCATAATTATTAGGAAGATATGAGAAAATTAATATACAAATACGCGTTGTGGTAATTTAGCTATTTCTATACTTATATACGAGAGAGAGTGGAAGAAATAAATGTATAGTTTATTTATTTTGAACGCACATACTGATATAAATAAAACGTTTATTCCTAGGACCTAAGTATAAATAAATCATTGGTTTGTTTAAAATCTCCATTTCCAGTTTCCACTCCTTTGTTTAAATATGAAATATAAATTTCTTCTTTTTTCTTCTTCGTTCTCATTGATTATGTTGGAGTGTTCAGATGAGTAGACCAATACATGAGATGAAATGCGCAGTGGTTTCCAGATCAGGGAGCTCTCCATATAGTTTTTTTTCTATTGGGGTGATTTGGGGCCAATGTCTTATACGAGCCTCTTGGTATAGAGTAAGCATATAAATTTAAATGCTACATTTACTACATAACTCAACGCTGATTCCCATTACCATGATAATCAGGAATTGATTTAATTTAAATAATACAAATAAAACAAAACAACTTCAGTTGTTGTTTTTTTTTAATTCTTGATCAAGTTAACGTTATATATTCAACAATTGTTCATATAATGTCTATACTATTAGCTTAAGCGTTGTCTTCAATTTTAAGATTAAGGGTGCGCAGTATTTAACACCACCATGAAAAGCAATATTTATCACGTCTTATGTAGATAAAGCTGTTGTCCTTAAGGGTAAATATAGGTTTAACATTTGTTGTTTGTTCTTGTCTTCGACAAGGGCTCTTCCTTGGGTCTCAAATGTGTGTCCGGCGACTCTCGTGAGCGTCCTCCGGCTGTTTCTTTAAGTAGCAATCTTCTGTTAGGCGCTTGCCTCTATGCCACTGAGGGCGAAATGGCGCCAGATTTGATCTTTATAGCGCCTACGAACTGCACCTCGTTTAATACTACTTTTAAATAAAACATACTCTCCAACTATTCAGACCTCGATAAGACATGCAATGCTATATACATCGATTAATAATGTAAACATTCTGTATACCCAGACACATGGATATATTAATAGTATAAAAGAGACCATTAATAATATCAACTGTGATTTGGGTATTAAAGCTTACAAAGAAGGGAAACATTGCGACATTGATTATAATAACTAAGGTAGATAAATGGATAGAACAAACAGACATAAAATGCATAGGTTCTTGTTCTTGAATTTCAAGTTTTGATGCTTGTCAGTCGTGCTAGATGTGTGTTTGTAGAAAAATCTGAGATATTAAAAATCGCTTTAAAATTAGCATAGAGTGCAATGCATTGGAGTTAAAAAAACTAACCAGTGTCAGTAGTTTCGTCTCAGATGAGGGAATTTATTCGGAACTACAGGCTCGATTTGTACAGACCACAATTGCATTACAAAAGAAAATACAAAGGCATAGACTTTGGCACCAACAAGAAAGCGATGCGCTCCCTGGTCATGGCTGTCGTGGAGGGTTTTTCAGCTCGTTGATATAGGGGTAGACATAAGTTCCCTGAACTCCCAGGTCTCCCACTTCTACAGGTTAACCAAAGCAAGGAGTAATGGCAATTAGAACTATGGCTTACTGAACATTGAAGGCATGTCGTTCAACTGAACAACAAATTGCTCAACATGAACAATATTAATAATAACGATGAGTTCACTGATATCGGTTCAATAACAATAATATAAATTCAACAATTTAATGAATAAATAATGTAACATGTGACAGGTGAATGCGGGTTTGGTAGCTAGTATTATACATGGTCAAATACAACACGCAACTTATTAAAAATAGCATAGCACACCTTAATCTCAGTGTCACCATTCGATCAAGGCCCGCGAAGCCCACAACCTAAAACCATGGAGGCAACAACCAAGCCATACTATCAGACTCGACTCCAACAGAGTCCCAAGCCTGCGTCCCTAAACAAGAAAAATAAGCATTCCTTGAGATCGCTGTTCACACAATCATAGGACCAACGACTTTAGAGCTACACCACGAAGAATAAAAAAGTAAAATAAACTAACTTACCCAATACTGGGGAAGAAAACACCAAAAGAAGCAAAACTAACAAAGATCCACAACGAAGTCAACGAAGAAATGACAACAAAGCGCGACCTTAGGAACTGTCACCACCTCAAAGTTGGTTCCATAGTGAAGATACCCTATTTCAATGTTGTGAATGTTATTCATAACTCATGTTGCTAAAAAAGGTGGACACTTTTAACCTGGAGTTAACCTAGAGTTAAGGACAGTTAGTTAGTGATAGTCACTTGAGGGAGTTACTTAAAGGCATTGAATGTAAGCCCGTTATTGTAAGCATCCACTATGGGGTTACTATAAAGCAGTTGATACTTGTAACATTTACTAAGTTGTTACTTTATTCGATAAGTTTTCTATAAAGGATTATGACTGATTACTCTTGTATTGTGTATCATATTCACTGTGTGATGTTGTTATATGTATTAAACGTATTATTTGTGTCTGCTACATGAAGTGTTAGTTCCTCATTTACAAGAGAGTATGTGAATTTCTCTGTATACGATTTAGAACACACACAAGAACAGAATGTCACCACCAAGCCTACATATATATATATACCAACGCAGTGACTTTCTATGGTGTCATAAAATAACACCGGTAACATTTTGGTGTCAGAAGATATTACCTACGGTGACAGGAACAAAACTCACAAACCCTTATGGTGCACAAAAGAAAACATCAAGCAAGATGCGCACGACAATGGCCACATTTTTATACGCTTGTGAGTCTTGGACGCTGACAGCAGAGCTAGAGAGGAGGATCCTAGCAATGGAATCGAGATGCTACAGAAGGATCCCAGGTAACACATTTAAAGACCGCATCACAAACCAAGAGATTAGACACAGAGATTGAACGAAACACTATGGCCATAGGGTGACCTTTAGGCCGATTGCGGCACAATGTGATACAGCCTGGCAGAGCCTTCGGCGATACAGATCCCAAACTGTATGGGATATTCCGTCCCTTTGATCTCATCAGCTGCGCGTAGAGGGGGAAACCGCTGTGTGGGAGACCTCGTTCCGACCATAAACAATGCCCAGGCTTTCATCTCGCTTGTTCAAGATGACCAATAATCGTTCTACAACTAAAGAAGGCCAATATTCGGTCATATTACAAGGTCTTCGACGCTCGCAAAGACCTTCCTTCAGGGAACAGTACCAAAAAAAAAAGAAGAGGCGGACAGAGAAAGCGATGGTAAGACAACATAAAAGATGGACTGACCTGTTCTATTCAAGACAAAGGACAGAGAGGAGTGGAAAAAGACGGTACGGATCTTACGTGGTGCCCGTAGACTAAGGGGTAGGTGAAGTTGAAAAAGTGTGAAATGCTTCTACTTCCTATCTAATGAAATTAGAGCTTATGCACTTGTATTCTGCAGTGCTAAAAAGTGTACAATATTATCATCTGCATTAAAAAAATAATATCAACACTTTTATTTTGTACACCGGATACACCAATCAAGCTATCTTTTTATTGTTTTTTTAGCCATGTATGTAAATTCCAGATTGGTTAAGATTTGTATCACAACTTATAGTAATTTTTAAGATATTTATATTGATTATCAACATAAAAAAGTTTAACTTAATAGAGGAAAACAATAAAATTTGGATACATTTTAAAACAACCATTGTTTATTCTTCAAAATCATGTTTTAAAATACCATATTACTAAATACCATTATATAATGCTGTGCAATATTTATACATCATAAAAATACAGCAAAAATGTTAAACAAAGTAAAGATCGAGCACAATTAGATTTGATAACATATTGAGAATTTATTTGTATTCATTTGTAATAGTTAGTATTCAACGAAACCTGTAGGTCTATAATAATTATAATTATAATAATTAATGGTGTTCTGAAAGTAAGTGAAAACATATGATGAAAGACAGTCACTGGTTTAACAAGTCTTGTGGTCAGAACCGAAATTAGGTCATTGCAACCAATGCGGCCACAGTGGGCACCGCAGTTAAACATGCCACGTGATAATTTTAGAAGTAAATTTTTAAACAAAATTATTGTAACTTATAAAAGGGTTCCCGCGGCCTATTGATTTTCTAGGAGATTTGTAAATCTCCTGAAATTTCAAAAATATACGAAAATAAAACAGAAGTGACATTTTATAGTGTCATTCAATATGGAGAACGTTATTCCTACGCGCGATAAAAAATAAAAGGATATTATAGTCATCTTTCTTTTTTTTTAAATGTAATAATAGGGCAAATCTAATAAAAGCCGAAAATACCAATACTTTATTTACTTTAATAGTCACTGGTACATAAATATCTATATCTCGATCTCTTAAAAAATTAAAATCGATATCGTCTTTTTTTAACTTACGGGGCCAGATTAAGTATGTGGAGGCCCAGAGCAGGGTATTTGTGGAGGCCCTACAATTTTTCGAAAGTTTTATAAAGATCTAAAAATTGCTATATTTTTAAAGAAAGAAATGGAATTTTTGTAAAGTTAATCTCACTTTCCTCTTACCAAATATGTAATATGTATATTTTAGTTTGAAAAGTGTATATTTTTGAGTTTGTGGAGGGTAAGGCCATTGGTAAAAGTCACTAGACGCACTGTCGTACATCCGGAGTTGTATTTTCTTATTTCAAGCATGATACAGGCGTACACTTCTTAATCACAACATTTTTACAGTTGTAAAAAACAAAATGCGAACAAACAAAAAAACTTAACAACCCTTCGAAATTCGGATATACTCTTGTGGAGGTCTCTTTCTTGTGGAAACCGCGGGGCTGTAGCCCAACTGTCCTCCCTTAAATTCTTCTTTGTCTAGATATTTAAATGTAGAATTAGAATATAATTAAATTACTTGACTTCAACAATTCTCGAAGATAGATTGAAAAATTTGCTGATTCTTGCTATAGAGCGTGATCTTTGTAGAAAACAGAATTTTGATGGTATACTGTATGGCTTCGCTACACGCATGGCTCGTAAAGTTAATTTGATCGTGATTTTGTACTTAAAAAAGCATGAACAGAATACAAAGACGAACTTATTTTCTAATACAAAATGATAATTGTCACTTATTATCCTTACCCCTACCCAGACTGAGGCGCACAATTCGTCTCAGGGACCCGCAATAGTTAGGGCGGCCCTGCTTAGGATATAACAGTTCAGAATTTTAACAAAAGTTGAATCCATAAATTATACGGAGATTATGAACCTTCAGATACAATGAAACATTTAAAGATTCAGCATGATCATATCCCATAAGTGTATGAAAAACTTATTATACAGTTCTTACTAGTAAAGTTCTGGTTAGATATGAATGTTTTTAGAAAGTCTTTTATGATTTTGATACACATTGTATATACATCTAGACATGATCTAGATATCATAGATATCATATAGAGTATTTACAACAAAATGATAAGAAATGCTAAGAATGAGAAGCAAACATTTGTTGTGGATTTAAGGGGAAAAATGTTTTAATCTGATACCACAAATATAAAGTTCTAATTTTTCGGGAAAGTAAAATTAAGTATTTTTTTAAATAATTCATATATGGACATGAATAGAGAAAAAAATGTGTGTCTGTGTTCTGAACATATAAAACATCTCATAAGATTTGACCAAAGATTATAAACGGTGTCATCTTTTTGACTTTGTATATTGCGGAAATTTGTGTGGCATATTTTTTTAACTTTTATTTATATTCGTTTTATTTTAAAACATTGTTAATGTAAATAAGACTACAAAAAAGATCATCAGTCCTATCGTCGACAGGAAGTAGAGGTGTTCACAACAACCTGTTCAATGTCTACACTTATTTAAATCTGGTCTTGATTCTTGAATGTTTTCTTCCTGTTGTAAGACACTGTCAGTCTATGAGCCAGCTTGCCTAGGTATGGAGCTGAAGCCATCACAGCCGCAATAGGAAGTCCGACCACAGGGATAAAGGCAACACCAATGCTGGCACCCGCTAGCACCGTAGTAGCCCCTGTCCATCCCAGATAAATCTTATTGTCTTCAGACAAGTTTTCAATCTTCTTTTTAAGATCCTTCACAGCCTGACGAAGGTTGTTGATGGAGTAACAGTTGTCGCTGTGCCTGTTGACTCTTTCTTCCAGGACAGCAGCGTCCTGTCTCAGCTCATCAAAGCGAGAGATTAGAGACTTTAGGACTGGAATTTGAATTCCAAGCACCCGGTGCTCCAGATCTTTTCTCGCTTCATTAAGCTGCATTATTTCTTCCCGGTGTAACATTTCCTTTTTCACATCCTTTAATTTTGTATCAAACCAGTTCATCAACAAGAAGTACTCTTTTTCAAGTCCGTTATCATGAATGTTAATTTTAAGTACATTCAACTGAGACTCTAAGTGTTTGAATTCAACACTTTCTGGTGTTGAAAGATCTCGCTGGAATGAAGATATTTGTTCCGCTAAAATGAGTTTTTTGTTAAACACCATTTTTTCTGTGTTTTTTTTCAATTATTCATTTTTCTTAGAATCTTTATGAAATCAATCAAATCTACAAAATAAAAAAATATATTTATCAAAAAATTATTACGATTTAAAAAAATAGCATGAAATTTAGGGTTGAGATGCAATGAGTACGATAGGCCGCAGTGGGACTCGCACTTTCATTGGCCCCGCGCTTATTCTAGGTGTAAATTATATAATTAAACCATTATAAATTATAACTGGATTCTCTTTGTTGCACTCACATTTTAACAATACCCGTAACTGTGGCATGTGGGGAAAGAAGCTTCTCGCGCCTAATCAAGAAATACAAGAGGTCAATAATTCACGAGATTCTTACTATGGAGCGTGATCTATGTAGGAAACAGAGCTTTGATGATATAATGTATGACTTCGCTACACGCAAGGCTCGAAAGTACTTAGTAAAGAATGAATAAAATGCAAAGACGAATTTATTTTCTAATACAAAATCTTAATATTCACTTATTATCCTTATCCCATCCCATACTCGCAATCCATTTCGCATAGACCCCGCAAATGTTAGGGCCTTCCCTGGGGACCTAGCGTATGCGTTTAACAGAACAATCTATATGTGTTGTGAATGTAACACATTTGTCTCTGTCAAGACAAGGGACTTAACGGATAAAAAGATAACCTTTTTATGCTCAAGAAATGTTTGGAAACTCTACAAGTCCATTTTTATTCTATTTCTAATTACTAAAAAAATAAAGTTTATTTTATGAATTAAAATTACCCCCCAACATTTCAGAAAAACAATACTAATATAGCCCTTGACTAGAACTCAATACTAACCTTATAGTAACACCTTTGTAATAAAGTTAAACTACCTCTTAACCTAGACTAACATTTCATCAAGAACCATTCGTATATCTTCATTATAGTTAAAGCAGTGTACATTTAATGTACAGTGAATCGCAACCCGTTTGCTGAGTTTAGCAGCTTATCTTGAAAAAAAAAATATGAAATGAAATGAAATGACTTACCAGAATCAACTTAACTTTCTTTTGGAAGAAACTATTAACATGTTCGGCCTAGTACATTTACAGTTCATAGCGAAAGATAAAAGTGAGAAATGTTCATATGATCAATATGTCTCTACGTCACAGGGTTTTCCTTGTAAATCAAGTTTCTCCCCCTTTCACTCAAACATCAATACATCTATTCCTGGGTCAGTGATTTCGCAAAAACTTTTCCCGTTTCAACATTTACACGATAAGGACGACTTGAGTCATAGCTAACAGTTATGTAGTTAATATGTGTACAAAGGGAGAGAGTATAGCTTTCTGATCAGTTACTGACTGCAGTAAGTATGTAATAAATGTAGACACTTCTAATAAAAGATAGAAAAACAAAAACGCTTACAATTAAGTATTTGAAGAGAGAAAAAAATTATATTAATCATTTTTATCTCTCTCTTATATTAAGTGAAAAAAATATACAAATAATAATACAATAAATTTTACTGATAAAAGAAATAACATAGAGCGTATTTAAATCTAAGATTGTGAGACATAAAGGGGCAGCACGCTATTTTATATAAACTACACACACCCTACATAGTTCAGTGTGAACTTTTTAAAAAAAAGGCCCCAACGAGCTGTCACAGAAAAGAGGTAAATATCATTGTATAGATAAGCAGGTTTCAATCTAGAAACATTTTATTTTTTTATTTTTATTTTTTTTTTTTAATTAAAGTTTTAAGTACCTCCGTGATTAGGGTCAGTGTATACATTCACCATATGTATATTAATGTATATGAAGGTCTATATGTTCTAAATCGATATAGAATGAGCATCACACGCAGAAACTATACAACGTGTTGCTATTAAAATTTATTTTTTTATAAATATATTATATTATCGACAGACAGACAGGCAGACAACAGACAGAATGACAGCAGACAGACAGACAGACAGACAGATAGATAGATAGATAGATACTGCTTTTCATAGTTACCTTCACTAAGTACATATTTTCAATTTCTAATTCTTTATAAATTTAAGTAGCCAATAATGGCTCAAAGAACGAACACTTCTGTTAAACAAACACACTCATTGTAAATGTTAGTATTCTATAGTTTTTAAGTCAACAAGTCCTTTTGTGTTTATTTGGTAACTTAAAGATAAAAAGACCGATTGAGTCAGGAAGGTCAAGAGTGTTAGCATTAGCGCATATTTAGGGTGTGCTGGTGTGTATTGTGCTGGATCACAGATGTGTGGACTCATTATTTAGTTGACGTGAGGGCTGCCCGAATCTGGGTCAGTGTGTGAGATCGTGGATCAATAGTTAGGAGGTTTTAAATTTGGTTGAGTCAGATGACGAAACAAAATAATATCTGGTGAGTGGGCTGTATATGAGGTGTATGTGTGCAAGTCTACATATATATATATAAGTGTGGTTATATATGTGTGGGGGTATGTTTTTTTGCGAGTGTATGTGTGTACAGACGTATATGTGCTAGGGTGTATGTGTGTGTTTAAGTGTAGGAAACTTTCTAGTGGAAGTTTGTAGATGAATTTCCTAATACATGTATACAATTGGAAACTTAAACTTTTAGCCTGACCTATATCTCTCAGTATACTTGTATTTGCCACTAAGTGATGGTTCCAATAAACACAAAAAGGATAATTAGAACACATGAACTGACTATAGGTTGAATAAAAAAATACAAATTTATTTAACAACAACAATATCACTACTAGCTTGGGTAGTGAGTCAACAATGATTCAGGTGGATTAATTTCATCATTGATTGCATATGAAGGAGTGGATAAGTGTTTCTCAAAAAAAAAAAAAAAAAGCTTATCTGATGTGGATGTGTCACTCTCCCAGGGCCTTGCCCACTGCTAGGGCCGCCTCTGATGCCAGCTGGACAAAGGAAACGAGACAAACAAGCAAAATAAAAAAAAATACGTTTGAAAAAAAAAAAGCTTTTCTTTTAGGAAAAAAAAAAAGAATGTACAGCAATATTGTAAGATTTATTCCCCTTTTTCGAAATCAAACAAAATTAATTAAGTACCACTATCTAATTAATTTATTGGTTTATTTTCTTTTGTTGACTTACTTAGACTTAGGTCCTCCCGCGCCGTTCGGCGCATTGGGCGGCAAGCTGTCTCCATAAAGATCTGTCACTGGCAATGTCTGAAGCCTCCTCCCACCTGGTTTCCACTGTTTTGAGGTCCTCCATGAAGGTGTGTCGCCAAGTAATGCGAGGGCGTCCCTGTTTGCGCTTTCCTTGTTTTGGCTTCCATGTTATCGCAACTCTTGGTGTGCGTAGTTCATTTTGACGTAGAACATGTCCCGCAAACCTCATGCGACGCTCAGTCACAACCTCACCAAGTGTTCGACTCCCAGTTCGGCATAGGATTTCCTTGTTTGAGACCCGATCTGTGTAACTGACTCCCAAAATCCGTCTCAGCCATCTCTGTTGAGCCACATTTAGTCTTTTCTCAATTTTGACAGATGACTTCCACGTCTCACATGCATGTGTAGCAGTTGGGATGACGATTGTGTTGAGAAGGTGTATTTTTGTCTCGAGTCCAATGGCTTGGCTAGTCCAAATGGGCTGCAGCCTTTGGAAAATGATCCCTGCCTTTCCTATTCGGCACTCTACATCATGGTAAGCATCTCCATCATTTGTTATGATGCTGCCAAGGTACGTGAACTTGTCCAGCTCTTCAAGCTTTGAATCGCCAAGTTTGACGGGGACACCCTTTGCCTTATATCCCACTCGCATAATTTTAGTCTTATCCAAGTTTATGCGGAGGCCAATTTTGGGTGCCTCTCTGTCTAGGCTCTCCGTCATTTCTTGAATGCATTTATTTGTAGCCCCGAGTAGTGCAACATCATCAGCAAAGTCCAAGTCCGTCAATCGGAGCTGTTCATGCCATGGAATACCAAAGGCAGTCTGTTTCATTGCTCTCCTCATTATGTAGTCGATGGCTAGGAGGAAAAGGAAAAGAGATAAGACGCACTCTGTTGTTCCTTCTTCTGTTTTAATGCAGCAACTAGATTGACTGTAAAGGTGTCGTAGGATCTGGACGAATTTTTCTGGGATACCGTATTCTCTAACTATTTTCCATAGTGATTCTCGGTGGATACTATCAAACGCTTTTTTGAAGTCCACGAAACTGATCGTTAGCCGTTGTTGGTACTCAAGACTTTGTTCTATGATATTTCGTAGAACGAAAATCTGCTCTGTACATGATCTGCCTCTTCGGAAACCTGCTTGTTCTTCTCTGAGCCTTTCATCTACAGACTGTTGAAGCCGTCTCAACAAAACAGTGCTGAAAACTTTGCCCGGGACAGAGAGGAGAGTAATGCCCCTCCAGTTGTTGCAGTCTGCCAAGTTGCCCTTTTTTGGAAGCTTTACAATCACTCCCTTTTGCCAGTCCTCTGGGACTTTTGAAGTTCGCCAACAGAGATTTAAAAGATCTGTCATTCTGTTAACGATGCACTGTCCCCCATATTTTAGCATTTCTGCTGATATCATGTCTAGCCCTGGTGCTTTGTTATTCTTTAACACTGCAATGGCCATGGTAACCTCCTCAGCAGTTATTGGGTCTGTCTTGACCTTGAGATCATTGTCTGGAGAGGGGTCCTTGAATATGTAAGTTTGGTCTGGCGACAGTTGGTTAAGGGTCTCTTTAAAGTGCTCTACCCATCTTGCATCCTGTTCTTCTTTCGTTAACAAAGTTTTGCCTTGCTTGTCTTTTATCGGTGCCCCATGTCCACTCTTTGCTCCAGTGAGATCTCGGACAATACGATGGAGAGTTTTTGTGTCATTTCTGCTTGCAGCTGCTTGTGCCTCTTGTCCCTTCTGTTCAATCCAGTCCCGTTTATCTCGCCGACAACTTCTCTTTACTTTCAGATCTGCTTCCCTATAGGCTTCTTCCGCTAGGCTGCGATCCTGCGTTTCATTTTTCTGATCTCGTCTACGTTTGGCCTCTTTCCTCTCATCTATCAATTTCCATGTTCTGTCTTGTATCCACCGTTCCTTGTATGAACCTCGCCTTCTTCCGATAACTTCTTCCGCGCACCCAATAGTGGTATCTTTAAAGTTGGCCCACTCTTCTTCAAGGGTCAATATATCTGCAAGAGCCTCAAAGCGGTTCGTAAGTTTCAATTGGAACACTGCTGCAGTATTGCCGTCTTTAAGCTTCTCTACATTAAATGGGCGGGGTCGTGTGGCTCGTTTTGGTTGGTGTTTCAATCGGAGCTTACATTTGCCACTGACAAGGTAGTGGTCTGAGCCGATATCCGCTCCTAAGCGGGTCCGCACTTCTAACAGAGATGACCTCCATCGTTTGGAGATGCAAATGTAATCTATCTCGTTGAAGGTTTCTCCATTTGGTGATCGCCATGTTTTTTTATGTATTTGTTTGTGCTTAAAATGTGTGTTTCCAATTGAAAGGCTGTTGGATGCACATAGAGAAATCAAGCGCTCGCCATTATCACTGATGTTTTCTGCAGAGCCATACGGTCCCATAACATATTCAAAGCCAGTTCGGTTGGGATTGATTTTGGCGTTAATGTCTCCCATCATTAGAATTAGGTCGTGAGTAGGTGTTTCATCAAGAGTGGTATGTAGTTGGTTATAGAAATTATCTTTGATGGTATCTTCTGCATCCTCTGTAGGGGCATATGCTTGGATGGTAGTGACTTTGATTTGCTTTGTTTGGAGTCGAGCTGTAATGATGCGGTCACTGACCGGCTTCCAAGCAATTAGCGCTGAAGCTGCTATTTTAGACATGATGATTCCTACACCACCAATGTGCTCCTTATCATGTCCTGAATATATTATTGTCTTGCCATCATTGATTATTTGACCACTTGATGTCCACCGCATCTCGCAGATCCCAAGGATGTCCAGCCGGTAAGAGTCAAACTCTCTTAAAAGTTGGGCCAGTTTACCGCATTGATTCAGGGTTCTTACATTCCACGTGCCTATAAGAGTCGGTTTCCTTGCGTTGAAAGGCTTGCCATGTATCGGGTATTGGACTTCCAGTTGGCTTTGATCCAACACCGTCATCAGAGTTTGGCCGCCCTCGCCGCATGTATAGTTTTCATTATGTGTCGAGTTTGCCGTTTCTGTAGCAATAGTGTTGATTTACGTTTTATTAGGAACAGTGAATAATTGTCCAAAGTTTCAGCTAAATCCGAGAATTGGAAGCTAGAGAAATAGCGTGTTTAAATGTGTACGAGACAGACAGAGAGAGTCATATTAGCTTTGTAATAAGGCCTGAGAGCGATAAGTCATTTGAGGATATGTGAATTTTGTTCTGCACAATTTAAATATTCAAATACACGGCACACACATATGTATAGATGTATGTATGGATCTAGGCCTATGTATGTTTAGGGTTTCTCTATTCCTCTCCATTGCTCTGCATTAGTGGTTCTCAACCTGTGGGTTGCAACCCCTTTGGGGGTCGAATGACCATTTGCCAGGCGACCCTAAGACAATACAAAAAAATTTTCTGTCTATTTTCTTTGAATTTTTTGGGGGGTCATACGATTTCTTAAGTGTTGTAACAAGCGCACTTGTAATTGTAACATAGGAGGTATACATTAAAGATTAACTTTGTATTTATTTATTTTTTGAATTTATTTTAGGTGTTGCCGCTGTTTTACATAGTTCAATAAGCAAAGAACTATTACCAGCTAATTATCAAAGATCAATTATATTTCTTTCAGTTTCATTACCATTTAGTGTGGTTTATTTTCACAGTAGTACTCTCCATTATTATGAAACCACAAACCTTTAATTTGATTTTCATTAAATTTTCGCCTTTTTCTTTTTAAAGGTAAACGGATGTGTAATACAAAATTTCCAATCAGAATCCTACATCAAAACACAAGAGAATGAGCAGTCTTGACGATATAGACGCCGATACGTACCAAGACAATGTCCTTAGAATAGCAGAAAAGATTGCTGTCCTGCTGAACGAAGTCATTGATTTGAAGTACAGACTGATCACCGAAGTAGAGCTTGAAGAGATTGAAGAAAAATCGGTGGCTTTGTTAGAAGAATATTTAAAGCTTTGTCTGATATCCGACATACTAACTCTAACTAGACTTGATGAAAGCGAATTCCAAGAGCAAGTCTCTAACCCAGATTTCTTGTTTAATGACCTTTTCCAAGAAAATCGAAAACTTCGGCGAATACTAAAGCGACAGAGAGTGGCGGAAGAGCTTCAGAGATTGAAGCAAAGATTTTATGCAGTTACAAACACAGATACCTGCATGAGCTACATGAAGCAGATGGACCTTGATGCTCAAGGATTTCTTGAAAGGCTGACAGCAGACAAAGCTAAGACATACTGCATTGATTTGATTGAAGAGCTACAAGATCTGATCGAGAGAATCACTAAGTATAGAAGTAACACGAAGAAGCAGGTCGTTATCGAGTCTGTAACTGGGGTCTTAACACTCGGAACAGCTGCTGCAACGGGCGTAGTCGCTGCCGTGGGAATAGCTGGCAGGACTGCCAGCGCTGCGGCTTCGGCGTCTGCTCCAGCAGCCTCAAGAGTTGCCAGTTCTGCGGGATCAGCAGCTGCACCTGTGGTTGTGGATATTGCCTCTGGAACTGCTGCTGCTGCCAACGTTGCGAATTCTGTATCCGAGGTAGCTGTCATTTCCACCACAGCTGCAAGAGCAGTTGGCACGACAGCCACTGTTGGTAAAATTGTTATAACTGCGGGCAGCGCTATAACCGAGGCCATAAACATAGGAACTGCTGTAACGAACGCAAAACCTCAAACGGCCAATCAGAACAGATTTAGACATGAACTGTTCAGGACATTCCAAGAGTCGTATTCTACAGCAAGTCCAACGACGCAATCTCACACTGATACAGACACTCAGACTAACACCAGGACCATGGCGCTGAAAGTTTATGAAAAACTAATTAACGATGAGGACACCTATTTGACTGTTGAAAAGACCGATTGCTCAGTTGAAGCTTAACTTTTTTTTGCAAATGCCTTTAAAACATTTTACCTAAATTCTATTAATAAATAAATTGTTTATATTGGTTAAAAAAAAAACTGAAAGATTTTAAAACACATTAGTCCCCGACTAATTCATAGAAGCCTAATTCAATACATATGAAGTTATGTGTCTCTCTGTTCATGTTTGCATTTATATTGTTATGGTTATAGTAAGTATTCTGAGGTGGACAACTATATTGAAATTGAATTTCCATTTGTTTGGACTAATAAACGTATTATATCTTATCTTGTGTTATTGTATCCTATCTTAATTATAATATCAAGAACAAATGTTGGGTAAAAATGTATTGCGTCAATTGGAGATTTATAAGGTAAATTAAACAATATCAAAATCATTGTTAACAATTAAGTTAAAAGAATTGCGATATAATTGTAACAATATCGCTAATGCATACCAGTTAATCTTCTTATTAAATTCCCTTTATTACTGCAAGTTAGTTTACTTGTTGAGTAAAAGTCTAAACATTCTTTCATATTGACATGTCACTCATAAACTGAAGAGCTTCAAAAATCTAAATTCCTAAGTGCTAAACAATGCATACAAATTATTATAAGCATTAAAAAAAAACATTGCTTATCTACACGTCCTCTATCTTGTACACTGTACACCAAATACACCAAGAAATCTTCATTTATGGGTAATTCTTTCATGTGTAAAACAACTGGCATGTTCCCCCATTCTTAATATTATTTAAACGCTCCCCTCATACATTTTCTTGACCAGCAAAGTCTAGAATCTATTACATTGAATTGGACCGGTCCGTAAATTCAAGTGTTAATTCACCCCTTCCCCCACTCTCTGCTTTAACAAATAGCCGTTTTAGACTTTCAGACTCTTATTCTGCTTTTCAGTTTTAATAGGAAATATTTAATGGGCTCTATATTTTTTTAGCCTGGGCCATTTCTCTTACTACCTCCTACAAATCATAATGTTCTCATTATATTTTGGCCATACTCCCCCCCCCTTTCCTTTTTTGTTTGCTAAACTGTTCTCATTTCAGCTATCATCCTTTTTGGTCAGTGGATTCTAATATAAATACGTTTAATTGAAATGGCCCGCATACTGCACATACCTATGGCGTGAGAGTTCTAGTATCCCTTTTATGACTCAATGTGAGTCTGGTCAAATGGGTAGAACAGCGTCAAGGGGGGGGGAGGTGAATGGACACTCTCATTCATGGCCAATGGAAGAAAACCTCTCCTTCTGGTTCCTTCTGGTTCCTCCGGTCATTAATGAATACCGGTAAAACTAAATGCTGTTTATTAAATTTTGTTTTAGAAATGGCTACAATCAAATTTATACTACATTCTTTCTGTTTTAAACAATAATAAACGATTTCGGTAAAGTATTAGTAGCTCTTACAAAAGTAGATACCTGATTTAGTAATACATGTTTATATTTCTCTACTTTTTTAGAAATAAAACCATTTTCTACCAAAACTTTTTTTAATATATTATAAATAAATTTCTCAATTTCATGATAAAACGTCCCATGTATATTTTTTTATTAATAAATAATTGTAAATAATAGAAAATAGTTATAAAAATGGTGATTTTATTCTCAAAAACCGGTTTACAACTTTAATTTTCAAAACAAAAGTTTGTTTCATGAGATAAAAAGTAGTCGTTGCAATTAAACTTAGCAAGTCTAAAATATCATGACATTGGATTTTCAATATCTTTTTTTAGATTTTTTACATCTAAAGGTGACATATACAGATATGTTTTCTGGCAAGTTTATTTGTTCGCGCCATCACCAGAGTAAATGAGGTTACTTTACTTAAAGCCGCGTTTGTTTTTATATTAATAAAGTAGATGCAGATCCGAATGCGGACAGAGAGATGTAAAACGCAGGAGAGGCTTGAATGAAAAATGTGTTGAAGCTGACTAGGTTTCCACAAATTTACATTAAAATTAAAACAACACTTTCTCATTTCATATCTGCCTTTAGTCCTTTTTGGGGCATAGGCTACAATCCAGTTTAGTCTAGGAGTGTTGGTTCTGTCGAGTCTCTTCAACTGTTGCAAACGATACTTTGCTTCTAGATTCATGGGCGTAGCCAGGGGGGGCGGTTCAACCCCCCCTCCGAAATGAAATCCCCCCGGGATCGGAATTTAGTGACTCATTTTTGCTTTGATTTTGTTTATTTTAGGTGAGATTTTAAGACTAAACTATCACTTGCCCTAGCACAGCAAATGAAGTTTTGAATTTAAAACCCCCTACCAGGGGTTTTGGAGCTTAAAACCCCTACCAGGGGGTTTTGAGTTTAAAACCCCTACCAGGGGGGCTCGAGTTTAAAACCCCCTACCAGGGGTTTTCGCAGTTAAATTCCACTCTTCTATAGCACAAAACAAAAAATTGCAAACTACAAACCCCCAAATTTCACGAGCACAGTTAATGAAGATTTTCATTTTTAAACCCCCTCCAAAATTTACGATAAACCCCCTCTTCAAAATAAAATAAAGAAAATTACACACTCAAAATTCTATGAGCGTAGCCAAAGGGGTTTTGAGTTATCCCTCACCCCATCACCAGTAGGATTTGAAGCTAAAAAATACGTCTTCAATACCCGGTATAAAAAAACGCAAATTACGCACTCAAAATGTTATGAGCGTAGCTAAATGGATTTTGACTCAGTTTTGAGTTTAAACCCCCCCCCCCTCAGTGGGGTTTGAAGGTACAAAATACCTCTTTAATATTAAAAACAAAGCAAAGTATACACTCAACATGTTATGAGTATATTCAAAGGGGGTTTGAGTTTACACTCCCCTCCAGTAGAGTTTGAAGCTAAAAAATACATCTTCAATAATAAAAAAAAATTACACACTCAGAAATCTAAGAGCGTAGCCAAAGGGGTTTTGAGTTTAAACCCCCCGCAAGCATGGTTTGAAGATAAAAAATACATCTTCAATGTAAGAAAAAAAGCAAATTACGCACTCAAAATGCTATGAGCGTTGCCAAAAGGAGTTTTGAGTTTAAACTTCCTTCAGAGTGGTTTGATGCTAAAAAATTCCATTTCTGCCTAATTGAACAATCATGTTATATGTGGTGTGCGTAAGTGTATTTAAACAGAAAACATGCAAGCAGGGAAGAATTTTATAGAATATAGTATTACAATTACAATTTATATTATATTTCTAAAATACCACTCACTGACTGTATAAAAAGATCTCCTAAACTAGCAAAGGGATTCTGTCAAAAAAAAAAAAAAAGCTTTCCATTATAACTTATATTTTATTTTCGGTGTTTCCCCCCAAAAGGCCACAAAAATAGGATTTAATTTTTTTTTTTTTTTTTTTTTAAATTTCAGAAAAAGAAAAGGAGGATTTGTTTGTGCAAGAATTAACAATATAAAGCCTAAGAACAAATCAGCCGGTGTAGATGATGTGTAATAGTAACAATTATATATACAAATGGTAAGAGTAAGAAATTACAACACAAATAAATGTTAAGACAATGTGAAATTTTATTACTTTAATCTTATTTTTCATTAGTTTCAAAGACATTTTGTGCTTTTTTTTGTTTGTTGGTTGGTTGGTTGGTATTTTATTTTGTTAAACTTTTCAATCTGTATATTATTAAGTTTTGTGTTGTTGTTTTTTTGTTATTGAATCTACCTGTTTAATAAGACATATTATATATGGCAAACACAGGGCGTTTCAGACAGGATAAGATACTTCGGAATTAAAAGGAAATATGTAATAGAATTTTAAAAAAAACTTAATTCCTAATATAGTTTTGATGAATATGTTAGGAATTATTTGTATACTAAAATTAATCAAATAAAAGAATTTTAATATTGTAAATGTAAAATTTTTATGGTATTTACTTATATTAATTTAACGAAAGGTGATATTCGATATCTGTATTTTTCATTGTCAAGCATGAAGATACCCAAGCTAATACTATTTGACTGTCAAGTTGGAATGTGACACGTATTTGTACAGTGATTCCTTTTAAAACACTTCTGAAATACTTTTTTCACTTTTTATTCGTTGTATATATATATATTGCGTGGTTAGCAGTTTTTTATCTTATCCTTCAGATTTCAAGTTTATTAAGATTCCTACGCCTATCTTATCTTATATTATACAGATGTTGCTTCCAAAAAGAAGATGATTACGTCCTACGCGTTATGCTTCTAGTCATGCATGTTAACCTGGTTGTGTTAAACTGGTTTTGCATGACTATAACAATGCTAACGGATTGGATTCCTGGCTGGTTTAAACTTTTTTATTGCTCTGATGGCATTGGTCAAAAATGGGCGCTTGTGCAAATTTGTCCTAGCATATTACATAACTTTTAGTGTTTTTCTGGGTATTTTATTAGTTTACATTTTTGAATATTTATTTATGGTTTAGTGTTTTATGTATAGCTCCCATCAAGGGTGCTCGAGTTCAAACCTCGTCTCGAGCAGAGTTGTGTTTTCCGAGCCACTAAAAGTAGCTCGGAAACCTTCTTTCCATGTATCCCCTGCTTCCGTAATTCCACAAAAGAGATTAGACCAAAGCACACTGAGCATGTATATAGCATGATAAATGCGCTTTACAAATGTAATTTTTAAAAAAAATTGGCTTTAAGTTTTATCATTTTACTGATGTTATTACGCCAATCTAATGTGAATATTAGCTATAAATCTCTCTCTCTCGCTCTATCTTTCTCTCTTTATCTCGTAAGTCAGCAGTTAGTTTAGGTAAATAACTAATACCTTTACACATGTTTGATTGTTTAGTTTTGTTGTATCTCATGGTACATCTTTTATATAAAACACCATCGAGCTATATTACTTTCTAGTATTCAAAAAAGATTTTTTGCGGTGGAGGAGGGTTAATCTCACAACAGGGTAAATAGTCTTGTTAACTGAATATTTGTTCATTGTAAGATTTTTTTACTAACACTATTGACGAATATTTCTTAAACTTTATATGCTTTTAAAAGGTCAGGTGGCAGGAATACTTTTCTTAAATTAGGTATGATTAAAACAAAGTGTAAAAATCAACTTTGGCTTAATGCCAATGTTTTGATTCAAAAACAAAGATTTAGCCTTGACATTGTAATCGAATACCTAAAAAGCTTTGGACCATTGCAAAGAACGTCATCGTCAATATCAAATTAAATACGCTGGCTTGTAGTTTGATACATCCCTGTATAACGTGTTGGAATGTCATGCTGTAAGTGCGTTTTTCTAGAACAAAAACTTAGAAGGACAAAGCTTGCAGGTGTCATGGTGGGTTTTTCAATCTCGTTAATTTAGGGGTAGACATAAGCTCCTTGAACTGCCAGGTTTCTTTAACTCGACAGATTAAACCAAAGCAAAGAGTAACGGCATTTGGAAATTTGGCTTACTGAACATTAAATACATGTCATTCAACTGAATAACAATTGTTCAACATGAACAATATTTAAAATAACAATAAGTTATCTTACATGAGTTAACAACAAAAATGTACGTTTAACAATTTAATGAATGTTTGAATATTATGATATAACGATGAATGGAGATCAATAGTATTTACAAAGCAACTAAAAGCTAGACATATTATACAAATGAAATAAAGCACACCTTAAGCTCGGTGCCACAATTTGATCTGTGCTCGCGAAGCCCATACACAATCCTTCTCCACGCCATGAATGCAAGAACCAAACCATACAATCAGGCTTGACTCCAACAGGGTCCCAACCCTGCGTCCCTAACACTGAGGAAGAATACACCAAAGAAAACAACTCCAACAAAAGATCCGTCATCGGCACAACCACAACATAGGCAAAGAAGCAATGCAATGACACCAATACAGCGCGTCATTAGATTGTTTTGTGCCCGGGGGGCTTGACCTCTTTGGGGGCCCTGCATTTTGCGTAATATTTTTTCATGTAAAAAACACTCATTTGGGAGCCCCTCTCAAGTGGGAGCCCGGAGAGATTTTAAAATTCTCCCTCCTTCTCCCCCCACCCTAGCTACGACTCTGCTTGCTTGTGTTTATATTCTACATTTGTTAAAGAAAATGTCCTTAAATTTCCATAATTACAATATCAGCATTAAAAAAAAGGAATGCAATTTTTCACATCTTCAAGTATGTCTCATGCCGATACGTTGTATATTAAAAACTAAAAAAAAAAATTTATATATTTTCTGTAATATTTTCACAAGAGTGTCAAAAAATAATGTTTTAAATTATTTGAGATTTTCATCAAGGACCAATACATAGCTTTTTTTCTTGTGCTGTATCTATTGTCAGAATATAAACAGTATTTATAATTCATACATTTCCAATCATTTTGAAATATTGCTTTCCCTTCCATTCCTATGTTATTGCATTTCATTACCTACATATTTTGCCTCATGCAGGACAAGCGTAACCCTTTTTAAAAAATGCTATTGCATAGGGCTTACATAAATTACTTACTGTTCATGTGTTGCGTTGGACATCTAGAGTGAACTTGAGTCATGCGTATCTAGTTAAACCTCATGAGATTACTCTAAAGACGCCAGAAGGACATCATTTTCCGTCACTTGTGCATGCGTTATTTAAACCCACCGGTTGCATAATAAATTTTCCCGATATAATGAATAGTGTAAAAAAATGTGCACAAATTGTATGTTGTATGTACATCTTTCTGACGAATGTTTTTAATACCATAATTTAATTTTCGCAGTATCAAGTTTTAATCTCATAAGACAAAGATCACTTAGACTTGAAACTAAAACTGTTATAACATGAAAGTTGGAAAAAAAGCATTTAACTTAAACCTATGTTTAATCACCTCATGTAGGATAAGCGAATCAATGCTACACTGAATATAAAGGCGATGGTGACACAAAGAGAACTGATATGGGCAAATCTGGCTAAACTAGACACGCAACTTAATAAAAGAAGTTACTTTGAATAAGAATGTCTATTTACACATGGAGAATGGTGCTGAAACAGGTACACACAACAATCTTCACGTCTTTGCTTTGATTGCTACACAAAGTTATCTATCTGCAGGGAACTCACTTGTCGTAAGCCTAGCCTTGTCAACATTTGATATAGCTTTCCATATATATCAGTAAGGTTGTCGTTAGAGAAGATACATATACAAATACGCGTTGTGGTAATTTAGCGATTTTTATACTTCTTCTTGAAACTGTCAGGTAGAGTTGAGCCTTCGGCTCTTGAAACTCTAGGCCAGCAAAAGTGAACAAGAGCTCCCTCTCACCGGCCTGAATGAGAACAGTGTACGCTGCTCTGTCTGGCGGGTGGGTCAGACTCGCGGCCAGAGACTGCATACACAGGGAACCCTGCCATTTTCCTTTTCTATACCAGGCTAACAGTGCGGGACACTCCATTTATGTAACGGCCCCTTGAGGAACAGCGCCTGAATTGACAAGGAGCGTTTATTCAACTCCGCACAGTGCAATATGCTCTCGCACCCCTTAGGCACCCCCACGGGAGTCTTGTTTTGCTACCCTTTAGCCTAATCCTTTCCTCCTACTATCGTTTCCATCCGGGCGCCACTATGAAGCATGGTAGCATGCCCGGGATATTTATACTTAAAATACGAGATAGAGTGGAAGAAATAAATATATCTAGAACCTATATATGTATATATATATATGAAACATATATCTAAATGCTACATTTACTACAGAAGTCAAAGATGACCCCCATGATAATCAAGAATTGATTTAATTGATAGTATACAAATAATACAAAAACAACTTCAGTTTAAAATAAAAGAAACAATTCTTGTTAAAGTTAACGCTCTATATATTCAACCGTTGTTCATATAATGATTATAATATAAGTTAAGGCGTTGTCTTCATTTCTAAGGTTAGGGGGAAGCAGTATTTAACATTACCACGCAAACCAATATTTATCATTTTTTATGTAGATAAAGCTTGTGTCCTTGGGGGTAAATATAGGTTTAACATTTGTTGTTTGCCCCTGTCTTCAACGAGGGCTCTTCTTTGGGTCTCAAATGTGTGTCCGGTGACTCTCTTGAGCGCCCTCCGGCTGTTTCTTTAAGTAGCAATCTGAGGCTAGGCGCTTACCTCTATGCCAGTGAGGGCGAAATGGCGCCAGATTTGATCTTCATAGCACCTCCGAACACGCATCTCCTTTAACACTACTGTTAAATTGAACATAAACTCCAACTATTCAGACCTATATTAACATTATTAGACAGGCAATGATGTACGTGGATTAATAATGTAAACTTTCTTTATACCCAGACACATGGATATATTAATGACATATAAGAGACCATTAGAAATATCAACTGAGATTTGGGTATTTCAATTTACAAAGAAGGGAAACATTGCGACATTGAACTTTATATTATAATACCAAAGGAAGATAAATGTATAGAACAAACAGGCATAAAATGCATTGATTCTTTTTCTTGAATTTCAAGATTTTATGCCTGTCAGTCGTGCTAATTATGATTTTGTCTTTTTTTAAATCTGAGTTTTAAAAAATCGCTTTAAATTAGCATAGCTTGTAATGCATTGGAGGTGAAAAGCTGACAAATGAGGGAACAAAATCTGAACTACTGGCCCAAATAGTACAGACCGCAATTGCATTGCAAAAATCAAAACAATATGGAAAGACAAAGGCATAGACCTTAGCACCAAAATCAGACTGGTGCGCTCCATGGTCATGGTCACATTTTTATATGCTTGGGAGTCTTGGACGCTGACTGCAGAGCTAGATAGGAGGATCCAAAAAATGGAATTGAGATGCTTCAGAAGGATCCTAGGAATCACATTCAAAGACCGCATCACAAACCAAGAGGTCAGAGACAGGGTTACTGCAGTGATTGAACGATGACCTGCTAACTATCGTAAAAAAACGCAAACTAAAAATCTATGGTCATATTACAAGATCTTCGTGGCTTGGAAGAGACATTCTTTCAGGGGTCAGTACCAAGTAAAAGAAGAAAAGGCAAACAAAGAAAGCGATGGGGAGACAACATAAAAGAATGGACGGGCCCTCCTTTAAAAGAAGCTCTATTTAGGACAAAAGAGAGAGAGGAATTGAAGACGATGGTCGACAGATCTTACATGGTGCCCCTAGCTAGACTAAGGAATAGGTGAAGGTGAAGAAGAGTGAAATGCTATTATTTCCCATGAATTTAAATTAGAGCTTATACAATGGTATTCTGCAGGGCTAAAAAGTGCACAAATATTATCATCTGCATTACAAAAAAACAAGATTTATCAATACTTTCTTTATTTTGTAATTTGTACGCCGGATGCATCAAAAAGCTACCTTTTTATATTTTTTGAGACATGTATGTAAATCTCCAAATGGTTAATGTTTTTATTACAATTGAAAGATATTTATTTTAATTATTAACAGAAAAAATTTTACTTAATAGAGGAAAACAAAATATGGATACATTCGAAAAGAACTATTGTTTATTCTTAAAAATCGTGTTTTAAAAATACCATATTACTAAATATACCATTATATAGTATTATGCAATATTTATACATCAAAAAATACAGCAAAAGTTTTGCAGCAAAAAGAAAAATTGAGCTTTAGAAAAATGATACGCTATACCAAAAATTTTGTAACATATAAAGAATTAATTTGTATAAAGTTGTAATAGTATTTAACAAAACCTAAAGGTCTATAATAATTAATCGTGTTTTGAAGGCATATGATAAAAGACAGTCATTGGTTAACAAGTCTTAGAATCAGAGCAGCCTTAGGTCAATGCAACCTATGCGGCCGCAATGGGCCCGCACATTCATATCCCCCGCGCTAATTCTAAAAGTAAATTTTTAAATAAAACTATTGTAACTTATAAAAGGGTTCCTGCGGCCTTATGATTTTCTAATACATAATCTTAATTTTCACTTATTATCCTTATCCCTACACAGACTGGGTCGCGCAATCCGATTTATCATAAGGCCTGCAATAGTTAACGCCTGCCCTATTTAGGATATAACAGTTCTAATTTTTAACAAAAGTTGAGTTCATAAATAATACGATATTATGAAGCTTGAGATATAATGAAACATTTAATGATTCGGCTTGATCATATCCAACAAGTGTATGAAAAACATATGATATAGTTCTGAATATGAAAGTTCTGTTTAGATATGAACTATTTTAGAGAATCTTTTATGATTCTTATACACATTGTATATATAAATAGTTATCATTTCACTCTACTGTTTTTGTTCTGAAAATCATAGAACTTATGGATGTGCAGACGCGAAAGACAAAACTTCACCATCGATGGGGTTTTCCACAAGCTAACCAACTTTGCATAAAAAGAAGTATAAATACCAAGTAAAAATAAATATACTATACAAAAAGTTATTTTTACATGCTACTCTTAGCAGCCAATGAAGAAACTTGTTTTGTTATGTACAAAATCGAAATAAAAATTATTAGTAAAAATTCGAAAAAAAAAATATCTTTTCAATATGTAAAAGTTTGAAACCCCAATCATGTTTCAATATATGCATTAATGAGAAAAATGGATTCATGTTCAGTATTTGATCTAGACAAGTTCCATCATAACTTAAACCAATTAAAACAAGGCAATATTAACTTATAAAAACAAAACTATTTTTATAAACTTGACTCGCATGTATAATTTTATTTTTAAATAAAACTTTTTTTTAAAGCTTTTACTTGAAAAACCTTGTATGCTTATGCTCAGTAACAATGTTAAAATCGTCCATAGGAAGTAGATTTGTTCACAACAACATGTTCAATGCCTACACTTACTTAAATCTGGTCTTGATTCTTGAATGTTTTCTTCCTGTTGTAAGACACTGTCAGTCTATGAGCCAGCTTGCCTAGGTATGGAACTGAATTCATCACAGCAGCAATGGGTAGTCCGACCACAGGGATAAAGGCAACACCAATGCTTGCACCCGCTAGCACCGTAGTAGCCACTGTCCATCCCAGATATATCTTATTGTCTTCAGACAAGTTTTCAATCTTCTCTTTAAGATCCTTCACAGCCTGACGAAGGTTGATGATGGAGTAACAGTGGTCGCTGTGCATGTTGATTCTTTTTTCCAGGACAGCAGCTTTCAGTCTCAGATTATCAAAGCAAGAGATTGGAGACTTTAGGACTGGAATTTGAATCCCCAGCACTTCGTCCTCCAGTTTTTTTCTCTGATCATTAAGCTGCATTATGTTTTTCCGGTGTAACTTTTCTGTTTCCACATCATTTAATTTTGTAGCAACACTTTCTGGTGTCGACAGATTTCGCTGGAATGAAGGTTTTTGTTCCGCTAAAATGAGTTTTTTGTTATCCACCATTTTTTCTTTTTTTTTCCTAAGAATTTTTCATGAAATCAATCGAATCTACAAAATAAAAAACAAATATATATATATCAAAAACGTATCACAATTTTAAAAAAAAATAGAATCAAATTTAGGCTGGATATGCAATTAGTATAATAGGAACATACAGGTCTAGCCTTTAGCCACGCAACCTATGCCCCGCGCTTATTCTAGGATTAAATTATAAAGCTAAATCATTATAAATTATATCAGAATTCCTTTTGTTGCACTCATAATATTTTAACAATGCCCGTAACTGTGGCATCTGCTAAAAGAAGCTTCTCGCGCATCAAACTAATCAAGAATTACTTGTAGAATTAATTCACAAAGATAGATTGAACATTTTTGCGATTCTTGCTATGTAGGAAATATTTTTTTTTATATACTGTATGACTTAGCTACACGCTAGGCTCGAAAGTACTTAGTAAAGAATGAAAAAAATGCAAAGACGAATTTATTTTTGAATACAAAATTTTAATATTCACTTATTATCATTATCCTTTCCCATACTGGGCCCCGCGCAATCCATTTCGCATAGCGCTACGTAAATGTTAGAGCCTGCCCCTGCGGACATAGCAGCTGTGCTGTTAACAGAAACAATCTTTAAGTGTTATTAATGTATCACATAGTGTCTCTGTCAAGATAATTGATAAAAAGATAACGTTTTTATGCTTAAGAAAGGTTAGGAAACTGTACAGGTCCATTTTGATTCTAATTACTAAAAAAAAACGAAGTTTACTTTATGAATTGAAATTACCTCTAACGTTCCCGGAGGAAATCGTGACAACGCTCCTGACAAGAAATGTATATATATATATATATATATATAAATATTATATATATATATATATATATATATATATATATATATATATATATATATATATATATTTAATAGAACTGAAATGGTGTACATAATCACAGAAGCTAAGAAAAACATTTTTTCTTTAATTAAAGATGAAAGAAGATTATCCAATTATGTTTACATGACACATGACATGTACTATGCTCTATTTTGAAACTGTTTTGTTTAAAAGTTTGTTAAAATGAATAGAATATTACAAAATGTACCATACATTAAAATGACCTTTATGTAGGCCTACATTATGTGTACATATAAAAACATTACTTCTCTTTGTCACTTTAACCTAAGTTTTAGATTTATTCAAACCCAGAAGTAAATACTAACTCCTTTGTAATAGAATTTGAATACCTCTTAACCTAAGACTAAAAATCAATCTAAAACTAGGCCTATATCTTAATTATAGTTATAGCAGTGTGCACATGTTTTTAAATAGCAGTGAAACGCAGCCCGTTTGCTCTGTTTAATAATTTATCTTGAAAAAAAAAAAATTTTTTATATTGTAGAGAAATGACTTACCAGAATCTACTTAACTTTCTTTTGGAAGAAACTGTTAGCATGTTCCACCTAGTACATTTACAGTTCATAGCGAAAGATAAAAGGAGAAATGTTCATATGATCAATATGTCTCTACGTAACAGGGTTTTCCTTGTAAATCAAGTTCTCCCCCTTTCACCCTGGGTCAGTGATTTCACAATATTTTTTTCCGTTTTAGCACTTACACGATTAGGACAACATGACTCAGTCATAGCTAACAGTTATGTATATAAGTGTGCGTAAAATAGTGACAGTATGATTTTTAGGTCACTTTGTAACTGACTGCGGTAAGTATTTAATAGATGTACAGAATTAATAATAAAATATAGAAAAATAAAAGTATCATTAGTGAATTATTTCAAGAGAGAAGAAAAAAAATAAGTGTTATTAACTCTCATTTACATTAAGTGGAAAAAAATTTACATATAATAATACAATAAATGTTACTAATGAAATAAAATAACAGAGAGCGTATTTAAATCTAAGATAAAGGTCCAGCACTGCATTTGTTTTTCATACACTCAGATTACATTCCCTAAAGTTTTTTCTTGCCAACACACTTTTTTTTTCTGAAAAACACGAATCTATTTTTTTCATATATAAGTAGTGTTTTTAAAAACAAATTAGATTTTATAATATAGATATATGTATATATATATATATATATATATATATATATATATATATATATATATATATATATCTAAGGCTAAAGCCCCTCCTTAGTGGTCGAAGACGAGCACATTTCTCCTTTCCTATGGACTCAAAGATGGTTATAAAGTCAAATCTTCGCTTTAAAAAGCCGGCCGCATATGTGGTATGGGTGAGTGAGGTCAGTTGAAGATAACCTGCTTCTTCTCTGAGCTTTTTGACGGTTCGGCGCTCTTTTGCCCTGACCACTCTTCTTGCTTCAAATCTTGAGACTCCGAGACTCACAGCTTCACGCCATGAGGAGCGAACGAGATCTAGTGCTTCCCAGCCGTGAATGTCGATATCGCACTTTTTGATATTTCATTCCTTATATATATTATAAGATTTGTTTTTCATCGGTTACAACTAAAGCAGTTAAACATTTAATTACAACACTTACTTTTACTTCAATAACAAACAAACAAACAATTGAGCAAACACATTCAATGGGAGCGATGGCTTTGCGTGGTTTAAAAAAGTTGGATATATTACGCTAATAACTTTGTTTTTAGTTTCAAACACGACTTTAAAATTTTCATTTGTTAGTTGACTTCTTACTTTACTATTAATTATATTCGTGCAAGAGAACACTTTCTCGCACTAATATGTCAATCCAAGGTTCCCCGTCCAAATAGCGCAGACAAAATAGCGCCGACAAAATAGCGCGAACAAAATAGCGCCGACAAAATAGCGCCGTCAAATAGCGCAGACAAAATAGCGCGAACAAAATAGTGCCGACAAAATAGCACGAACACAATAGCGCCGACAAAATAGCGCCGACAAAATAGCGCGAACAAAATAGCGCGAACAAAATAGCGCGAACAAAATAGCGCGGACAAAATAGCGCAGAAAAAAATCTATTTTAGTCATTTTGAAAGAAATACTTTAGATATCGTAAAATATTAATAAAGCTGATATTTTTGTTTTTTTTAATGTTATCATAATTTTTCAGTCATTTTGCAGGAAACACTTTAGATATCTTAAAACAGAAAAATATGCAAAAATCATAATAAGGTAAATTGGATAATTTCAAAATATAGCATTTATATACATTATAAAAGTGTACTTCGAAAACACTCAAAGATACTTGTCGAATTTACACACACAAACACACACACACACAAACTTTCACAAAGTTATATTGTAGGAAATGTTACGTAGAAATTCCATCAAATTTGACATCTATTTGTGGTGTTAGACAAAGACGGACAGGAAATAGCAAAATCAGTGATTGCATTGGTCAGTCACTGCCTGAGATTAAACAAACGATAAGAAATGTGATCGCCATCTTAACTAATCTTGACACACCTAAGTTTGCCAATGTTGCGGCAAAAGACGCCCTGTTGTGATCAAAGAAAGATGCCGCAAATTTCTGATTCTAGTATAACACACTTTCGTATTTTCCTAGCCTATTTTGTCGGGTCACCACATTTCGAAATCCTATTTTTTAGCAAGTTATGCATTTTAATCAAAGGTAAGAAAGGGGAATGATGTAAAAATGTAAGGACTCTCGGTCTCTGCAAATATGGGATAATTTCAAATCTATTAATATTGAAACAGACAGAGACATCAACAAAAATGATTCCCAGGACATTAAATTACTAATAATCCGGTACTTTTATACACATCATATATAAGTCGGCGCTATTTTGTCTTGCGCTATTTTGTCGGGAAATTTCGCGCTATTTTGTCGACGCTATTTTGTCGGGTCACCTAATCGAAAGATATTCAGCACTCTAAATGCTAACTTTCTCACCTCACTGTAGCAATTTGGAAAATTATATCATGCGACGAACCAACTCGCGGCATTCCTTTTAAAGCTGTCCACTTTTGTTGCATTACGTACATACATTTCTGGACTTCCAACACTTGTAACTTGCTTTTGTTAACTCTGTAAATTATTCACACCACAAAGATTTCCTTTTTAAATCGATCAATTGCATTTCTAGAGATCCAGTATCAATTTTAAATGGATCAATGTGAATTTTATTACTATTTGTGTTGAAAGGAATTACTAGAAATGCTCGAATGTTTTTTTTTTTTTTTTTTTTTTATTTATTTTGGTTTTGAACTGCTCAACTCTGTCAAGCAATGCATCTATGATTTTTTTTCTACCTGTGCTTAAGTAATTCGTGTCAAAAGTTGTACTGATTTTATCGCGATACTGCGTTAGACTTTCAAAAGGAAGTAACCTACTGCTCTAAATATCTTTTGCAAAAAGAATCAATTTTTCTTCATGTAATATACTAAATCAATTCCTAACCTTAGAAACAAGGCTTTATTTCAATAAAACACGACTGATACACACAATAACACAGTACAGACTGGTCACGATTCACAGACTACGATAATGCGAACACGATTACAAATACTAGCACGATTACAAGCACGGGTAACACACAAGTTCATTTAACGATCACTCCACTTCAAAACAAACAAAATCTTCTACCAAATCATAGGATGGGTTTTCCTTTCCTTGCAGTTTTAAAGTCAGCTCATTTAAATTCATTGTTATATCCACCATAAAGTAAAATGCTTCCATTCATTTGTCGTTCTCTAATTCAGGGTGATAAATGCTTGTTTTTCATTTTAGGAATGTATTTATTTGATTCAAGCACAAAGCAAAACGTTTCAACCATTAAAAGCCATCGCCCTTTTTGAGGGAATAAAGGAGGTCGGAATACTGGGTCTCCATTTCGTTTAAGAATTCTTTAAACTTACAATGGCAGAATGCTTTTGACAAGATATTAAAAATTTTGATTACCAAATTTATGACCTTAACTATCTCGGTCGGAATCGTTTAAGGCACAAAGCACTTTCGAAGTATACAGGAAAGCATAAGAATGCCATGGTTTATTTCGCTCCGAAAAATCGTTGTTGCCCCTTTATTTATTTCCTGTCATACTCTGGTACAATCAGTTGCTATTTAAACGATTTTATTTAAATCTATCTTAATGTTTTCAATGTATTTTTTTGCATGGCATTCGCCACACCTCCTTTAGTTTGTCAAGACACAAGTTCTTCTTTTGGACCTTGGGAAGACATATACCTGACAAAAAGGGCAACTTGTGCCGTGTCAAGACTCATCTATAGCAAGTGATAAGACAGAAGAAAGTTAATATCTTGCACCAGCAAATATGTTACATTTAAAGACTTTTTAGCTATTCTATCTTATACCGTTTTAGTGGATAGTGGCAAATCTTTCATTTTTTTCAAGATTTCTGGTTTGTTTTTGAAATTACGAAACAGTTATTCAGATGTAGGCAAAAAGCAGTCTTTGACATACTCACCATCTGTAAATGGTTTGTCTTTTTTTTCAGCTTCTAGTGCTGAAGATGTCAATTCGTCTTGCGTCAAAAGCGAATTAAAACCTTCATAGAAACATCCGACGACATTCGAGAGCTCAAGATGGACAGACAGCAGTGACGACGCGTGTAATGGGGGAGGATTTTGGTGAAAAGCGAGTACCAGTGGCTTAGAGATTGAATCGGTGCCTAATCCTTAAACAAAAAAAATCTTTCGATAAAATAAATAATATTTGCGTGTGGCGCTAAATAGCAGCAGCTTCACATCGAAAGAGCCTCATGTGGCTCGCGAGCCGCAGGTTATATAGCCCGGCCCTATTCTAAACTTTTATAATTATATCAGAGGTCAAATTAATGCGGTAAATATCATCCCGGCCCTATTGTAAACTTTTTAAATTATATCAGACGTCACATTAATGCGGTAAATATCAATGTAGAGATAAGCCAATTTCAATCTAGAAACTTTGTATCTTTTTAAAATTTAAACTTTTATTTAAGTACTTCCGCGATTAGTGTATGTGTTTACATTCAGCATATATATTAATATCTTTCTATATGTTATAAATCGATATAGAATATGCATCACATCCTGAAACTATGCAATATGCTGCTATTAAATTTTAAATGTTTATATTATCCGCATATAGACCCATAGCCAGATCGACAGACAGATAGCAAGATCGACTAATAATCAGATCGACAGACTTATAGCCGGATCGATATATAGGAAGGTATGAAGAAAGATAAATTAGGCAAACACTTTTTTTAAATAGTTACCTTTACTTAGTATATATTTTCAATTTCTATTTCTTCGAAATCAAGAAGCCAATAATGACCCTAAAAATGAACACATTTTGCTCATTAAACACACTCAGTGTAAAGGTTATTATTTTATAGTTGTTGTTTTTTTAAAGTAAACACGTCCGGTGTTAAATTGATAAGTTAAATTAAGAAGACCGAGTTAGACAGGAAGGTCAAGAGTGTTAGCATTATCACATATTTAGAGTGTGTTTGGTATAGCTTGGTGTGTATATGCTGGATCACAGATGTGTGGACTTAATGTTGGGTTGATGTGTGGACCGCCCAAATTTGGGTCAGTGCAGAGCTAAAGCCCCGTATTTCTTTCGACAGCCGACCGAAGAGCTGATTAAAGCGACTCAACCTTTTGAGAGAATTAGTATGGATTTCAAGGGACCTCTCCCTACTGTTTCAGGAAATAAATATCTACTCACAATAATAGATGAATGCTTTAGATTCCCATTTGCATTTGCGTTTCCCGATATGTCTTCCCTCATTGTTGTTAAATGTTTCAACGAACTATTCACCCTTTTTGGATTTCCAGCGTACGTCCACACTGATAGGGAAACTTCGTTTATGTCTACAGAGGAATCGCAACCAGTAGAACGACTCCTTGTAGCCCAAGAGGAAACGGACAATAGAGAGACTAAACGTGTCTTTATGGAAAGCCATCACTTTGGCTTACATTCTAAAGAACTGGGCATAGCTAAATGGGAACTAGTATTAAATGATGCTCTGCATTCCATCCGGTCATTACTATGCACTGCAACTAACAGGACACCACATGAACGACTTCTTGGGTTCAACCAAAGAAGTGGTTCCGGGACATCACTGCCAACATGGTTGACCAGTCCAGGTTCTGTCCTGCTGAAGAAGAACGGTAGATCGTCTAATTATGATCCCATAACAGAGGAAGTTAATTTGCTAACCCACAGTACGCTTTTATCGGAACACCAAACGGTCGAGAGGAATTAGTCTCATTACGAATGTTAGCCCCCTAGGGAGCTATAGAAAATGAGAATCTGAGTGGAACAGAGCTTGATATTGACTACCCCGTGCAAATCTCGCCACCCAGAAATCAACCTACTGATTTTGTGATGGCTAAAAAAAAAACACCAGCACCACGAAGGCATAGTCAGACTGTATATGTATGTGTGTATGTATGTGTGTGTGAGAAAGAGACAGAGAGAGAGAGAGAGATATTAAACGTGTATGATTGATGTATATGGCTATACCTCTGTGTAGGTTATGAATATTGGACGCAATATTTAATTTATTGGCTTTTTCCAAGAAAAATCATTCAAGATAAATTATTAAAATCAAATATCTTAGTATATGTGAAATAAATGCACTATTTTATGTTAAATGCACTTTGGTATATTTGTGTAAACCACAAACCCTTAATTTAATTCCCTTTAAAATTTCGCCTTTTTTCTTTTTCAAAGGTAAACGAATGTGTAATACAAATATTTAAACCAGAACTTTACATCAAAACACAATAGAATGAGCAGTGTTAACGATATAGACGCCCATACGTACCAAGACAATGTCCTTAGAATAGCAGAAAAGATTGCTGAACTGCTAAAAGAAGTCATTAAATTGAAGTACAGACTGTTCACCGAAGTAGAGCTTAAAGCGATAGAAGAAAAATCTGTGGTTTTGTTAGAAGAATATTGTAGGCTTTGTCTGATATCCGACATACGAACTCAAACTAGATCTGATGAAAGCGAAATCCAAGAGCAAGTCTCTAACCCAGATTTCTTGTTTCATGACCTCGTCCAAGAAAATCGAAAACTTCGGCAAATACTAAAGCGACAGAGAGTGGCGGAAGAGCTTCAGAGATTGAAGCAAAGATTTTATGCAGTAACAAACACAGATACCTGCATGAGCTACATGAAGCAGATGGACGTTGATGCTCAAGGATTTCTTGAAAGGCTGACAGCAGACAAAGCTAAGACATACTGCATTGATTTGATTGACGAGCTACTAGATCTGATCGAGAGAATCACTAAGTATAAAAGTAACACGAAGAAGCAGGTCGTTATCGAGTCTATAACTGGGGTCTTAACACTCGGAACAGCTTCTGCAACGGGCGTAGTCGCTGCCGTGGGAATAACTGGCAGGACTGCAAGCGCTGCGGCTTCGGCGTCTGCTCCAGCAGCCTCAAGAGTTGCCAGTTTCTCGGGATCAGCAGCTGCACCTGTGGTTTTGGATATTGCCTCTGGAACTGCTGCTGCTGCCAACGTTGCGAATTCTGTATCCAAGGTAGCTGTCATTTCCACCACAGCTGCAAGAGCAGGTTGCACGACAGCCACTGTTGGTAAAATTGTTATAACTGCGGGCAGCGCTATAACCGAGGCCATTAACATAGGAACTGCTGTAACGAACGCAAAACCTCAAACGGCCAATCAGAACAGATTTAGACATGAACTGTTCAGGACATTCCAAGAGTCGTATTCTACAGCAAGTCCAACGACGCAATCTCACACTGATACAGACACTCAGACTAACACCAGGACCATGGCGCTGAAAGTTTATGAAAAACTAATTAACGATGAGGACACCTATTTGATGCCTTAAAAAATTTTTGCCTAAATTCTATAATTAATAAATTGTTTATATTGGCTAAAAAAAACTAAAAGATTCTTAAACTCCTTTATCCCACTCTCAATGAGTGTGTTGTATGTTGATCATCAATGACAAATATATAGAAGCCTTATTCAACAAAACACTGGTTGTGTGTCTCTGAGTAGTTACGTATGTGAATATTGTTATTGCTTGCATCAATATTGTTATTGTTATACTAGTTATTCTGAAGTAAACAAGTGTATTCATATTAAATTTTCATCTTTTTGGGCCAATAAACTTATCATATCTTATTTTTTTTTTTTTTTTTTATCAAATGTTATTAAATCAAAACAAATGTCTGGTAAAGATATAGTGCATCTATTGGAGAATTTCAAGATAAAGGTCAAGATCACCAAACAGCTAAATAAAAAGAATTGCGATATAATTGTTGCAATATCTCTAATGTGTGCCAGTTAATCTTCTTATCAAATTTCCTTTATTACCGATAGTTAATTAATTTGCAGAGTAAAAACATCCCTTCAAAATTCATATTGACATTTCCTGCTGCTAATTGAAGAGATTGAAAAATCTGGATTCTGAAGGGCTAAACAATGCATAAAATTATTATATGCGTTTTAAATAAATTTTCTTATCTGCACGTCCTTTGTCTTGTTCACCATACAAACCAAGCTAGCTATTGTAGTGGGCTTTTTGCCAATTATAAAAATCTTCATTTATGGGTGATTTCATGTATAAAATGGACAGCATTACCCACCGGCTATTTTGATGATTGCAGATTTTCTTCCCAAGCGAAATATTTATTAACTCTTTCTCACCGAAATTATTTACCACATTCTGGTGGAATCAACGTTGGTATCGTTTGTGTTAGGAGAGAAAGAGTTAAACTCTCCCCTATATATTTTCTTAACCAGCAAAGTCTAGTATCTATCACAGTGAATTAAACCGGCCCGTAAATGTAAGTATCACTCCTCTCCTTTCTCCCACCTTTCTACCTTAACAACTAGTCCCATTACACTATTAGACTTTTATTCTGAATTTTTAGTTATAATTGTAAATATTTGATGGGCTCTATGATATTTTTTAGCCTTGGCCCTTTTTCTTATTACATCCTGCCAATTATAATAGGCCCCCCCTACTCACATAATACTTTGGTCATACTCCCCCTCTCCCAGCCTTTTTATTTGTTGGCACTTTAAACAAAAAAAGCCATTTCCCTTCTTGGTCAGTGCATTATAGTATAATAACGTTAATGGGAATGGCCCGATTTTAAACTCCAAAAACATTTACTTCTAGACCAATTATTATATAACACATTTCCCCCATCCCAGCCAAAAACATTAACTTCTAGACCAATTATTATATAACACATTTCCCCTAAAGCAGCCAAAAAAAAAACTTTTCATCCCGCCCCAGCCCCTCCGAAATATATACTTTTGGACGTGAGTTCGATCGCCGATATCTCTTATTTTTCCGCTGAGCCTACACCTTTTAAAAAAAACTTCTACATATAATATCTGAGTATTTTTCAGCTCGTTAGCTCTTTATCATAATATTTTAGAGACTCTCTGATCCTTTCCTGACAGATCATACTGCACATACTTAGTGCGTGGGAATTATAGTATCCCTTTTATGACTCAATGTGAGTCTGGTCAAATGGGTATAAATGAAGGATTATTTACTTAATGGTTGAACAACGGTCAAGGGGGAAATTGAATGGACTCTCTCTTATTCATGGCCTATGGAAGAAGTCAATTTCTTCTGTGAGGTAACTTAAGTGTTTTGGTTCCACTGTTCATTAATTTACAAGTGAAAATAACACTAAATGCTCCTTATTAAATTTATGTAGACCTATACAAAATTTTTATCTTCGTTTTTTTTTAAACAGAAATAAACGATTTTGGTATGGTGTATGTAGCTCTTAAAAGGCTGACTAAATAAAATTTTAAAAAAAAGATTACAAAGAGAGTTTGTGTTGATGGCGCCCTCATGGGGGTGCAAGGGGATGCACTTGCACCCCCTGTATTCTGGGCAGCCAAATTCTAGACATTTTTTGCTCCATCAGATCAATCAAAATCTAATTAACAACTGAAAAAGTAGTGTTTCTACTAGTGACTGAAGTACAATTGTAGTAGACTAGCCTAGCCTTATCAGGAATTGATGGCTGACCATGTACGTGCATCCCTCTGAATTCTGAATAACTAACTTTTAGCCAGTTTTTTGCACATTCAAATCAATTAACTTCTGTTAGGAAACAACTTGACATGTAGTGCTTCCACTGAAATAAAGTTAATAAGGATAAGCTATTATTGGAATAAACTAGAATAGGCTAATCTGTAATTCTTGTCCGATCATGTCCGCTTTATTATAGGCTTGCAATTCAATATTTTTTAGCTTGTTAGTCGTGACGAATTGTTTTCACTTGCAAGCTATTATAGTTATCATTATATTTAGTAAAGGCCTAGAATATGATAAAAGTTTTCGGAGGACAGATCTTTGCCAGCTATCTTTTGATTTAAGGGAAAGTTTCTTTTGACAAGATTGAGAAGTGTACTTATCTAGGTAAATGTATTTACGTCTTGCGGAGTTTCGGTCAATGTTAGCGCTTACTAAAATAGCAGGTGAAACACGTTCACCAGTTTATGATAGAAGAGAAGTAAGAAATTTCTTCCCTTGCCATCTGAGTCAAAACATTGATTTGTATCGACTGAGCACTAGAAACAGCAAGATATAACTCCGTTTTCTTGGAATTTTGGCAATGAAAATGCAGATATCTCTGGCACTTAATAAATTTGTGTGAGCGTTGGATTTGTTGATGGAGATTGTATTCTAGAAGAATTCATTGGCTTTGTCCCTGTTGTTAAGAGAGACGCAGTGCTTGTATCAAACGTTATTGTCAGCGAATACATTATGTACAGTCTAGACATGGAAAAACTACTCGGCCAAGGCTACGATGGCTGCCCCCCTGATAAGTAACATACAGAATTGTGTTCAGGCAAAGATTTGTGAAAAATATCCCAAAGCAGACTTGTCCGTTGCGCGTTCCACTGACTTTTTGCTATCATTGACCTGAATGACGTTCCAGATATATGTAATGCTGTTGTGTCATCAAGAAGATTATCTGTTTCTTTCGTAACAGTCCCAAGCGAGAGTGTTGGTTCTAAATTTACCTCTTTTGTGTGAGACACGATGGACAGAGAAACACGAATTAATTCTCGCTTTAAGTCACAACTTTGAGAAGATCTTTGAGTGTTTCAAAATAATGATTCTAAGTGAAACCAGACAATCTGCATATGTTATATCAGTGCCTGCTTCTCGTGTGTTTCTGATTTGTCTTTTCATTGTCGTCAATTATTCACCCGTTCTTGAACCAGTTTCCGTGATATTACAGTCTGTCCATCTTAGCACAAGCAGCCGCTCAACAGCACATCAGCAGTCACATTAATGACTTAATCAAAAACCAACTTGACAATGCTGAGGAACACTTCAGGGATAGCATCCTTAGTAAGGTGACACTGCTGGCAGACAATCTTGGTAATGAGTTGCGCTGCAGTCGACAGATACACGGAGCAAAAACCACATGTTTGCATTTAGAGATTATTACAGAACACGACTTTACATTCCGTGTCTTGATTCGTTAGTTTCTTCATTAACGTCTCACTTTTCAATCAATAATAAATGCTCAGTTCAACCTGTTTTGTCTACATCCTAAAACGATTCAAGAATTACAACGTACAGAACAATATCAAAACTGCCAGATAAGCGTTTATTGCCGGATTGTCCATCGCGACGAGAAGCAATTCAGTGGTAAATTTATTGACAGTTCTGGCAGCATTAGCGCTTTTTGTTTGATCGACCGTTTGGGATGCACGGGCCGCACGGATAAACAGTCAATAGTTTGTTCACATTAGTTTTTTTTATTTTTTTATTTCATGAAACAAGTTTTTACAGTGAACTTAATATCACATAGGTATAGGGGTAAGGGAGTGAGAGGGCGCCAGTTCTTTTCTTTAACATTCTCTGTAATTAAAAAAAAGTTGAAGCTACGACTTTGAGCCATAGGTGGCAACTTGCACCTTCCTGTAAAAAAAATCCTGCGGGCGCCCATGTTTGTGTCATCACTCAAAGAGTCATCACTCAGAGGCGGCCCCCATCGAAGTCCCCAATGGAACAAAGGACCCAAAATTTTTAAGTCATAGTCTTGTTTTGATCGTTTACATTAATAAATTGTAAAAAAAATCATTTGGCGTTTTTTTGTCACATCAAAGCAAACAGGACAACACTTCGTCTTTGATAAGACTCTTCTAACTCTTCTGGAATAAGTAGAGTAGAGATCCAACTGATCACCTTAAAACAGAATGGAAACCGCCCAGTCAGTGACGGCGGCACCTTGTTGCGGTAGCTCAGGGTATCATTCCTTCCAATTAACTTTTTTCAAATGTGTTCCATGTGATCTCGAATCTAGACTAAGTATAGATCTGGAATCTAGTAACCAGGCCAAATCTAGAATCTAGACATAGAATCTAGATATATAATCTAGATCTAGAATAGAATTCGTATGACTTTAAATCTTAAAATTACTAGACCTGAGTTAGGTCAATATTATGATCAGGTTTAGATGTAGATCTATTTAGATACTACTGGATAATAATGCACTATGCTGTTCGCATCACATTCACTTCTTAATGTGATACTATTGTTTACATAATTAATAAATCTGCACCCCTAAGCTGTAAGAAGATAAACTATTTCCTTAATAATTTACAGATGTATATTTTGTTCAAATTGTTTAATAAGTTTAAATCTAAATCTAGATCTACATCTGGCCTCTATTGAGTCTAATTTAGATTGTTGTGAAGTGTATCATGAAGATATGTCAAAACTACACGTTATAAAGTAGTTTTTTTTATTAACTTTTAACTAAAACGAAATTCGTATCAAAATTATTTTTTTAAAACTTATTTGAATCATTATTTCATCCATGAGTAAGTTAATAAATGGAAATTCCATTTTATAATGATCAATTGATACCTTTTCCATTGTGACTTTAGATTTAAATTTTTTGTACCAATCTATGAATGAAGCTGGATTTAATAATGAAGAAGTCTGTGACCTTTTTAAAAAGACTTACTTCCTCTGAAGTTTTTCATTTAAAAGTTGTTTTTTTGTTGTTGTTTTTTTAATCTGCTTGCATAGATAATTAAAAAAATTAGATGGTTCACTTTGGAAATGAAAAAAGTAGCCGTTGCATCAGAACTTAGAATGATCTAAAATATCATGATGTCCGATTTTCATTTTCTCTTCTAGTTTCTGAGATCTAAACGGGACGGACGGACAAACGGACAGACGAACAGACAGGTCACGCAAAACTAATAGCGTCTTTTCCTCTTTCGGGGGCAGCTAAAAACAACTTATCCTAAAAGCATAAAAAGTTAGATCTAGATCTATTGTCATTTAGCCACATTTTAAAAAGGTTAAAACAAACAAACAAACAAAAATAAAAACTTATTCGTATTTTTTTAGTTCATTTAGAGAACACAATACCAAAATAAATGTTGAATGGGGAACGTAAATGTAACATTTCATGTCATTTTTATCCTCTTGGCCTGAAGCGTGTTGAATAGTCGATAAATCGAAGGATGCTAAAACAGTTAAGGATCGTCTTGATAATAATAAAGAAACGAAAAGTATGACAGAGGGTGGGGGGTAGGAGGGGTACGGTCGAAAACCAACATGGGGTTTAATAAATATTGAAATCAGAGATTGTATGTAGGACTATTTTTTTTTGTTGTGAGCAGGAAGTCGTGGGGTAAGGAGAGGAGAATATAAGTGAAAAAGATACTAGAATTCATGGGCCAAAAGCATATGCGTTTGTCAGTTGTCTGCCATGCACCGTTTTGCAAGTCATCCCCTCATATGACTTCTTTATGATGTTTGTGTTTTTTTTAGGCACTCCATAGTGTCTCAAAAGTCTCCAGAGAGTCTGTCTGTCCACACTGTCAAACAACTTCTCATAGTCTATTGCTATTAATTTTGTATAAAAATGGGTAGAGTAAAAAAAATCACAACAAAACTAGAATTAACAAAAGATGCAGTTTGTTTTAGACTTTGATCTCTCTTTTCAGTAGTTTACATCACATTTTGTATAAAGGAAGGATTATAAATGTACTGCAAGTAGACAAAGTCAAGAATCATCAAAAAAAAATGTAACAAAAAAAATCAAAAGCAATTCTCAAAGATATGCTTTTACCCCTGGTTATAAAAAAAAAATGAAATAATTCAACTGTACATGTGAATACAATACTGTCTCAGTAGATGAGCACGCGTAAATACATATTAAATAATTTGTCAAAATATCAATTTAAGCATCTTTCATGTTACAGTGTAGGTTAAGCAGCATTGAGAGAAATGAAATAAAAACTTTGATCAGTGTTTCCCAAACTGTCCTTCGCGGAACCCCAGTGTTCCGCGAGGCCTAAATAGGTGTTTTACGAATTTCGGAATAATTAACTAATAGGCATATACGTGAATTAATCTCTTTGAAAAAGAATACTATAGAATGTTCGAAGTGTTCCGTTATAGAAAAAGTTTGGAAACCACTGACTTAGATTACAGCGATCCTTTGCGACAATGATTAAAATAATGGGATCCCACTTGACCTCCAAATGGTTCTGAACTCTACATACAATGCTGCACAGCATAATTAGTTGTTTATCTGTTCATCTAGTTATAATGAAACATAAAAAAAATACTTGCATCTATGAAAATAAATGAACGACCTGAATTCAATCTCGAGGGCTAGAGCTCTGCAAAGTTAATTCACTAACAACTGTGCTTATGAAAATAGAATGTTTTATAGTTTATCTGTTGTCAGTTTCAAACTTTTATCTCTAAAATGTATAAAAGGGATTAAATTAGATTATACGAACTAATCAGTCAAAACAGTTTCTTCCCCTTGTCCGAGATACCTAACAAAGTAAATTAATTATCAATAGTTTATTAACTAATTGTTTAAATTTCTTTATTGTTTATTGCTTTGTCAGGTAAAAGAAATAATTGTACAAAATTTCAGCTTAGTCCCAGATTAAATGTGAAAGAAATATCGTGTACAAACTTTTTACACAGACAGAATTTAGCTTTGTATAAAGGATAGCATTAAAACAAAAATCTATACTGTATGTCTAGGCAATACGTAAAAAATAAGTGGTTTGGTATTAAGAAAATGATTAATAAAAATATGTATAACAATAAAAAAAAGCTAAATGTACCAAATCTGTTTCTATGGCTGTAGGTTAACAAGGATGTCATGTAGCCAGCACAATAGCGTTTACATTCTCAAGATATGCAATGTACCTATTGATTTTGGATGGATTAAAGAGAGGCCTGAAGTTCCCAAAGTTTAAATTCCACCAAAAGATTTGAACTCGAGAGCCTGGTTTCGGAAGCAATGCACTTTTTCGCTAATCTCTAACAAATTGAAGTTTTGAAATCAAAGCAGCGCAAAAATTAATATCTTAATAGAATTTTTTATGCATTTTTGTTAATTTAATTAAATGCTGATTATGTAAAGCCTATCTAGAAATAAATGACCAGAATTTGAAAAGAAGGTAAATCAAGACAGCGAGTAAATAGAAACTGTAACTCGGTGAATTAATTATTTTATTTCAAAGAGACAAAACAGAGTGTTACTTTTCAATAGCACCAAAAAAGTTAAAGATCAGCAGAAAAGAAAAACATATAAATACTTTTTTAAAAATTCCAATGCACCTTTACACAGCTTATATAAGGACCTATCTTTGAGTATGAAGATTTTTTAGTACAACATATTAAGCAACTAATATTTGTGTACACTTGTGTACTGATTCTTTAGGATTACTATATATATAGATAAGAGGTCCTATCTAGTAAGGATAAAAAGCATTTTACATCAATTATTTTTTCGTCTTCTTAAATTGTTTTTTTCTCTTATGCGATACAGCTAATCTATGAGCTAGTTTACTGAGATATGGGACAGCCACCAGGCCACCTGATATGAAAATACCAAATACTGGAATGAACTCTATTCCAATGCTAGCTCCAGTTAAGACCAAAGTAACGCCGTCCCAAGCCAGAAACATTTTGTTGTCTTCGTCTAATGCTTGTATTTTCCCTTTGATGTCACTCACTGCTTGGCATAAGTTAGATATTGCGTAGCATTTGTCACCGTGTGCGTGAATCTTTTCCTCAAGTGACTCGGTTTCTATTATCAACTTATTAAAGAGACCTGGGGGTTTGATAACAGGAATTCTAAGATTCAGTACTTTTAGTTCTAATTCGCTTCGCTCAGTTTCTAGCTTTCGAATTTCTTCAAAATGGACTTCATGTCTTTTGGCGTAGCTCAATCTCTGAGCAAACCAATTCATCGACTGAATATATGTCTCCATCTTTTCTTGCTCGGTATTGTTGGGTTGAATATGTTCAATTGAAGCCTCGGGCATTTCTTTGTCACTTTTATATCGCTGACAATGCTAGATTTACAATCTTCTAATGAAGCCTCAAGACTTGCAAGATATTCTAAATCTTCATAATTAAGCTTATCGTGGAATGATTTGACTTTCTCTGCTAAAACACATTCATTATCTAATCCCATGTTTTGTGTTTGGTTGCTTTGTTTTATTCACTGCGAAAGTTACTGTACTTCTTTTGTTGCGTTTTCTTTGACTATTGATTTCTAGCTTATCAATTTTTTTCATCAGAGCAATTGCAGAGTTTTTTAGGCTCATTCCATTCATTGGGGGAAATGAGAACGGACGTTTGAGTTCGAATCATTGAAACGTTTCTGTTGAAAATGAAAAAAAAATGTTCATTAAAAAGTGTAATTTTCATAAAGTTAAGGTGTAATTAGTGTCAAAAGGACAATAAGAACTTAAAACGACAGATGCACAGACTACAGAAATTGTGTCTCGATAACCAAAACATCTAAAGGATAAGTTATAACTAGAAAACTATTTTGTCTTAATTCTTTGTCTTTTTCGCTTCTTTGACGCTGACGAAGACCCGTTGGTCCAAACTTTTTTTGTTATACTTTGTTCAGCAGTTTTCTAATATTTATTTTTTTTTATCATCGATTAGCTTGGTCCGAAATAATGATGGCAACTAGAAACGACTTCTGTATCTATACACTTTTTTGGATGATTTTACTCAGTGATGCCCAAAATACGGCCCGCGGGCCGGGACAAGCTTTTACCCGTCCCGCCTCACTTTTTCTCTGATGGATTGGTACCACGACCTTTAACATTTTTTGCTTTTATGAAATGGGAATTAAGAATCTACCAGAACCATTGAACGGATTTTTACTTTTTATTTGTGGAACTTTATAATAAGTCACAAGATTTGTTTAATGAAGACATCTGGCTGCTTCAAAAATACAACATATAGATCTAGAAACAGCATATAAAAAAAAAACAAATATGGTGGCATTTTTAGTTTGAGCCTCGAATAAAAGATATTTAAACTACGTCTAGAGATTGGAGGATCCATATGAATATTTACCAAAAAGAGACGAGAAATTGGATTAGAGGTAAGCCTAGCTACACTGTTGCTCACAATTTTAACAGAAACGAAGCCATTTTCCGAATAAAAACTAGATTAAAGATAAACCTCAAATATCAATGTTATCAATGTAAGTACTAGATCCACAGGTTTAAATTAAAATAGTTTCAGGTCAATTTCATTTTTTTTTAACCTTTTTTTTTTGATCATGTGGCCCGCGACACCAGCGTCGGAAATTAAAATGGCCCGCAGGTGGCATTCGGTTTGGGCATCACTGATTTAACTGAATCGTCGCGTTAACATATTCTATTCATTTCAAATTGAAATGTATTAATACTTAAGACAGATTATTAAATGTGCAAACAAACGAGTCAACTGAAGCCTAAAATACAATAGACTCGAACCTGAAAGCGACTGAAGGGGAAAAATTTATAAGCAAACAAAACAACGATGAAACGAATGAGCTTTATTTCTTTTCTTATCTAATAAGATTTTTTGATGTTCGGTCTCTAGCAACATTATTAAAGTTCTCTTCTGATTCAACGCTTGTCTCAGTACCTACTTATTTCTTATCTTATCTTGACTTTTGTGAAGCTCTCACAGCTGCATCGTTTTCACAGTAAAAGTTCTAATAGTTTTATATGTCGCCAATATATAAACGATTGGCTTATCGGTGCTCTTTCTCTCACTTTGACCTTTCCCAATTATTATCGCATTCCTCGAATTCTTACGTAATTTAAGGGATTTTCATTGGTTGACATGTTATCTATTTGAATACAGATGTTACAATAAAAAACAATGGGTTTAGTAAGAATCCGGATTGGGGTTCACGGCCTCCCATGTCGCCCCCCCCCATCCCGATGCCAATGACATCTACTCCACCGCTAGAGTGGTTTGGAATTTTGTTTATTTATTTTATTTATTTTATTCTATTTTATTTTTGGGTTTAATGTTAAACTATCGCTTGCACCAGCGTTGTCAAGGATGGTGAGGTGGAAAAGGGTTGAAATAAAAAAAAAAATCTCCTTAATAAAATACTAAAGCAAACAGTCACCGACTTTCATATGCAAAACAAAAGGGGTTTTGAAATTCAAGACCCCCTCTTTAAAAAAAATAAAAAAAAATTAAGCGAATTATCGTCAGCAAATAATTGTGCGTAGCCAATGTGGGTTTTAGGATTATAACTCTCATTAAGATAAAAGAAAAGCAATGCTACAATCACTCAATCCAAATCACAAGGAAGATGATGCCTATTATAAGCTATACCGACAAGATCAACGTCTTATCTTTCGATTCAGGACAGGACACAACAGAATGAGACAACATATGTACCGGAAGCTCAAAATTGGAACCAGTGAAATCTACCCATGTGAAGTGTCACATGAGAATGATGAACATGTCCTTCAGGACTGCTCTCTTTACCAAGAGGCCCGTACAAGACACTGGCCCCAAAACACCCCAATACAAAGAAAACTATATGGAGAGTTTCCTGATTTGGAAACCAATGCGCAGTTCATCTAATGTATTGGTCTAGTCATCTGAACCCTCCAACAGTTCATCTCATGTATTGGTCTAGTCATCTGAACCCTCCAACAGTTCATCTCAGGTATTGGTCTAGTCATCTCAACCCTCCAACAGTTCATCTAATGTATTGGTCTAGTCATCTGAACCCTCCAACAGTTCATCTCAGGTATTGGTCTAGTCATCTGAACTCTCCAACAGTTCATCTCAGGTATTGGTCTAGTCACCTGAACCCTCCAACAGTTCATCTCATGTATTGGTCTAGTCATCTGAACCCTCCAACAGTTCATCTAATGTATTGGTCTAGTCATCTGAACCCTCCAACAGTTCATCTCAGGTATTGGTCTAGTCATCTGAACCCTCCAACAGTTCATCTCAAGTATTGGTCTAGTCACCTGAACCCTCCAACAGTTCATCTCATGTATTGGTCTAGTCATCTGAACCCTCCAACAGTTCATCTCAGGTATTGGTCTAGTCATCTGAACCCTCCAACAGTTCATCTCAGGTATTGGTCTAGTCATCTGAACCCTCCAACAGTTCATCTAATGTATTGGTCTAGTCATCTGAACCCTCCAACAGTTCATCTCATGTATTGGTCTAGTCATCTGAACCCTCCAACAGTTCATCTCATGTATTGGTCTAGTCATCTGAACCCTCCAACAGTTCATCTCAGGTATTGGTCTAGTCATCTGAACTCTCCAACAGTTCATCTCAGGTATTGGTCTAGTCACCTGAACCCTCCAACAGTTCATCTCATGTATTGGTCTAGTCATCTGAACCCTCCAACAGTTCATCTAATGTATTGGTCTAGTCATCTGAACCCTCCAACAGTTCATCTCAGGTATTGGTCTAGTCATCTGAACCCTCCAACAGTTCATCTCAAGTATTGGTCTAGTCACCTGAACCCTCCAACAGTTCATCTCATGTATTGGTCTAGTCATCTGAACCCTCCAACAGTTCATCTCAGGTATTGGTCTAGTCATCTGAACCCTCCAACAGTTCATCTCAGGTATTGGTCTAGTCATCTGAACCCTCCAACAGTTCATCTAATGTATTGGTCTAGTCATCTGAACCCTCCAACAGTTCATCTCATGTATTGGTCTAGTCATCTGAACCCTCCAACAGTTCATCTCATGTATTGGTCTAGTCATCTGAACCCTCCAACAGTTCATCTCAGGTATTGGTCTAGTCATCTGAACTCTCCAACAGTTCATCTCAGGTATTGGTCTAGTCACCTGAACCCTCCAACAGTTCATCTCATGTATTGGTCTAGTCATCTGAACCCTCCAACAGTTCATCTAATGTATTGGTCTAGTCATCTGAACCCTCCAACAGTTCATCTCAGGTATTGGTCTAGTCATCTGAACCCTCCAACAGTTCATCTCAAGTATTGGTCTAGTCACCTGAACCCTCCAACAGTTCATCTCATGTATTGGTCTAGTCATCTGAACCCTCCAACAGTTCATCTCAGGTATTGGTCTAGTCATCTGAACCCTCCAACAGTTCATCTCAGGTATTGGTCTAGTCATCTGAACCCTCCAACAGTTCATCTAATGTATTGGTCTAGTCATCTGAACCCTCCAACAGTTCATCTCATGTATTGGTCTAGTCATCTGAACCCTCCAACAGTTCATCTCATGTATTGGTCTAGTCATCTGAACCCTCCAACAGTTCATCTCAGGTATTGGTCTAGTCATCTGAACCCTCCAACAGTTCATCTCAGGTATTGGTCTAGTCATCTGAACCCTCCAGCATAAAAATAAGAAATAAGATTTTTTTCAGCCAGTCGCTGGGCTCCCCATGAATAACGTGTAGTGAATAGCGGATTTGATATTTGGCGTACAATATTTTAATAGAAGAATATCAGGATGTTGCACTGTAGACACCTTCAGATTATGCATTTTTTTAGTTTCAAATATAGGAAAAAACTTGGCACCGGTGCCCTACGCCGAACCACGCTTAGGAAGCTTCACGGCGCTCCCTAATGGAAGGGTGTCTATTGTTGTTCCACTAATTCCACACACAAAAAAGCTACTCCAGGATACACAAGACCTCCGTTAAAATGAAGGGACTGGATGTATATGGATATATATGTTTGTTCGTGTGCGTGTGATTTTGTGGATATACGTGAATGTGCGTTTGTGTGAGTGAGTGTGTGTGTGTGCGCGCGTGTGGTTATGTGGGTGTGCGTGAATGTGTGGGTGTGCGCGTGACCTCCGTGTCGAAGGTGTGCGTGTGTGGGGGGGGGGGGGGGTGTGTGTGTTTTTTAATCGTGTGCAAAGTTAAAAAAAAAATACATCCAAATCCCTCCGCGAAAAAAGAAGTCATGAACATCTTATCATAGTTAAAAGCTTTTTTTTTTCCAACTAACAAATTTCTTAAAAATATAAATCGGGAATTCATATGACGTGTCCAGCTACGGACTTTGATATAAGTAAACAGAGATCTTATAAATGTGCACAAGACTCTATTTTCTTGCGCCTGTAATTTAGGTTAGTCTTTTAAAATCATTTCATTATGTATATTTAATACTTACTTTATTATTAGACCTGCCTTGACATTTTTTTTTTTTTTTTTTTTTTTTTGCGGCCCCCGAAAGAAGAAAAGACGCTATTAGTTTTGAGAAATGTAATTTCCTGCTATTAGATATGTTTGGAATGTCTGTCCGTTCGTCTGTCCGTGGGTCCCGATTAAATCTCGTTAACTAGAAAAGATAGTGAAAATCCGACATCATAATATTTTAGACCATTCAAATATCTGATGCACTGGCTACTTTTTCTTTTCTGAAAGCGAAAAATCTAATTTTATAATTCCCTTATGCAAGCAGTTTTTTCATAAAAATACACCACTTTTACAACTTTTCACTATTAATAGTAACAAACACGGGAGGCTCCTTAGCAAGGGAGATAACAATTTACCATATTTTTAATACATTTATGCAAACGGTTTTAGATTATTTGTCAAAAAAATATTTTTTTTACATTTGTATTGCTAAGTTTAAGTAAGTTCTGTTATACTAACTACTACATTTACACAAAAAAATAGTTTTTTTTTTTTTTAAGATTAAAAAATTTATTTAGTTTGCATATAAGTTGGACATAATTTAAAACAACAAATAATAAGTAGTTTTTCATATTATTACGTAAACTGCAATAGACGATAGTGAAGACAGAACACTGGCCCAAAGACTAAAAACGCAAAATACATAGGTGCTCTAATAAATGGAAAACTGTCATGGAATAACCATAATGATGAAACTATCAAAAAATCAAACAAAGCATTAGGGTTTATTAAAAGAAATTTCTATAAATCAAATAAGAACATAAAACTAAAATGTTATTTATCGTTAGGCCAATATTAGTATATGCATCCTCTGTTTGAGACCCCTCAACTCAAGAAAACATTAAGAAAATGGAACAGACACAAAATAGAGCAGTTAGATTCACAACAAACGAATATTTACATTTGACCAGAGTAACACCTTTAGTAAAATCACTAAATTAAAAAGCCTTCAGGACAGAAGACTCAAAAAGTAAAGTAGCAATTATACACAAAACACTGAACCATAATCTTCAAGTACAAAAAAAAAAAAAAAAATACTCAGAAAGACACAAAGATAAAGGCACATTTCTCGTCCCATATGCTAGGACAAATTTGTACAAATGCTCTTTCGTCCCTAGTGCCATTAGAGCATTAATTATATAAGATTAGCTAAGAAAGTATTTTTTTTACGGAAATTTTTTTCTTGAGGAATAAGAGATTGTCCTTTTACAAAACAATTAGAGCAATTATATATAATTATATTATATATCCTTTGGTCTGTGGACCGCTGGGGCTACACACAAGATCCTTCTTTCTCCATTCATCTCTGTCTTTGATAGAATTTTATTCTGATGTTCTTTCTGAAAATATTGAAAACTGCCTTTTTACCTGCCTGGGTGGACCACTTTTGGGACCGATTTTGAGTTTGTGTCTCCACACTCATTTTGCAAGAAATACTTTAGATTTTGTAATATATGAATAGAGCCAATAATTGTTTATTTATTTTAATGTTATAATCATTTTTCAGTCATTTTGCATTAAACACTTTAGATATCTTAAAACATAAATATGTAAACATTATGCAAGAATTTTAATAAGCTAAAGTGAATAGATTCAAAATATATCATTTATACAGATTCCAAAAGTTCCCTTGAAAAACACGCAAAGATATTTCCCTACTTGTCAGATTTACACACACACACACACACACACAAACTTTTACTAAATTAAATTGTATGCATTGTCATGTAGAAACTCAGTGGTTTGCTTCCGTACATTGGCAATATAGCTGCAAGACGCCTTACTAGTTGGAGGTACTTCGTCTTCTTGCAGATTTACTTCGTTCCCCAGCATTGTACCTCAGAATCTTGTTCTCAATGTTCTCCTGTTCTATGAGGAAGGGAGAGATTTTCTAGTAGACATTTGAAGGATGACCGTCAATATGCAGCTGGTGCCATCCCTTCACTAAATTGTTTGTTCGTGTTAGATTTTCCTGTACTCAATCTCAAACATTCCATAAATCTTGAAAATATTAGTCACTCTTCGGTTTCGTCTCTGGCAACAGAGCCAGGAGTAAAATATTGAAGTGATGATGTTTGACGTTTTCTAAGAATAAAGTTTTTATCTGTAGTACGGCTCGTGTGTTATCATTTAAATCTGTTCGTCCTGTATCTTTAATAACAAATGTTAGTTACGAGCGACTCATTAGCTCATTAATACATTTAAGTCAACAGAAGTGTCGACCGTAACACTTGTGTAGAAATTTGCTGGGCTGTACTAGAACTTAATTGAGCAAAAACTTACTGGAAAAACTTAGAAATTAAAGACCACCACCAGCTTTATACAGAAGGCAGTATTTTTAGTACATGTAAGCCTAAATTGTAATCTTGTGAAATCATATCGCAGTCGTTTCATTTTATTCTCGTTTCTTTTCGCTGATTGGTAAAATAATTTCTTGTTTTTATTTTCTTTTTTTTTTTCTAGATACACACAAATTATTTTAAGTATCCTAAGTTGAAATATATTCGTTAAATCTATTTTCAAATAGCATTAAAAATGAATGAATTAACGGAAGAATCCATGAGGTTACACAAATATTTAAAGAACTACAATTGACGCAATTCACTAAAGAGGAGAAAGAATGCATGGAGCAAAGGACACTAACTCTGCTGGAAAAACTGTGTTTTCAATTTCTGATGGATAAAGGAACCAGAACCTGTTCCCAGGAACAAAAAGACACACTTTTTTCAATTTTCATTACCATTTTTCACGAACTAAAAAAGAATCGTCGAATTCTTATGTGCCAAGAACTCATAGAAAAATTTCATTATAGCAGAAAGAAATTTTTCGTTCTTTCCCAATCTGATACATGTCTAAATTACATACAAGATATACATAAAAGCACTGAGGGCTGCAAGGAAGACTCACAGAAAAGCACATATCGAAAATACATTCCTAATCTTTTAGTAGAGATAGAAAATTTGCTAGTAAGAATTCTTGACGCAAGGCGTAATATAAAAAAACAGCAGGGTATTGAAGCAGTAACAGGTATACTGTCTATGGGCTCCGCTGCTGCCGGTGGGGCCTTAGGAATTGCAAGTGTAGTGGCCAAAACTGGTGGTACAGTGGCTGCTGGATCTGCCTCTGCAGTAACAGTAGCTAACGTGGCCAAATCTACGACAAAAGTTGTAGCAGCTGTAGCAGACGATTCGATCTATGCTGTTGGGGCTGGAACCCATATTGCGTCTTTAATTCCAATTGCTGCTAATACTGCAAAAGCAATTGGTACCGCTGTTCGATGCGTGTTTGCAGCAGTCTCCATTGTGAAAGAAGCAGTCACTATGGGCAAATCAGCATCTGAAACAGTGCAGTCCAGAAAGACAGACTGTCGATTTCAAAATATTTTGATGAGGTTTTTTTGTTCGCATGTCTATTTATCCACTTCGAAAATGATTTGAATAACAAAGATGCTACTGTTAGTTGTGCTAAGTCAATTGCTTTAAAAGTTTTTGAAAAGGTTATGGCGGAGAACTAAAAAATGTTATACAATTTTTACTTGTACCCAGTGGCGAAATGGGTGTCAAAATCGTGTAGACTCTAAAAGGATGAAGCCCACAAGTAGCACTGTCTACGGATGTAGGCTATTACTTTATTTCGGAAAATGTGTTAGATTAAATTAGTATTACACTCTAGGGAGATTCCTTTTCAACACGAATAAAATAATATTATGAAGCTTTTAACAATTTAATACATAGTGGCATCTATGCGGCCCTCTCGGTGGGACTACCGGCCCATTTGTGTATTCGCCCACAGGGTATTGGCCCACAAGCCCATATAATCAGTCCGCCCTTGCTTGTTCACTCGTTTATATTTCTGCGACAAACCTGGACATGGATCTTGAAAACGGCTCTTACGATGTTCTTAAAATTTAACAGTAGTATATTGTTTAGAAAAGAATTTTTAGCTCGTTAGCTATACTGAGAAAACTTTAGTTTCAACATAATTTTTCAAAAATAAAAATAAAAAAGAAATTTAAATTTGGCCAGAGAACTAGAAAATATTTTTCTTGAACGATCGATATGTTATCGGGTATTTCTGCAGTCATTCAAGAGTTTAATAAATTAATTTTAAGGGATCTAGATCTAAAGGCTTTCATTGAAATATTATAAAGTCTAGTAGATCTATACAACCGTTTAAACCAGGATTCTTTTATTGTAAAGGGCGGGGTGAGACGGGGTTAACAAAAATGTTCCATATTTGTTTTTAATCTAACATTTAGTTATTAAGAGAAAATCATCTGTAAATGTCTTTTTTTTTTGTAGTTTTATTTTTCTTATTTTGTGCTAATTTCCGGTTTACTCTGGTTGAAGATAATTAATAATATAATCTATTTCATGAATCAAATAAATTATAAGTTAATCAGTTCCCATCAAAGCTATGTTTTGATAAAATAATATTTTTGAAAGGTTTTATTTTAATTAAATTCATATTCTTTTGCATTGATTGTAATATAATCATATAGTTTACTTATACATGTTATCATAATGTAGTCTAAAACAACGTTGCTAAATCAAATTGCGATCAGTTTATTCCAATGTAATTATACGTTTATTAATACAATCTTTAAAGACTCTTATAATGTTTTAATGAGGAATCACAAATGAGAAAATTCGAAATAGGATCAGAATGGCAATTAAGTACTATGAACACTTGCTGATTACATTCCGAAAACGCAAATACCTTCCTGCAGACAACAGTACCAGGAAAAAGAATAAGAGGCAGTCAGATATTTTTGATATTTGATATTTTGGATTTTTTAGAACATCTGCACAATTTAGGCCATGTCGAGCCCATAATCCGTCAAGGGTTACCTCCCTTTATAGCCCAAGTGCTAAAAGTTACACAACTAAGTAATTAAAAATAAGGTCCACTCAGACTCAAATAGTAAAAATAAATATAAATGTCAATGACGCACATTAGCCATTTAAATACCATAGCTATCAGCTAATCAAAGACTTCCAAGTACACCGGATACACCAAAAAGCAAAATAGTTAAAGTTTTTCCGGCATGTATGAAAATCTCCATAATTCAGTTTATGATCTCATTTTCTTTAGACCTAATACAGTCAAAATAAAATTCTCATTGCAAGACTGTACCCATTTGTAGAAAATGAATATAGAAAAAGACGTATTACTTCTCTTCCAATGTGTTGTCATTTCACACACTGGACGGCGTCAGGTGTTTCAGATCATCGTCTGAGCATATTCTTTATTTTCTTCGTTCTCTCGTATTAACTCTTTCTCTCCGTAATTATTTTTCCACGTTTTGAAGGCATCCTTCATTTTGCTCATTACTATTTCACTACCTTGTTATGATTGGGCTTCAATAGCTTTGTTGTTTGTTAACAGAAACTGTTGTCTTTGGTATAGAATTAAAGGGAAATTCATGCTCTTTTTATATAACTCAAAGTCAAGTTTAAAAATTTAAACATGTTTTTAATTTAATGAGGTCAAAATCAACGATGGTATCGTCGATTAGGAGTGAAAGAGTTAACCTTGGTATTGGTTTCCTTACTACAACTTCGATATTATCTGTGTGTTAAGTTTTAATGTCGAGTTGTTGTACTGTCAAACAGAGATAGATGCAAAGTTAATTAATGTCCTTGTTTGTCTTTGGAAGAAGTCACGGGCTCCAATATGTGTTGACCTAAATACAGAAATGCTTGTGCGGACTATTACGAACATGAATGTAGGCGGGGGCTCTGAGTGAGGGCGTGTAATAATAATAATAGTAGTAATAATTATAACATTTATATAGCGCTACCTTCGTGCTTGTAGCATGGCTCAGTCAAATATCGTGACTTGGGTGGTGATGCGGGATCAAATAACTGTTCTCGTTTGTACTGAGACCAATCGTCATAGAAGGCCTGGACGCTAACCTGCAACGTCACAGCCTGAGGACTGTTCACACCGATAACTCACAGGTCAAAGGTCTGTACGACCTGTAAACGAGCTATTGGTCTCCACTTCCCACAGGTTGCGGCGCCGCAGATCGGTGTTAAGGCCTCCTGTAAGGTCTCGTTTGAACGCTCATTCTTTGTAGAAAGCGTAATGGCTTAGTGGATACTAGTTTGGTACCTCGTCGGTGCTAATCGAGAGCGACTGGTCGTGGTCAGTGTTTTGAATCCCCGTCTGGGCTTTCCTATGTTTCGTATACTTGTCTTCACCTTCTGAATAACCTTGGTACTTTGGGGATTTTATTAATGTATGTTACATGCCATGTTTATTCATATTTATTTACTTATTGAGCACTAAAAGCTTCAAACGTCATTTATAGTGAATGATCAAGAGGACCAAATGACCCAAAAGTTGGTTACTAATGTATGTTTTTTTTTGCAATTTGTATGTAATCACTGTTTTGTTGATGTAGTGCAACATTTATCTTAAAACACTTATTAGGAAGTGATATAATAAAAAGACTTTTGATTCCACCATGAACCGTGTTTGTTAAATTGCACATGCCCCAGTGGTCAACAAAACACTGAATGCAAAACGGAAAAAAAATGGAAAAATATATTATCTAGTCTAGAGTTTCAGAACTCATAATTACCAAATGAATGTTGAGTGCTTTAAAGTAGTAAGAGACAAAATCATTGCGCAAAGGGAGGTAAAATACTTGTATGTCTTTCAATGCCAGAGGAGGTAATATAAAAAGCTACAGTATATTTCAATGAAAGGGAGATAATAAAACTACCGTAGTGTAGTTCGATACAGTGAGGTTTTAAAAAAAAATGTGTTGAATTCAAAGGGAGGTAACAAAAAAACACCTGGTGCATTGGTTTCAATGCAAATGGCGCTAACTGTTCGTGTTTTAATTAAAAGGGAGGTAACATACTGTTCGTGTTTTAATTAAAAGGGAGGTAACATACTGTTCGTGTTTAAATTAAAAGGGAGGTAACAAGAACCACTCATTTTCAATACCTAGAAAATAAACAAAAACTACTGTATGTGTTTCAATGCAAAGTCAGGTTTCTTTAGAAAGTAACCCCTGCTTCTGGCAAATATCCAGCCATTTTTCACTATTCGGAAATATTCGGCTCCAGTTGATCGGGAGTGTAGTTAGAAGAAGCATACGTTTCAGTTGAATCTAATTATGTATAAAAGGAACAAAGAACCAACTTAATATGTGCATGACACTATTTAGCGACTCTGCCGACTGATGTGTAAATGGTTAAATTCTCTAGCCAGTAGGGCACCATTTATACACAATTTTTAAGAGAAATTACTATAAACGTAATGTCAACGGCCTTGGTCTTTTAGCAGACTTTGCATCAGCATTCACTGTTTTAACTAAGTCGAAAACCTAGGTCTTATGGATAAGCAGAACAGAGGGATCCAGACCAACTTATTAGTCGTGCAATAAAGAATGTTTACAAAAATAGAATACTAAGGCGAAACTGTTGACAAAAGCTAGGAAAATAGATTTATTGTTTGTCATTCGTTAAAAAAAATGAGAATATTTGAACTTACCATATGGTTATTTATATCCTCTTCTTGAAATGTATTTTCCATAAATTTCGAAATACATTAAAGTGAACATATTAAACCACTTAAAAACACATCCAGTTAAGTGAAATGCACAGAAATGTGTCCCAAACACCAATTTTCGATTCACTTGTGCAATGGAAAAAGTCTACACATAAATACAATGGAACAATTCACTTGTGCAATACCAAAGAAAGAAAAGACTTAACACACAATGAACCTCATTCATCCAAAAGAACTGCCATGTGATATCCATGGAATAAACAACAAAACTACGGTCAACTAAAATCCAGTTTTGATTCGAATTAGGTTGTATGTTGTATAGAACAGATAGGGAAGCAAGGGACTCGGTCTTAGTTGTTTACGGTTGGTGAATGGGGTCAAATCTTGAAGTAAAAACATAATCGTGGAAAATAGTGTATGTAAATAAGGAAGAGTCATTCTCCTTAGCAAAATAAAAAAGGAAAAGTCACTCACTGTTATTGACTAGTCTCCATTTCCACATTTACAAAAAGTAACTTCTAGAATTATAGATTTACTTATTGAGGAAAAACAATGTCTAGTAAACAAAAGATTAATGATAAGAATGCTTATCAATTCTTTTCAGCATTAATTTTGTTGTTTTTTAAATATCATAATTTGCGTGAAATTCTTTTTTTTTTTACTCTAGATCAGTGATGCCTAAACTACGGACCGCGGGCCAGATCCTGCCCGAGACGTGGTTCAGACCGGCCCGCCAAAACATCGGCACAAAAGATAGGAAATAGAAACAAATTTAAAAAGGTTGAAAAATTTATTTTCTATTTTAGGACTCACTTTTCCTTTGATGGATTTCATCCTAATTTTTCGTCTTGTAGTAGTCACATTAATTATTTTTTTCTATAAGAACATAAGTTGTTGCTTTCTCGACGACAAGAATTAACAGTTGTTTTAGAGTCTTGAGTAGTTCTGCGGCTGTCTTGAGCTAGCCATGTCCTTGACATCTCATGTGTATAACACAGCGCATCATTTTCTGCATCATTTTGTTTCGTGTTCTTCTGACACCGACATGATTGATGCCGCTCCCTGTAACATTTGTTCGTTATTGTAACGGGATGGTCAAAGAAACGAAAAGTTGAAACTTTCAGGAAAAGTGGACAGATCTTTTTTTTTTTTGTGGAACATAATAAGTCAATATGTTTGATCTGTACAGTAATGTTTTTAAGTAACATAACATAAATTGCATTCTAAAACAAACCCTTTAAAAATATTGAGGAATTGTCTTCAGCCGCTAAGAAAAGATCGGAAAGTTAAGTCAAAAGTTGAGTAGAGTTTTGCGATTGGCGAAACTATTAACCAAGAAATCAAGAAATGAGTCGGCTGGAATACAGGCTACAGAGTTGATCACATTTTAAGAAGAGAAATGAAGCATAAAAAAGTGATTGCTGGCAGAGATTGAATACAATCGTCCAGAAAAAAAAACCAGTTGTAGCTTTCAGCTTTCTGCCATGAAAATTGCAAAATGAGTGAAAGATGTTAGTGAAAATCCAAATTCAAAACTAAATGACAGAGCAGCACATTTCCAAATAATTTCTATTGCCGCTGAGGTGTGACACCAACTGGAACTGATTGACTTACAAAGCCAGACTTCCCTGCTTGAGAAATTTCGAGCAATACAGAATATCAATTTCTACGCCTTGTTGTCCTCATAAGCCTTGCACATATGCGAAAACAATTGCTGGGTATGATCGCAATGTTTACAAGAACTTAATTTAGTGGAAAAACTTTCAGTTACAAGATGCCTGAAACCATTGTTACATATTGACTTATGGGTGTAAGTAGATCTACAGCATACATAGGATTGTGATAAAACTATTTAAAATGTTTTATTCTAAATTATTTATTTTATCTTTCGTTAATGTAGCCCGCGACACGAGTGTCGGAAATTAAAATGGCTCGCAGGCCGTGTAAGGTTGGGCACCACTGCTCTAGATAATGTTCTGAGCAAGATAAATTCATAGTACAAGGACTTCACGGGAAATTAGGATTAAATGCGAACAGAAATAAGACTAGGAGACTCACTTCTATGTACGCTTTTAAATCGGACTCTTAGGGCCGAAAATATGTATGTGGTTGCCCCGGGGTAGGATTTGTGTGGAGGCCCCCTTCAATTTTTTGAAAAACTTCAATTATTGGTTATATCTAAAAGCATGTTATATTTTAGAAGAAATAAAAAAAAATAATTTTACTTTCCTTTTGAAACAAAATTTTATAGTTTTAAAAAGTGTATATTTTCAGTTTGTGGAGGGTTAGGCCGTAATTCGAAGCTGTATTTAATTCTTCCGAGCATGCTACAAGCGTACACTTCCTAATCAAGTCATTTTTGTCAGCCATAAAAGAGAAAAAAAAATGTTAGAAAAAAAAAATTTTAAAGTTTCTGACCTTTCCAAATTCGTATATATTTTTAGCTCTTTAGTGGATGACCCTTTCTTGTGGAAGGTCCCAGGGCTGTAGCCTGGCCTCCCTTAAATCCGCCCTGCTGAAAAAGTCTACACATAAATACAATGGAACAATTACTAACTACTGCAACAGAGAAAACATAGGTCCGTGACCAACAGAAACGATATACAGCCAATCTCTACAATATTTTGTATATGCCGATGACATTATTGAGGAAAGACACCTCTGACATCTAACACTACTGGAAGAAGCATCTCGAACAGCTGGACTTGAGATAAATGACCTAAATATTTAGGAAGTATGATTCATTCTAAAAGAGACATATAGTCAAAAATTAAAGAACCACTAGAGCATTTTAATAGCAATTTAATGGCATATCAGAAAAACAAAGCAAGAATTTGGGTAAAACCGTTGAACAGAATACGGAAGTATTCGTATGGGAAGTACTATATATTTTTGTACTTTTTTGTTGTACTTTAAGTGGTAAAGCGGATGGCTTCCGAGCAAAAGGGTTTCGAATTCCAGTCTTCTGAAATTTCAAACTGCAGGATATATTTAGGACCCGCTCCCTCTCTAATGGGTATGTGACTAATGTGGGGACGTAAAGACGGGTAAAGAGCTGGATGGACTGACTCAGCGGTGCCCAGAGACCCCGAAATTAAAAATCCCAGTCTTCACCAGGATTCGAACCCGGGTCCCCCGGTTCGAAAGCCAAGCACTTTACCGCTCAGCCTCCGCATCTGTAAATACAATATAAACGGGGGAAAAATCTTAGACTTTGCTTTAGATTGAGGAAGTCAAATTTAATATTATAAACACTGGCAGATCTGATCGGTCTCCTCCTCAAAAGTTCTTGATTCAACAATGATCAGTGGTTCTCAACCTGTTGTCCGTATAACCCAAGGAGTCCGCTCGTAGAGAGGCCGCAGAAAGATAAAAACTGTATACAATTAAAATTCGCAAAAATGCCGGTTTATCCAATAGGATAGTTTTAATAACAATCAGCTCGCTCCTACATATTAGTGTCTAGCCCACTACACTCTGACGGCTTAAACAAAAGATTTCAAGAGATATTCTTCACTTGGATGTTTCTGCCTTGGCATTGAATTCTTTAGCGCGTGGACAAACTCAGACCCCAATAGTAGATAATAATCTATTCAATACAGCAAATATCCACAAACGTGGAACTTTAACCAATGTTTGAACAAGGATCCACCACAAATTCTAGTTACAAAATCAGATCCTAGTTTTATATCCTGCATTATGGGTCATTGTACAGAAGTTGTTGACAGCTTTCTCGTCTGTATATATTTGGAACAACGTAGGTCCTCTCCTGTATTGTACCTCATCCGAAGTCAAAGAAACTGACTAAAAACGTGTGCCTAATGAGATTAGTTGCTGCTTACAAAAATTGAGCTGGACATAAAGACAAAATCTCATCAACTTTATCCGAGTAATAATCTCAATAAAATCTCCTTCTACATTTAACATTTATTTTTACACTTGGAATTTATTACATTTATGTAGTTTTTTTTTCACTTAAGGGTGTGTGGGCAAGTTATAACTATAAATGGCGTCCCCCGGTAAAAAAAAAAAAAAACGTTTTAGAACCACCGCCGAAAATAATCAGAAAGTAACATTTAAAAAAAAACGGAAGCTCTTAGACCTTGATAAATGTCGATAGACTGGGTAGTGAGAAAAGACGGATAAAATCAACGAAATTTGGCCGGGGCTTATTTTAAAAAAAAAAACTACTAACCCTACCCCTAACATCTTTTGAATACTAGAAGAATCAGCTGTACTCTGAGGCTGCAATATCTGCCTTAATTAAGGAGGACACGTCGGTGATATTTTTAGAAAGTTCTCAATCCCTAGTCTAAAGTATCGACAGCATACGAGAAATGCGCAATGCAGGTCTAATTAACAAAACATTCCTGTGTTATGAATCATTCAGCAGCTGTCAATGTGTTATTTCATAAGAAATTTTACCCGAAATCTTACGTAGACCTAACGTACATGTAAATATGTAAAGTTCAAAGATCAAAACACACATTTCTCCTTTAAGAAGCTGTTGATTGTTTCAATGAGTAATTACTGTTTACGCGCATGTACAATCAGGGCGATGGCAGTGAACCCTACTCGTTCATTTGCCACGCGCTAATTCTAGGTGTAAATTATTGAATTAAACCATTATAACTATATATATATAAGGCTTGTCTTCGAGTCCGAAGACTAGTGAGAAATGCAGTATTTCATGCGCAGCTCCAGCTGTGACCTACATATTTTGCCACAACCAGTGCAAGCATAACCATTGTCGGCAGGTGGTCGATTTAGATTTTCTTTTCGCCGTCTGCGTTTGCCCTCGGTAGCAGATTTTCTTTTCGTCTCAAATTTGTACCCCGCGGTCTTCGTGAGTTACTTCCAGGGGCTCTCTTCTATGTCAGGAAAGGAAAGTTGAGCCTAAACTGATGTCTTTGAAGCGTTTTCGTTTCACAATTTAATCAACTTATGTACATTTAAATAGATTGATTACCTAAATCTTTCTAGATTATGCATCTAAAAATTGCAAAATAAAATAATGAGACAAGAGTACTCTACATTTTGATGTTTAATTACTAGATTTAGATCTAAACATTAAATTATTTGTTACAAAGTTAGGGTTGAAAAAATACTTCTTTTATCTACTTTACAAAACAACGCCTTGATCCAACTTTCAGAAAGATTTTCACGACATTTTTTGTAGTGTTAAAAAGTATCCATGTCCAGTCTAGATATAGTATATATAAGTCTATGGGCTGAAGTATTAAAATTAAGGTCCACTTACAGGTCAAATAGTAAACATTTTAGTAATCTAATAAAAATCTGTAAATATGTATATATTTATACTTTGCCCAATCCCACCTCAAAGTTTATATTCGATCCCGTCTTTCGGATAAATCTTAGTATTTTCCATGGATCAACGAAATCAAACAGTGTTTGAGGTTGTCAGTTCTAAAACATTTCCCCTTAATATCCTGGTATCTGGGGCAATCAAAGAGGATATGTTCTACGGTGAGATATGAGTCACAGTACTCATACAGTGGGGGGGCTCTCTTCTCTTAAGAACAAAGGACTGTTTGATGTAGGAGTGGCCAATCCTAAGTCTGGACATGGTCGTACTTCCACGCCGTGTCAGACCATTAGATATGGATCGGAAATGAAACATATTTATTTTATGCGCAGACAACCTGTTGCCCTGAAGTTTTAATTCTGTCTCTAACTCTTCATTGGAAATATTAGTTTTAAAGTCACAGCCAATGTCTTTCATTTCAAGGAACATAACTTTTTTCCTTATTTAAGATCCTACACTTTCCCCGATACCTTGCCCATGTTCAGCCAGCAGATATTGATGTGATACAGAATATTTGAATGTTCAGCTTGCGAATCTTCAAGCAGTCCTGAGCTGAATGTGATTAAGAATCCCCAGGTCTGATATCCGATCAATATAATGCATGATATTTAATGCAGCTTTGCACAAACATTTCTGATATGTGACACACTGGAGATGTAATATTGTTTGGTCAGGAAATTGTCATTCCATTTCATTAATTTCCACTAATTCTGCTACAACTCTTTTGCGCACACTCCATTGGTTTCCTGTGAAACTAAGAATCGACAACAAGGTGGTCACATTTTGTCATCATAGTACCTATAATAAAGAAATGTCTTTATACCTTAGTGGACTGATCACTCCATATGTATCTCAAAGAACACTGCGCTCAATGGATTCAACGCTTCTAGTGATGCCACGTTTCTCCCTCAAAAGCTACGGTCTGCGGGCTTTTTCAGTGCACGTACCAAAAGTTTTGAACTCACTCCCTATTGAACTCAGACAGATAACATGCTTCACTACATTCAAGAAGATCATTAAGATCTATCTGTTTAGAACTTTTTTTAGATTAGTTCCTCATTTTATCTCAAGTTTTTTATGTTTGTAATGAGCCTACATTTGTGCATATTTACTATTAATAATAACAAACACGGGAGACTATTTAGTAAGGGAGATGACTATTTACCATATTTGTAACACATGAATGCTAATGGTTTAAGATTTTTACTCAAATTTATTGTTGTTTTAAAATTTTATTACTAAGCCAAGTAATATCAGTCAAACATACTACATATATTTACAATAAAATGTCTATTTTAATTTTTAAAGAAAAAAAATATATTTAATAAGCATACAAGTGGATTAGAATTTCAAACAACAATTAATAAGCAGTGCTTCATATTTTATAGATATATTCTACCAATATACAAAAGTACACATGACATATCCTGTATGTTGCCCCAACATACTAAGGGTAAGATGAAGTTAAATGTGAGCCTGGTCTAACTGATGTTATTGAATGATGATCTAATAATAATAATAAGATGCCTTATCGACATGTAAGATATATCGACTAAAACCATTAGATTATCTATGCCCTCCCATCTTCATTTCCCTAATAGGCAACGAATTTTATCGGAACGACGTGTTACTACTACATTTTTTTTTTAAAGATTTCTGTTTAAAAAATAAAAAAGAGAATAATTGAAAGTGAGCGAGAAATGAAGGGAAACGGAAGGTTAAATAAAGTTAGCTGTTTCAGTGCTTCCATTCCATAATTGCAGCCTAGCTCTTATGCGGTCTACTTTATCTTTACCGTAGTCTGGTCCGCACACAGTCATCACTAGTTTAAAAAAAAAAGATTTATATATTATAGTGCTTCAGCATGATAAAATTTACTATAATTCTGTTTTTTTTTATATGGGGCGCGGTGGCTGAGTGATTAAGCGCTTGCCTTCCGAACCTGGAGTCCTGGGTTCGTATCTCGTTGAAGACTGGGTTTTGAAGTTCGGGAAAATTAAGTCGTCCCTGAGTCCATCCAACTCTATTGGATACCTGACTTTAGTTGGTTAAAGTAAAGGCGGTTAGTCATTGTGCTGGCCACATGATACCCTGCTCGTTAACCGTTGGCCATAGAAACAGATGACCTTATTATCATCTGCCCCATAGGTCGCAAGATCTGAAAGGAGAAACTTTACTAAATTTTTTTTATAATGCACAAGTATAAAACAAATTTCCTCACGATAATAAAGATTATTATTATGTTAGAAAAGTAAGAGTATTCATTCTCTGGCACTGCCATGGTCTATTTTTGCTAAGCAGAAACAAACTCTACTGCTGAATTTTCTGATGATGTGGCCCGTCTGACGCAGTACCCTACCGCCCTCTAACAGGCAACGATAATCTTCTTAGGAATGTTAAGGGCCTTAGTATTATTATGATAAATATTATTTTACTTTGAAATAAACTAAGATGACAATGATAACTTTCTTGTAGTTCTTATATCTAAATAATGCTTGTCTTCGACGATAATGAGGCTTGCAGTATTTCAGGTTGTTACGCTCTTTCAGCTTCGACCTACATATTATGCCACATCCAATAAGTGATGTACCTAAGGGGGGAGAATTTTAAGAAAGAAAATGGATACCTTTGTGTTTCTTCTTAAACCAAGACACCTGTTAGATGAAGACACGTTTATGAAAAACTGCTACTTTTCCTGTTTGTATGATGAAATAAATGGCAAATCTTTTTTTCAATGATGAAATTGATGCACGAGCACTTTTAATCAACAAACCAGTAATACAATCACCAATAGACATATTGAGGAAACAGGCTTCTTATGGTAATTACGTGTGCTCAAACCCTGCAACTGTTCTCCGAATACCGCTAACTCAGGCCACTTCCATTAAGTTATGTGAGAGATCATTCTCAAAGCTCAAGTTCATCAAAAACTATCTCAGGAGCACAATGACGCAAGAAAGGCTTATCATGGCTTTAATGTCAACGAAGTCACAAATACTAGAAAGTATCGATGTAGATGATGTTATAGATGTCTTTGCTGCACAGAATGCACGACGTGAAGCGATATCAATTGAGATTTGTCACTTGTGCATTATTTAACTAATAAACAACGGTATTATTCATTAAAAGAGTCTTAATGATTATTTTTTAAGTTTAGTGATATACTGAACCAATTTGATTTTGGGCTTATATATTTTTGAGTAGAATATCTCATGTCCTACGTCGAATGTCAAAATGCAAGGGGCCCCCCAAAGAGTTTAATCCCTTCGGGCCCCCAAATCCTTAGTTATGCCCCTGCATCCAATGCAGCCATACCTTTATCTGACGGTGTTTGATTTAAACTCCCTTTACAATTTTCCAAAAGTGCCATTTGATTCAAATCCATTTTTGTAGACTATTCCATTTTTTTCTTTCATATGCTCCTGAATTTGGGACGATGAATTTGTTATTCATGAGCTGCGGCAAGTATAATACAATGAACAGTGTCAATGACCATGATCTATGTACATTTTCTCGATAACTTTGATTGCTCAACAGTGTTATATGGTTGGGACTCTGGGCGTGGAAATTGTTTGTATTGTAAGCATTGTATCCACAATCATCTGATATACACGGATTCAGAGTTGCCTACAAATGTATCCAACAAATGAAGCAACTCGAGCTGAATATTTTTCTTGAGTTTAATACAAAGTAAATAATCAAAAGTACAAGTCACTTTAAACAAAAAGATGTAAAATAAAACAAAGTAAGGCGGTGTTTCTCACATTCCCTGGTGGCTTTGTTTTGGGTACTAGCTTTTAAAATAAAATACAAATTAAATATATTTATATATATATATATAGGCCTAGATAGTTCAAATCTTTTCTTGTAGTCTCTTCTTAGTCTCAATGTATCGCCCACGTGATTGCGTACTATCTTAAAATTGTTTTTACCTTGGTCGATTTCAAGGGGCACAACTGTAGGTATAACTTCTCATTTCCGACTAAGTGATCCGGACTGGGGTCACAGATATAGTTTCATTGTTACATGAAGTCTACAAAAACTAGATATCTAATCTATATATTTTAGTTTTGTTACTAGTTAATATTATTATGGGTTACAGCTTATCAACAAAATCATTGTCACTATTCAAACCATTTAAATTTGGTTATTGAAATATACATGTTTCTTTGCAACTTTTGACGTAAGTATGTTATACTTAAAAAATGTTTTTCCATTTTTCGTCTTTTCCGTTTTTCTATTCTCTATTAAAGTTCCTTTTGTTTAAATAGAGTATTTACATTCTTATACATTACAATCCTCATTTACTTGATGTAGATTTTACTTTATTTTTTACATTTTTTATTTTACATTTTCTATCCTACTTTGTATAATCCTTCTGTATATATGATCAATTGTATTCTATTTAGAATTTTAGTCATAAGTAGCTTTTAAGTACATGTTCTATATAAGTATCCCATACTCTGCTAACAAAATCAACTTCATATCTTTAAGATTGTATTTTTTGCTTTGGGTATTCTATTTTAAAATATTGCTAGACCTATGTTGACCTTGGCCAGACTCTTGGCATTTAAAATGTTCGCCAGAGTTTCTCTCTCACTCGTGAAGTTTGAATACTCCCCAAACAAATGTTTCTCTGGTTTGTCATTTTCTATCCCACATAGTTTTCATATGTATTTCTGGCCTGCCCTGTCCTTACCCTTCTTCTTTATAGGGGTCATTTCTGTTTGTAGGCCACCCCCCCGTGCTTTCTTAGTAATTTTTTATTGTGCAATAGCGTGATTGCGTCCGTGTGTGTATATATTGACTAATAATCCTAATTCCCTCCCCCATTTTATTGTAAGCTTTAAATTTTCATTAAGTTTGTAAGTGCTGTGTAAATGTCTGTAATTCGTGATGTATTATATTTTCATTGTTTTGTAGGTGTATGGTTAGTGAGCTGTAAAGGGTTGGATGTGGGTGTCGAAATAGTGAGGTGTGTTGTTTTGGATGGGGAGATTTTTTTTAAACCGAAATAGCATTTGGTGAAGAGGTAGTTTTCAGGGGACATAACTACTCTACCGATAAATTTTACACGAAGTGCTTTAATTTTGTTTTGATATCTTGCAGGCTTATTAACCCTTCCATTTATCTTGTATTAAAGTGTTGTGTTTGATGTTAGTTAATTTGTTTCTAAAGATAAATTTAATTATGATTGTGTATATGATTTTTATGAAGTTGAGAGGTGGCTCTACTTTGTTGGCCTAGTACATAATTTTGGGCACTATCAGGTTGTTTTCTTGCTGCCCCGCCTCATCGCGACTTTCGGGTGGAAACGGTCGGGAGAGGGGTCGGCTAGGCCAAAGGGTAGCGAAACAAGTCTTCCACGGGAGTGTCTAAGAGGCTGCGAGAGTATCCTCATTGTACTGTGCGGGGATAAAAAAGAGCTACCGCAGCGATCTATTAATATGGGTTATGGGTTGGTTCAGCAAATGAGAAAAAATCTTAAACCGTTCGCATTTATGTGTTAAAAATATGGTAAATAGATCCAATCTCAACAAATAAAACTTTTCCTTTAGTTAAGTGTTTCCTTTCGGTATTTAGTATCTCCTTTGTGATGGCCAATTTTTTTTTTATGCCGGTGACCTTACCAGCAGCATTAAAGGAGTTTATGAAGTTTATTTTTAATGTTCAGATTGCTTACCATAATGCAGATGTGAGCGTGATAGAACATCGCCAATGCCTTTAGTCAAACATGACATGAGGACATTTTTCTAAAATATGGTATGCTTTTATCTTTTCGTACCGTTATAACAATTATTACCGGTACTAATAAGATGATTTTCATTAAGACTTTCCGAAAGGTGACCTCCAAAAAATTCCAACCCTCCACTTACATAAACCCGGCCCTGCGAGTATCCAATCGTTCATCTAGTCTGCGTGTTAGGCTAATTACGGACAAACCCTGCTGATTCATTGCTTTACTAACTGATTCAGGCAACCCATTCCATGCGCTAATGGTACAAGGGAAGTAAGGCCACACGCACAAATTGGTTAAAGCAAGCGAGCTAAGAAAAATCTGTTATCTTAGCGCCTTTATGAGTATTTATTTTTTTCTCCATTTGTAAGTTCTATTCTTACCATGAAGATGCCAGTTGAACAGAGATTTTCTTTTTAAAGACTAATGAATTTGAAGATTTTTTTGTTTATAGGCACGATGAAAGTAAATGAAATTGGTCATAGCCCTATTTTTCTTCTCCCCTCTTCCTAACTGGTCCAGACTAGTGATAGGATCATAGTGGTAGCGTACTGAGAAAGCTAAAAGCGTGTAAAAAAAAAGTTAATCTTTGATTTGTAAAGCAAGTGACAGATGAAAAAAAAGTCAAATGATTTTACAATTATTTAATAACACACAAAAGGTAACAGAACATGATAAATGAACTTATTTTTTTCTTTTAGTTTGATTATTCACGAAAAGTACAGCATATTAATTATTAAATAACAACAACATACAACCTTAGGAAGTAAATGCTTCAAGCGAAATTATACTTGGGTTCTTTAATGAAATGAAAAAAAATTAGTTATATACAAATGTATACTCCTGCCATATATTAATAAGTACATTGGCTGGGAAGAGGCAGCATATGTTGCTAGTGACCAATCTCCCTATGGAGACAGCAACCGGATCTTAGTCTATATATAGCCTACCAGTGTGTGTGTGTCTATATATATATAAATATATCATATTGATGCACTGATATAAATACAAGTATTATCAAGTTATTTGAAGAATAGTAAGTTTATCATAAATTAGCTTGTAAACTAAAGCGACATGAAATTTTTAAATTTAATAACAGCTAAAATGTTAAAACCTGATATAGGAACTACTAGATCTAAATTCAGTTACACTCTGATTTTGTAAATATCTGAACTGGAACATACTTTATTCCCACAATGCAAAAGAAGGAACACAAGAAAACAAGCATTAAAAAAAAAAAAAAAAAACACCTAGAAAAATTTAAAAATTACAAAATGACTACTGCTTATCTTGTCATGTAAACATTATCAATTATTAAATAACAAATAATAAAAAAGTAGAGGATATAATCTGGCTCTTGTTGAACGAAATGATTATTTCGGAAAAAAAAAAAGTATCATATACAAAGATAACCAGGGATAGGAACCCTGACCCTGCTGTAGTTCGTTAAGAAAAGTCTTCTTTGAAGATATCAAAGTTGGGAATGAATAAAAAGGACCCTTCGCAGCCTGGACAGGTGGTTGCATCAAATTTGACATAGGGCCTCAATTTGGTCCATTTTCCTATGTAGACATGTTTCTTACAAGAGTGAGGGTGTGACACCATAACTAACAATCTGTCCTCAACATTCTTGACAGTTGTAGAATATTTATCATAAGCAACAATCCACTTTTCTGAGAATATATCTAGATAAGATTCCAACTTTTCTAATAATTCTACATCACATGTGTATGCAAAAAATTTACAAACTCCTTGCATGTTGCTTACATAAGCATCTCCTCGTAAGTGCTTCACATGATGCATGGTCTCATCATTGTCATAGAAAAAAGTACATTTAATATCTGAGACTTTTGAACTTGCAGCGAGCAGGTTTGTTGATGTGGCTATTAAAACCTTGCCCCATGTCGCACTTGGATGTTCCGATGCTCTACACTTGCTACAACGGCACTTTGTGTTTTCTTTAAAAATGTACACGTCCTCAACTGTGCCTGTGCCTTGACAGAAAAGTGCAGTTTTTGCCCATGGCACCTGTATTAACACAGCCAGATCAGCAGCTGTATAAGAGAAATCATATCATCATTCTGGTAACTGCTGGGCAAATCTAGAACTGATAATGAATTCAAGTCCTTTACATTGCTATGATTAGTTCCTTTTTCACAGGCTATGTCCTTAAGAGGTGCCTTACATGTCTCCATCACTGACTGGCAGCAGATGCCACTTTCAGCTAGAAATATGTTTTTAAAAAAAAAGTTAAAAATGTCATTAAATAACATTGAGCAGATAATGTGGTATATCAGTGTTAATTCTGTTCTATTAAAATTAAAGCACAATTTCTAAAATTATATTTCTATTATATTATTATTTTATATTATATATTATATTTCTAATATGTTTTCATGTCATTTTTCCAAAATAAGTTTAGAATTCTTAGGCTTCTTTAAAAAACTAAGCACATAGATTTCTCTGCAACCTTAAAATTAAGCAGATTAATTGTAGTTTAAGAGCTAATAAGTGATTCAAGATTTGTTTAATGTGAAAAAATCCTGTTTCACAAACAATAATGAATAAGCAATATTTTTACCCTGTTAAAAGAAAATACAAAACAAAATATTTGGACAGAAATTTAAAAGATAAAGATTTTTTTTATTAATTAGGAAATTTTATTCAGCTCATTCAATGTTGCAAGACAAGTTATAGTACAGAATTTAATGCTCTTAGGGACAGAGTTGAAATAACTAAGTTATGGCCAGTGTAACAACAGCTTTTACATTCCTTAGTGTTTCTTAAAATTGCAAATAAAAATTACCAGATAAATAATCGACTTTCTTGATTTCAGTCTTCATTGTATCCAAGTTAGCATCTATTTTAAAAAAAAGTATACTTATAGTAAAAATATTATTAAAAAATCATATAAATATAATTTTTTTTAAATTAACAATTTAGTGTTTTTATTATCATATCTGAAAACATTTACCAGACATATCACTTTCACAAATGAGTTTAGATGTCATGCTATACAAAAGTACTAAGTAAGCAAAGTTTCATTTTCATTCTATGCACGAACCCTGTTAATATGACTGATGGTTAACTAGAATGCCATATAGCCAGCACAGCTCATTAACAATTAGTTTTCCCAAATGTCAGGTACTCATAGTAGGTTAATGTATGTCCTAAAATATTAAATAGCAAATGTTCTTTACTACGTTTCAAATGAGACCCCACAATCCAAAAGCCAATCTACCATCATGCACCACATTGTAACAATATTTTAAAAAATTCAAACACTTTGTTACGTATCTAGGCATTGTTTTTTTTTCTTTGACCTGTTGCGGTCGAGAGACGGGTAGGTTGTCTGCCCCTTGTGTAATAAGTTGTTTTTTTTATTCGTCAAGCCACACAGATGGTGTGACCGGTCCTTGACCTATGTGTGTACCTCTGGTTGAAAGGAGGGTGGTTTTTTTTTTCTTCTGTCTCTTTGAAGAGCGTTCTAGATCTGGGAAATTGATGACTTATTTGGTTCTAGAAACTACTAGATTTGTCTTATCGACGCGCGGTAGACTATAAAAAAGACCGCCCGTGTAACGTTGACAGACAGACATACGGAGACAGCCGTGAGACAGAATAGCGGAGACATTGCGTGATCCGTGCGTGGTATACCTATTTATCGTGTAAGTTAAGATTTTTCTTTTTCAAGGCCTTGCTTGTATTTGTAATTATATTTTCAAACTCTTGTATTGTAATATTTTTACATGCCATTTTTGTAAAAGGGTTTTGGTCAACCCATCAATTCTGTATTGAGTAAATGTTTGTTTTTCTTTCTTGTAACTTTATATTTGATTAAACATTAAGTTGATAGTTTACCTTCCGATTTCTTGTGTCATTTTTTTTTGTTATTCATTGTAAGTCTTTGATTAAATTCAGACTTAAGATAAGTGACACAACTGCTTTTTCTATTGTCACGTTCCCCTAGGCAAGCCATTTAAAAGTAGAATTCAATTCGTAATACGTGACAACTTGCATTGATGACCTATGTGTCATCATCATCATTCCTTTGGTTCCTTATGGAACATAGGGCCTCAACAAAAACACACCACTCTCAATGGTCTCTTGCTAGTATATTTATGGTTTCACAGTTTTTTTCCAGTCCTCTCTGCTTCCTCTAGTGTACTGCGTTGCCATGTTCTTTTTGGTCTTCCTCTATGTCTTGTTCCCTGGGGGTTCCACTGTAAGGCCTGCCTAGCTCTGTTGCTGGTATCTTTTCTAAGGATGTGACCAATCCATCTCCACTTCCTCTCTAAAATCTGCACCTCTATATTTTTCTACCCACTCATCTCCCACAGTTTGTTCTACTTTGTCATACCAGTGCATTTTTAGGATATTTCTCGGGCATCTGTTGATGAAGGTCTGTACTTTTTTTTTTTTTCGCTTCAGTTGTTCCCATGTTTCAGAACCATACAGTAGGACAGCCTTGACATTAGAGTTAAAGATTCTTAGTTTAGTCTTGTTTGAGATGTGAGGAGATTTCCAGGTTGATTTTAGCTGTGTAAATGTCTGACAAGCTAGATTTATACAACATTTAATGTCTTCATCTGTTCCACCTGATACACTGACTACACTCCCAGCTCCCAAGGTATATACATATTTCTTCTTGGTCTATGGTCTGAGAGTCCAGTTCTATGTCTCCAGTTTGTTAATTGTTTATTGTTTACTTTTAAGTACTTTTGTTTTTTGGTGGTTTATTTTGGGGCCTACTCTTTTTCCTACTTGGCTTAAATATGACACTTTCTTGCATATCCTGTAGTCTGTGTGATAATAGGGCTATGTCATCAGCAAATTCCATATCTTCCAGCTTTTGTGTGAGAGTCCATTGGATTCCTTTCCCTGCATTAGAGTGGTGAAAGAAGGCATCACTGTTTGACTCCTGCTGTGGCCACTCTGGGTTACTTGGCAGGTGAAACCATCATAAAGGTTCTTGATTATGGTCATTTTATTTGTCTCATTACAGTCCTGATAGATTCTCAGTCGACACTATCAAAGGTTTTTCAAAGTCGACAAATGTTGCATAGAGAGGAGATTGCCGTTTGACACATTATTCTACAATTATTCTGAGTGTTGCTATTTGGTCAGCACAAGATATCCCTTTTCTGAATCTGGCCTGTTCTTCCCTAAGGTGTTCATTGCATGTTCCCTTTATTCTGTGTAGTAGGATTCTGCTGAAAATCTTGCTTGGTACTGACAACAAAGTGATGCCATTTCTCAATTTGTGATAAATCTCCACTCTTTGGGTAGTACCTATGTGTACATTAAGACAAAAACTTACCATTTGAATACTGATGTAGCGCTAAGGGTACAAAGTCTTCTTTATCAACATCAATGAGAGATTCGTCTGTGTACATTTTAAAGCTTGCAGACCTAAAAAAAATATTTAAAAAATACTTTGACCAAATGGCTGCAATTGGTATTGCTGATAGTGCACCATACTGCCACGGTATTACTGTAATAACCATCAAAATAGAAGGCATTGATCAAAATAAGTAAGGTGATTGATACGGGAATCTAAATCTATTTTTTAAACTTATTTCATTCGATTCATAAGCAAAGTAGTTTGCTTTCATAAAAAAAAAAGTTTAAATGCAAATATTTCTTAGCAATATTTATAACAGACAATAAGCTTTGTACATAAGTAATAATGATCTTATATTGAAAGAACATCTTGATTTTGATTCATTTGTTGGATTATTGTTTTTAAAGAGAATAAATAGGCTAATCTTTGGAGTGAGCTTATTACATTAAATGAAGTTAATGCCTCGATCTAGGCCTACTAGACAGATCTGTTGCATATATAGTCAATTATTTAGTATCTTAGACGCATCCCTAAACGACTCTTGTATGGCCAACTAAGCAAAGGAAAGCGCTCGCAAGGTGGTCAAAGAAAGCACTTCAGGGACACCCTCAAAGCTTCTCTGAAGGTGTTCAGCATAGACCCAGGCACCTGGGAGACAGAGGCACATGACAGAGCATCATGACGTCGCGCTGTGAAAACTGGCACACAGGTTGCTGAGGAAAAAAGAACAATGCTGGCAGAAGAAAAACGCCAGAAAAGAAAAGCAAGACAAACGACACTAGCTCCAGCTGGAATAACCTGCCCAGTGTGCTGCCGAACATTCCGGGCTCACATAGGTCTCACCAGCCACATGAGGAGGCATAAAACCCAAGTGCAAAGCCCTCAGCCCCCTGGATGACAAACTGGTCATCATCGAACCACGATGGACGAACTATAGACCATGAAACATTTACATTAAAGACTTCCTATTCATTTTTCCTTTAATATTTTGCTCTTTTTTATGTTTATTTTTAACATAGAAATAGAAAAGTAGGTCACATGTAAGGAGACATTAAGGTCTAAATGATACCATATATGATGCCATATGGTAGAGATGGGAATCAAATCCATCAAATAATGTTCAGCTCGGTATCAAGTATGGTTCAGTGTAGAAAGATCTTAAGTTTTGGTTCAGGCTTCTGATATTAGGTAATAGTAAAACAAAGTTTATGTACTACTAAGTAGATATCTAGCTAACGTATAATAAATTTCATAGTGATAGGTAGCTCTGTAACTTTATCCCCCCCCCCCCCCCCCACAGAACATTTTAGGCAAAATTAATGGTAACAGACGGAACAAACTAAAAAATAGATGAGATAAAAGCATTGCTTCTTCTATTTCATACCTAGCTAGATCTCAGCATTAAATTGGAATGAAGGTCTAGATCTATAACTTTTTGGAGGTGCAAACTATTCAGCATTTTTTCACTATACGGCGATATTCGGCTCCGGCCGGATATCACTACCGGATAGTACACTTATTTAATATGCATAAGGTGGACCTCGTTTCATTAATGTCTGTTATAGAATGTATTAATTGCACCAAACATAGTTTATTATAAAGACAAGGCGTGTTAATAACTTAATATAAATAGAGATCAAACTTTACATCATAAATGCGCTTTACATACAGAGCAGCAATGGCTGGCACATTTTTTTCAATTTGTCTTGACCTTTGAGTTGGTTAGTTAACATGTTAAAATGATACACTCCTTGACTACATCATGCTGACCAGACGTCTGTCTAGCTGTTCAGGTATATCTCCCACCCCCTTTTATTTGTTTAGTCCATTACATTGAGTTTATCTATAGGCAGGTGACCACAAGTTAAATACGATGGACATAGGTTTAATGTCAGCGTATTGACACACTCGCCTTTTGAGGGAATTAGCTTTTCAAAAATGTATAGGTTGAATAGGCTACTATGCATAGTTTAGCTACTAAAAGAAAAATAAGCAAGTGGGTATCCAATGTTTGTAAACACAAGAATTTGAATCCCACTTTTCAATGCACTCTCTATAAAATAGCTGAGCACTTGAAGGGTTAAATGGAGAGCTAAACACCCCTTACTCTTTATTTTATTTCTTTGGTCCTTGACGCCCAATTTATTTTTAAGCCAGAATGAAAAAACACAACGTGCTAACAAAGGATATTACACTGTCAATAAATATTATGGTTAAATACTTTTTCTAACGTGTTAACTTGAATATTACTCCTGCAGTTAAGTGTCCTGATTTGATAACGATATTCTAAATAATTTGTGACAGTCAATTAACTCCTTATTATAGCTACTATATTTTTTTACCTAAGATGCGTACTTAGCCACTGTGTATCAGGCCAAGACGACTTTTACATACCTGGCATCCATAGGCTTAATATCGTTCCTTTTGTAACAGTTACTGAAACCATGAATAAAATAATGATTAAGTAATAATTAAGGAAGATGTTTCTAACATGTGTTCTTTGCATTTAATGTTTTTTACATACAAAGATGTGCATGTTTGGGTGTGTGCATTTTTTTGCCTTGTATTAAAACCTTTAGAAAGAAAGCTAATTTTATTGTTTAATTCTTTTGACTTAATAAATAACGGAAAACCTTACAGTAAATTTAAAAAAAAAGAAAAGAACATTTAATGTGATGGGAATTACTTAATGGTATCTCTGATACTGTACACAATTAGCCCCATTTTGGGGGGAAAAGGCTACATAGTAATTAACAGGAGACATTAAAAGACATGGTGTCCCACAATTTTTCACTGTAGCACCCGAAACACTGCATGTTCAAACATACCAGAAAATCTCAGAGATCTATATATAAGTATTTTTATCACCAAAGGTTTGGATTATAATAAGAATTAAGCTAATTACTAGAATACATAGAATACTATTTTTTAATCTAACTTAATGTAAACCTTGTTTTATCATTGTTTGTGGTGCTGCACGGGACACTAAACAAGTCTTGATCTAAATATATAGGTCTTGTGTAGATTTAAATCTACTCTATATTTCAATTTATATATGTAAATCTAGTTTTGGATCTTGTTCTTGGTGCATTGAAAGTCAGAAAGCTGCACCTTTTAGTCTATGATTAGGTCATGTTTGAGGTGGTTATGCCTAATATATATTTAAAGGATTGTTGAACACCCACACACAATGGCCTAGTACATTTATTTGTGGTTATAGAAAACTATTTTGTGAATCACTAATAAAAGAAAAATTCGTAATGTATTTACAGACTTTAAACATTTTTTATGTCAGCATGTATTAACAAAAAAATATATATATTTCATATTGGTGTCCCGTTGTAGCACCCACAACATCTTATGATATAATAGTCATGTTATAATAAATGCTTGAATTATCGTTGAGATATTGCAGCAAATAATAGCCTATATATTTAGCTATAATGGAAGTATTGCATAAATTCTATTTTTTCTTATCAAAATTCATAATTAAAAAACTTTTACCAGAAGTGTTACAGGTGCTACGGTGTCCCATTTTTTAAATTAAGCGCAAACATAGAGTAAGTGCTCAGAAACTTCAATTTCTCTACCTAGCTGCTTAATACAATAGAAACATTCAAATTATGCTAAAAAAGCAGACAAATTAGCAGTTAGTTGTACTTTAATCATCAATGGTGTCCCAGTGATGCACCTGAAATGCAAAAGTGGGTACCCCTTTTGCCAGCACTGCTGAGGAACTGTACCTATTCCAATTAATTTTCTATTGATAAATTCTTAAAGTACAATGTGTGAAGAAGTGAATACACCTAAAATGAAACCAAAAACTTCCACTTTAATTTTTGGCCTAATGTGACTTTTTTTGATACCAGTACTGGAGAAACACTCACATACTTTTGATGCCATTAACATTACAGCTCTAGGAGGGCAACCTAGGCATGGTATTTTGAAATTAAAATGTCTTTGAAGGGAGCAAAAAAAAAGGGGGGAGGGGAAATCAAGACACTGTATCAATTGATTGACCATTAAAATGTGACGTCAGCCTCAAATACATAGAGGCAGTTGTGCTTCTAGTCTAGATGTGTGATGCCGGGTCTATAAAATTATAATTTTTTTTTTTGCCATAAGCTCATAATGCGCTACAAAGACACTCCTTTGTAGTATGAACAATGTTGAATGGAAGGGGGGAGGAGCCATAATTGAGTACTAACGGTTAAGCCACTAATTAGGTCACAAACACTAGGCGTGATAGATACATATTTTATATAGATACGTTGTATGTGTGTTTGTGTGACAAATACCAAGCATGCTCTAAAATAAGTTTTTTGATCAACCAGGTGGCTTGGGTAGGGCGGATCTATCTACATCTATAGGTAACACAGCTCACAAGCTACCTTAGCTTTTTACCCCCCCCCCCCCCCCGACGTCCCAATCAAAACAATATCTAGCACTGACTTTTAGGCTGTTACATACACTGAGCATACTAAATCGGCACCTTCGACTAAATTTATAGAGCCGCGCATGTTTTGTTTTTAGGTCAACCACGTAAACTGTTGTATCCTCCAATGGCTTGGGGAGTGCAGGATTATCTATTGGTTACCAAAGCTTATTAGGCTCTCCCCTAAATAAATACTATCTGGATATATAAAGGGTCTTATATCTCAAAATAGCTAAGGCGGCTTAGACCTAGATAAGTACCGCTATGGTAATATGTCGGCAACGCATTACTGGGCTTAGCACCTTACACTTATGTGTATCGTCAGTTTCTAAGCAGAGATGGGCGATATGGAGCAGCACCTTCGATATGCAGCATGTAAAAATGACTAAAATCTGTCTGTCTTGACATGGCGTAAAAAGAAAATGATATAAATAACAAAATTTAAAGATTATAACACTTTTGAAACACCATACTTTTCACAAAAATTAAAGATTATAACACTTTTAAAACACCATACTTCTTGTGTGTTTGATAGTTTATTAAGATTTTGATACTTGAAGGTAGCGCTAGAAAAATGTTCAAAACTTTAAGCTCTTGAAAGCATCGACCTGACCCACTTAAACATCAATTTTTTTCAAATATATATAATTTAAACTAGGAGTAGTATTAGAATAAAACATATCTACTTTTTAAGAAAAATGGACGAGGAGTTCATAGAGACAATCAGTTTTTTCCTAGGTCTAATCCTTGCGGAGATACACAAATTCAAACATCAAAAATGTCGGCGACTGAGCTTAACTTGTTCGATAGATGTACTCAGCCTGTTCTAGAGCCTTAGATCTAAATGACTCTAGTACTCCAGTACTTAGCGATGTGAAATAAAAAAATTATTTTTGAAAAATCAATTTTTCGTAAGTGCATCATTAAAATACTTAGAAAGAACTTTCCAATGGTATATAAATTATGACTTTAAGTTGAACAGTTAGAAAGTTACGTTTTTTTTCTGGCGTTTTGACCTAGCATTGGTTGGAGCATGTAAGATGAGAGCGTCTCGCTCGCTCAGCCAGCGAACCACACCCTCCACTCAAAAACTTTAAAAATTGGAATTGAATTTCGTAGAGGATAAATCTACTTATTAAATATGAAATTTATGAAATCCACTTGTTTAGAATGTAAATATTGATGAAATAAACAAATTATCGGGTCTAGAGCTGCAAGAAATGTCAAAAGGGTGTGGACAAAATGGCGGCTCTGTGATGGCAGAAAATAACAAAATATCCAAAAAGTGGGATCAAATCGTCTGAAACAATTATTTTTTCAAATTGGCTTTAACATAGATTAAACCATTAAAACTCTTTAGACACATTCATAATTATTATATGTACTAGCCTATGTATGATTTTATTCATTGGATAGTTTAGTTTTCAAGAAAAAACAAAATCCCATTGGAGCAGTGCAAACTTATGTTTCAACATTGTAATCGATCAAAGCAATGTATCGTGATAAAACTTTACAGAAATATGGCCAGATATATAATCTATTACTGGGGAAAATATCAACTTCTTGGGACTTAGACTACCTGAAATGAGTATCAGTATAAATAAAAAATTAAGAAAATACACATTTTTTTTAAGTCCACATGAAAAAAACATGTTCCTCAATATAAAATGTATCCATATTCACCCATTTTGGCAGCGATTTCAATGGATTTAAAATCATAATTGATTTCAATCAAAGGCCTTTGTACAAATAACGAATCTCAAGTTTTGACGTCATTTTTTTACTTCTTCATGTGTTTTACGGATTTTCACATATCTACACTACAGTAGTGTGAGTACACGCAAACAAAAAAATTCACATCCATTAATTATAAATTAAGCCCTAATCTATTTATACTATAGAATAGATTTATTTACCACATATCAGTAGGGCCTACCTTACCTCTAGATCTAATCACAATCTAATGTCGTCTAGATCTAATAAATTAGATCTACTTTGGATGTTGTTTTGTATGCAAATTCAGGAAAAGTAAACTTTTTATTGCAATCAAACAAATAAAAATCTTAACAGATTATGAACCGAAAAAAGTAATTAGATAAGAAGGATGCGCGGAACAACAAAAAATATGAATAAAAGTAAGTCATAATAATAGTGAACAAATAGATGCTATCGTACTAGATTTTTCTAAGGCTTTTGACAAAGTTCACCACCATAGTTTGCTTAAAAAAATTAAATATTTTGGCATTAATGATCCACTGCATCAGTGGATTAAAGATTTTCTGATAGGGAGAGAACAAACTGTAATACTAAATGGCTCTAAATCAACACCGATAAAGTAAACTCAGGTGTACCTCAAGGAACAGTCTTGGGTCCACTACTATTTTTAATTTACATAAATGATTTACCAGATTGCATTACTTCAGGAACAAAAGTCAGATTATTTGCAGACGATTGCATAATATATAGAACAATAAAAACAACACAAGACACAGTTATTTTACAAAGAGATTTAGATGAATTACAGAAATGGGAATCAAATTGGAGCATGTCTTTCCATCCAGAAAAATGTCAGTTGTTAAGAGTAACAAAAAAAAACTAAAACAAATTAATTCCACGTATCTTATTCATGGCAAACCAGTAACACAGACTAAAAACGCTAAATACCTAGGTGTTATAATAAATGAAAAACTGTCATGTAATCCACATATTGATGAAACTATAAAAAAAAATCAAACAAATCATTAGGATTTATTAAAAGAAATTTATATAAATCAAATAAGGACATAAAACTAAAATGTTATTTAACCTTGGTTAGGCCAAAAATAGAATATGCATCCTCCGTTTGGACCCCTCAACTCAAGAAAACATTAAGAAACTGGAACAGACACAAAATAGAGCAGTGAGATTCATAAATAAATATTCACATTTGACTAGAGTAACACCTATAGTAAAATCACTAAATTTAGAAAGCCTTCAGGACAGAAGACTCAAATCTAAAGTAGCAATTATACATAAAACACTGAACCATAATCTTCAAATACAAAAACAAAATTCAATAAAATACTCTGAAAGACACAAAGATAAAGGCACATTCCTCGTCCAATATGCTAGAACAAATTTGTACAAATACTCCTTCTTCCCTAGTGCTATTAGAGCATGGAATGGATTGCCTGAGCAAGCCAGGAAAACCAGTGACTTGGCAGCATTTAAGTCATTGGTTAATATGCATGACTAAATGCATGACGCGTAGGACGTAATCATCATCTTTTTGAAGTAACGTCTGTATTAAATAAGATAAGAAGACTATATAGTTGTCACTGATGCTTCCAGTGTATTTCGAACTCGGGGCGCGACGTCCTGACGAGGAGTTGGGAAGGCCAGTTATTCAATTTACTTTTTAAGGGACATTCGACATAGATTCATAGATTCAAATATTTTGGCATTGATGGTCAACTGCATAGGGAGAGAACCAGGGGCGTGCTGGGTATCAGAATCGGCCCGGGCATTACCATACAACCGGCCCACAAATGAATGGCATGTTATATCATGGGCGTAGCCAGGAGTTTTTCGATGTGTGGGGATTTTTTCTACCCCCCTCTGCAATGTATATGTATGTAAATAATCTTTATTACATTATGACCTTTCATTCTTTCGGGCGTTTTTTTAGTCTAGAATAGGTTCTTACTGCATTTGCAATTCCCAAAGCTCCGCTTGCAGCAGAACAGCACTAAGTAGTGACTCCTGAAAAAGCCTCCAGTCCTTGCTGTATTTTGATGTTTTTTCTGGCTTCATTAACTCTTGCCACCAGATCTGCGACTTCCTCGGATAAATCCTAATCGTGTTAACCTAATGGAAGACTCTTTAATTTTAGTTGAAATTCTTCGATTTGTATGTTATTACTTTTCACGTGTATAGTAAAATCAAGAAAATCAAGTTGTAGGCTACATCATACATAGGTCTGCTTATAATTATGTAATTTTTATAGAATATATAGATAATCACGTGGCTAAATGTTTGTTTACGATTGGTGAATGAATTATGAATAATTATGCAAAATTTCAACTTGATTCAAGAATGGAAGTGAGAAAAAAAGTGTCAAAACGTAATGAGGGGAATAACCCATGTTATATTTATCTAAATCTATAAATATATCCACATCTCTCATTAAGTAGCATTTATTTCCTTTATTTCTAAATCAAACAAAATAATCACAAAAAATTAATTAACTAATTGTTTAAATGTTTTTAGTGATTCATGTCTTGTCAGGGTCAACGAATAATTGTACAAAATTTTAACTTGATCCGAGAATGAGGAGAAAAAACATGTTCAAACTTTTTTACCATAAAGACAAGAGAGAGTTGATAAGCTTTGTAAAAAAAAAAAGACTTCTATGATTTAGGAAGTAAACACGACTTTTGGCAGCCATAGAATAAGGTCGACTAGCTTATATCTTTGACCTTTCGCATGTGTTGTTTCTTATTTGAAAGTTACCTCTAACTTAACTGCATAAGACACAGCGCGTTAGCGCCTAACATTTAGCTATGTTAACTGTTAGTATTTTAAGCTGTTGGCAGGGCATGTGACCCTCTAGGTGGCAGAGTGCATGTTGACGATGCCTGGATGCATCTTTGTTTTCGCACGTACTTGTTAACCAGATGTTATCTTTATCTTTTAGACTCTTTATGTCAGTTACAGTAATTTCTCTTAGTTGCCTCTTTCTGGAAACGCAGAAACGTCTCCATATGTTTTCTTGCCTTTCGTTGTGCTGGGCGGAAGTGGCCAATTTCATATTTCCACAACTCAGGTCAACAATCTATTTAAACGTACAATATATGATTCAAATCAACTGACTTATAGATTATTTCGATCTAAGATTATTGAAACTTTTTATTTTATTTTGCATTTCATTTCTATTTCCTTTATAAAACTTAATTTTTTCTCTTAAGATGAAAACTTTATTGATAAGGAACTTTCTGTTACAGTCACATTAGTATAGGATCTGGCTACTCCGCCCCCCCCCCCCCCCACACTTTTTTTTTCCTCATGTTTGCTAAACACCTGCACTATTACTTCGCTACACATTTTTATTCACGTAGAAAAGATAACCTTTTTAAAGGATGTCAATTATGCTCTCCCTTGGATTACAGAAGCGCAGGATTAGTTAAACCAAGACTGGACCATACTTCTCAGCCTCAACTGGCAAATAGGGAAGCTAAAAAGAATTCCCGTTGAGGTGCTAAGGGAGGTGAGAGCCCATGTCACTATCCACTCACCGTTTCTCTAGCCACCGTTTTAACGGCAGACACCGGTGACGGATTATGTGGTACAGAGAAATATAAAGTTTTCTAAAGTTCTCAATAGCTAGGGATACGAACCACTAGTAATAACGATGTATCTAGCTACATTTTTGATTCCAAACAGACTGAGCAATACTTAAGACAGGGCAATGGATGGGAAGATTTCAAGATCTTTTAGCGTTGCAAGAGTCTTCGACTCGAACTGTTAGGAAAATTATAATAACTAGGAAATACACAATTGCCTTTCACTGTAGATTTCATAGAGAGCTTAGTATTACTAAATAAACCCTCGTGTTACTTGTGGAAGCTGGAGCTGATTTAGAGCTTTGATAAGCCAGGATGCCAAAGTTTAAAACTGTTTTCAGTCTATGAAAGTTTTATCCCGTTATTGAATGTCAGCTTTAAAATGTAATTTTGTCAGTGTCTTCATACTGTTTGAAAGTATTGAATGTGACTTTGGATAACTCCATTTGACTTTCGTGGGTTTGATTTAAGAATGACCAGTGTGTGTAATTTGAATAGAGGGTAAGTAAACATGTAACTTGTAATTGAAGACCCATGTTGTTGACTGAAATAGTTTGATGTATTTTAGTCTTTGTTGATAACCCATTGTCTATCCACTTCGTGTGGGTAAGTTCATTGAATTTTTTTGTACATTTTGGTTGATAATGTTAAGGGATATTGTTTAATTGTTTACAATTATACTAAATTGAATTGTTTTAGGCCAGTGTCTGTGGCTTGAAACCATGTATGTAAAGAAGATGACAATTTATAAGAACCAAGATGCACTTGTATTAGAAGCATTTCAATGAATTTAACACTTGATGTAGGCGTATAGAATCTTGATTTTGAATATCTGCTATCTAATCAAGTATATATTTTTGTGGTTTTTGGATATTGATTACTACATCTGATTACCATTACTATTTTACCTTTTCATTTATTTTATTATATTTTATGTGATTTAAATAAACATTTTCTGTTCTTTTCATAGAAACCTTTAGTTTTTATGTTCCTGACAGTTTCACTTTACATCTTAAAAACAAAATCACATAAAATAAAGACACAAAGTAGTTAAAATTATATTTTTATTGTAAGAAATTTAACATATAATTTGAATCAACATTACATACTTTAGTGGTTTTTAACACCATTTAAGTGTATCTATATTATGACAAAATGATGAATGTAGCCTAGTTATTTTACAACTGATAAAATATGTCATCTGGTTTTCATACAGTAAAATACCATTTTAAAAATCAAATTTCAAATGCTTTTCATTTCATTATAAACTAAAATTAGTATACATGTAAAATCTAAATAAAACTAACACCCACTTTAGCATTACGCAAACCTAAAAAAAATTAAATGTCTATAGATGGGTCAAAAAATAGTGCCCTGTTTAAGAAATGTTTCTTTGGGATTATCAATTAATTTATAAACACAATCTGGACGAGCCATTTATCTGAACAAAGGATCTTTTGTCTCTACTGTAATGTACAAGACCTAGTTTAGGAAATTAATCATACATAAGCAATATAATACAACAATAAACAAATTTTAAAATTATTTTTTTTTTATAAAAGCAATTTTTAAAAATGTATAGCACTTGTACAGATTTCTAAAATTCTTGTCCAATATACATGAAGTAAAGAGCTTTCCAATCAATACTCATCATCGCCAATGGAAAAAAAATCTTGAGGGTAAAAAGGAATAAAATGAATCTAGTGAATAAATGTTTTTTAATTACTTCTAATAGGCTCAAACTGGAATAACCATCTTCTTAGTAGAACACATACAAAATATCTAGAGCACAAATGTGAATTACAAGAAAAAACTTAGTGCTGTTAAACGTAATGTAGTCTCAATGTAGTAGTCTCAATGTAGAAGGCACCCAAAGCAACATGATTGCATTACAGATTGTAACCATGCTTGACACAGCACTGTCAAGCTTTGCCTACAATACTAACAAGAAAAATACATTTTTTGAAAATGTTCAATGTTAAATGCATATGGAAAAGATTTTTCCTGAAAGAAGGAATGGTGCACTGCCTGTGATTTCCAAACTTAAAATCCTAGAAAAATTATCAGAGATAAACAATACAAAATTTGTGATGTCCTAATTTAAAGTAAAAGAAAATGTGTACATTACTTTTAGTACTAAATCTTAGAATCAATGAGAAACTGAAATAAACTCAGTTGAATATTTTTATCTACAACTACAAAGTTCTAAGTAAAAATATTTGTATGTAGATTTTTACAGACAAACTAAGTAAACTCCTGCTGATTTCTTGTTTTTATTCCTTCCGAACATTGTGGACTGCCCTGTAAAACTTATTAAGCTCATAAATTAATCACTCATGTATTTAGCCAGTCAGCCAAGACTGTTGCCCAGGATGTGGCATTCGAGGAGCCATACATGAGATAGGTAGTTGAGACATTTAGGTGAATGACTATTCTTAAGTTGAAGGAATATGGCTGTCATTCACCTTTCTCACTACCCTACACCCCGGGTTAGTACTTAGTAAAAACAAGTCTGTCCGCGTTAATTTACAGCGGCATTTCATCGCATAAGGTAGAAATCACACTCGGTGAGTCACATTAGTTTCTAATTTCACTCAAAGCTCACAACCAAAACCAAAACTCGCAATCGTAACCCAACATTCAATCCTAACCTCAGCCTTTCGGACAAGGCAATATCTAAACAATCCATTTATTATTTCTTGTGGTACCGGGTAACAGTCAGAATTAGTAAGGTTAATAGCATGCAAAAAAAAACATGCACAATAATAATTTCTTTAAGCAGAAAATTTTCAAATTGAAAATCACATTTTTTAACTGGTGTAAGAGAAAGTGATATATGCAAGTTCAAATACACAATATTTTAAAAAGTAAGGAATCAAAATGAACCGAAATGAAATAACTAAATAAATTATGGCTTTTATATAGTGCTACTTTCATCCTTATAGCATGCTCAGAGCGCAATCTCATTGGTGGACCAGTTGGGGGAGGGGATATCTGGGAGAAGGTTTTCGATGCTGCCTTTAGACGCTCAGTAAACAACTCAAGCCAAGTCAAGTTCAAGCGTACTTGGCCTCTCTACCACGGTTCCCTCGCTACACAAGTGACACTATGCTAAACAAATGAAATAAGAAGTTGTTGACATTAAATCATTGAAAAATATGTAACGTATCAATTTTGCATGTAATGTTAAAGAGAAACTGGGAGTATAAACGTACATTTTGAGTGCTATTGTACAATTGTTTACTCAAATCATGTACTGTTTTTATGTAATGCACAATTGTAAAACAAATTTCCTCAAGGATAATAAAGATTATTATTATTATTATAAAGCTGCATTTTTTTTACCCGCAGAGAGAATATAGCACAATCTTGTATCTCTCTTGTATGTAACACACAAAAGCAAACTAGATATTTTCTCACAGGAACACTAAAAGATGGTAAAGATACTAGTTAGAATACCCCAACCAGATGCTGTAATTTAGTTATATCACAAAGATGATAAAAAGATAGTACATTATGAGGAAAAGGATTGTATAAATCTGTATAAAATTTAGTGTATGATCAAAAGAACAAATAGACCCAATGCAGGATCTTTTTATAAATAATTTCTAGCATTGTCATACAAAAGGAAGTCCAGAAGTTTAGCATTTTAAAATCAAAGTAAACATGTTTTCTTTGGGGTTCATTGCATGCACCCATTTTGTTGATGTAATGCAACATTTATCTTAAAACATTAGCAAGTGATGTAATAAAAAGCTTTCGATTAAACTATGTATTGTGTGTTTGTTTAATCCCACAAGCCCCAGTGGGTCAACAAAGCACATGATAAACAAGAAATAAAGAATGCAAAATATATAGTCCAGTTTAGCATTTCAAAACTCTTAAATTACCAAATGATTGTGTGCTTTAATCCAAAAAGAGTTATGTGCACAGCCCAGTGTGAATAATCACATGCCCCAGTAGTCAACAAAACATGATATACAACGGTAAATAAAAAAGCAAAATATATTGTAACGTTTAGCATTTCAAAATGCACAATTACCTAATAAATGATGTGTGGATTAATGCAAAAGTTTATTTGCACAGCCCAGTGTAAATGAATCACAGGCCCCAAGGCCAACAAAGCACATGATATTTATCGGTAAATGAAAATGTAAAAAATAGTCCAGTTTAGTCCTTTCAAAACTGAATTACCAAATGAATTGTGTGCTTTAATGCAAAAAGAGTGAATGTTTATTAATTCCACATGCCCCAGTGGTAAAACAAAGCATATGATATACAACAGTAAATAAAATGCATAATATATAGTCCAGTTTATCCCATATGCCCCAGTGGTAAAACAAAGCATATGATGTACAACGGTAAATAAAATTCGAAATATTTAGTCCAGTTTAGCATATCAAAACTCAATATTGTGTGTTTTAATCCAAAAAGAGTTATGTGCACAGTGCAGTGTGAATGTGGAATGATGTGAATGCATGTTGAAAGAGAAAGAAAGAAAACAAAAATGGAGTAATTTTAAACATATTTACTGAACCAAAATCAAAGTGCTCATAATCTACTATTAATGGTTTTGTTTTGGTGTATGATTAAAGAGTCCCATCTGCAACACCTGTTGCCCAACATAAAAGTAAAACCCTCGTAGTGTATCTCCTGTCAACAGTAATTCTAGTCAAAAGTCTACATCTAGTGACATTGGTATTGGTAAAAACAAGGAGAGATTAGCCATGAAAAGAGAACAAGCAAAGTACAAAACAGACTTTTTAAGAAAAAACAAAGGTAATATAAGGTGTAGTTGTATCAGTTTGGATAAGTCATGTAGCTACATTTGCAATAGTAAACAATATTATGGACATATTCATTGAGCCAATATTAAAGTGTTCATAATCTACTAAAGCATGGTTAGAAAATAAAGTGTAGTCGCTCAATGAACTCAACGTTGTGTCGGTTCTATTTATGTGAAAATGTTTCTGTTGTGTTGTTTTTATGATAAAAGAGTCATTGTAATCACAACAAATTTCCATATGAATCAATAAAGCAGTCTTAGTATTAGTCTTAGAAATCTATTAGCTAATCAGGCTTTGCTAAATTCCAATTTATTTAGTATATTACATTTTATACAACGAAAGACAATATAGCACAGAAATATAAATCACAGTCCACAAGTGTACAACAAGCCATATCAATTATCCACATAGTAAATATTTTATAGATTGAGAATCGAATCAGAGTATAAAGAAGGGGAAATCATTCAAATGTATGATTATGTGTAAGTTTTTTGGTTTTAGTTTTAAATATATAGCTCATTGTATTGTGTAACTGAAATACAAGTGGTTCATTGTTATTAATGCAAACTAATTATTATTCCAAGACTGCAAACTAATTATTACAAGACCTTATTTTTTAGGTTAAAATATTACTGAACAGCAAACTTATTAGAAAATATAGAATGACTAGGCAGACAGCAAAAAAATGTATCAGACCACAGACCAAATGCAGGTCCCACTTATGGTCTATACAAGTGAAATACTGCATTTTTACTCTAGCTCTATGTACATAAAGGTTTACTAATTCAAATGAAACATACAATAAAATTGACAAACTGAATTTATTTTATATATTGAAAAAAAAAACACATAACTGTGTTTAAGATACTAATATAAAAAAGATGTAATAGAAGAGTTTCATATCTTTACATCATTTATACAAATGTTCACTGCAGTCAATCAATGGTAAAAATATCAAAGAACCCAATCTCATTTTGTTGTAAAATGGTTGGCGCAAAAGTTTAAATTTATTGTGCCATTTTAAATAAAAGTAAATAGTGATTTGTTTATCACTTATATTTATGTACATAAATTCTAGCCCAATAAAGATGCAACATGTACCCTCAGGAGTTAAATAATGGTATTCTATAGAGCGCTCACAAACTATTTCAAAGCAAAAGTAGTAGACAAGAAAATTGTTTTAATGCAAAGGGTGGTAACATAACAGTTGTACGAGTTTCGATGTAAAGGGAGGCAACAAGAACTGCATTTTCAATACAACGAGAGATGACAAACTGTAAGTTTTCAATACAAAGGGCAGTAAGAAAAACTGTACATATTTTATATTTTAATGAAAAGGGAGGTAACTTTTTCAGTACAAGGAAAATTAACATCTAAACTGTCAAATATTTGGCCATTTATCCCAAGTGTAAAATATTTCAGACGATGTAAATGCAGATGATGTAAAAGTCATCAGTTTTTTTGGCCAATGGTTAATTAGCAGGGTGTATGTGGCCAGCACAACAATCGTCGAGGGTAAAGGTAGAAAAATAAAGATTTTATTAGCTCTTTTCAGTAACCAAAAAAAAAATCCATAATAACTATCAACTTTAATCTACATTCTGACTCTAAATGTGAAACACCATTATATGTTTTATCAGAAGAGTACCACAATATTTCAACCTATTTGTGTGAAGCAAGGTTTTTCATATTATTTTGCAAAATAAGTCAAAACAAGCTCAAAGCTGCAGCAAATATTGGGCTTCATCTTACCAATATCTTGACTGAAATCAAGAACTTGTGCTCTTCAAGAATCAGATCTTTTTCATATGCATGTAATAATTCTAAATTTAAAATGTGGTTTAAAAAGTTTTTAAGAACGTCAAATTTTCCAACTAAAACAAGCAATGTGTTCCACTAAATTGTCCAAATGTGTGAAGTGTTCCTTTAAAAAGTATTGAAGATAAACAATTCTTTGCTCTTTCTGTAACAGACTTCCAGCTCAAACCAATGTAATCTCATTAGCATCTTCTGTATTCCCTTTGGAGCTAACAAATGTTTCTTAAAGAGTTTCTACAGAGGTTTGTGGTCATAATAAACTGTCATTTCTTTACCAAATATGTAGCAGTGCAATTTGCTTCTATATACAATTGACAGAATTTCCTAAGGGAGGTAACAAAAAACAATTGATTCATAGCAATGGGAGGTATAAACTTTTTCAATGCAAGTTACAGAAGTTACAGAAAACTACTATACATTTTTCAATATAAAACTATCCATTTCAATGCAAGGGGAGATATCGAACATATGAAACGCAAATAAAAGTAAAACAAAAATACTAGTTTTTCAATGCAAAAGTGAAATAGGGGTTTCCATTTTTCTATATAAAATTGCCTATCAAAGACATTTAAGCGCAATAAAATGGAAGGCATTATGATACAGAGGTATAGTCAAACTTGATACAATCAAGACGCACAAACTATTTTTCTCTGTCTACATAATAAAATAGACGTGAAGTAGGTTCCGGTGTGTGTGTGTGTGTGCGCATGTGTCCAAGTATAAGTGCGTGGGAATGAGAGAAACATAATGGGGTAGGTAGAGAAAAAGAAAACCCAGAAATTAAGTTCATGTTTTTGCTACCTTTATTGCCCTAGTTGATACAATTGAACATTGGAAAAATAATGAAAGTATTTTTTTTTTAAATATAGATGAGCCAAGATACGAATGGACAATGCAGTGTTGCACATCTTTATAAGCCTTGAGTTAAGAAAGCAAGAAAAATAAAGTCATCCATTCTCAAACAAAATACCCCAGTGAGCCAGAGAGTGTACCCCATTAAACAAAATATCAAAATAAATTTTTTAACATGTAAAGGCAAATAAAATAAAATAATGAAATGATTGTTGTGCATGTGTACAATAAGTACAAACAAAGTGTTTTAGAAAGTTCACCAAAAATGCATCACTCTGAAACCATTTTAAACCAAGAATTATAAATCCCTTTAAGATAAGTTCCGCTAAGTGATAATTAGACAAACTACAAAAAGCCTAAAAATAGGAACTAAAAGAGGAAGCACGTATGTCCTAGTGGTTAAAGTAATGAATTTAAAAATACGTCAAGGAGATTACAGAAACAATGAGATCCCAGAGTAAAGTAAAAGTAGATCTTCCTATTACTTTTTGTGAAGTAACGTCTGTAATATACAAGGTAAGTGACAGTTATGAATTAAAAGTATTAAAGAGGAAATCTACTTTCTTCGGCATACAAGAAATACAAGTTCGTAAATACAAGATCACGAATTTAGGCACAATTTAAAATCAAATAGTAAAGTTTATACTGGCGGTTATGTGAAATACTTTATCGCACAGGTAGTTAACAGAACACAAGATACCCACAAGTCATCTAGATCACAAAACAAGCAGTTTAATTTAGTGGACATTTTAAAATAACATAACACATTCATGGCTATGCTAGTTCAGGATATCTAAAATGTAATATCTAGGAGTCTCTTTAAGCAGCAAACTCTCCTGGGAAGACCATGCTATATTGGATGCATCTTCATACATGAAACTGGAGTATACACAAAATATTGAATCTCTTGATCTACATTTTATTCTCTGCTGGGAATATAGCTATTACAAATAAACATTTTTCTGTGATAAAAAGTTGAATGTATGACTTGCTTGTGAGAGTAATACCAGTTCTCAGAGTGCCAGGATACACACTAGACACCTATTAGGTCTACAATTTTAATAATTATAAGATGGGAAAGAATCATGCCATTTATAATATCCTATACTGAAAAAAAAAGTAACTTACTGAATATATAGCAAGCTTGCTTTCTTGAGACTTGTTCACCCATTATTTTTGTTTCCACAAGTACTGGTTCCTCCATCAAGCACCAAAGTATCATCAACAGCATCTTTTCTCTGTTGTAGGGCTGCTTGCTGTTGACTTAACCAATATCCTAGACAAATGTTTCCCAATCTTTTGGACATATGTACCCCTTCTAGAATTTTCTTAACATTAAGTACCCCTCGCCCCCCCTCCCCAAAATGCATGTTTTTTGTAGGCCTGAGTACACTTAATTATAGCTATTACAATTAGGTATTCAATTAGTTCATTTTTGCAAGCTTCAGAGACATTAAATGTATTCTTTAAAAAAAGGAAGCCTAGTTTTTACGATGAAAAAGTGGGTGTATCTACGGAAGGTTTTAACATTCCTATTTCCTGATCTTTGTAGAAATTTATCTAAAAATAGTACCTCATTAAAGTTTGTAAAAAGTTAAAATTGATAAAAATTGATTTAGAAATCATATTTCATTCAAATTTATAAACTGAACCTAAATAGGTACTTAAAAAAAAATCAGCTCAGTTAATAATGTGTAACTCATATCACCTTCAAACGCTTACCATACCCCTGGGGCAACGTATATCCTACTTTGGGAAACACTGTCCAATACAAAAATTGTTTTACTTACCAAATGTGTAGCAGGCTTTCTTTCTTGAGACTTGTTCACTCTATTTCCAATTTTGTTTCCACAGGTACTGGTTCCTCCCTCAAGCACAAGTATCATCTTCTGTTCTTTGACTTTAGTCGTAGGGCTGCAGCTCTTAGTTTCAATGTTTTGAACAACTTAAGAAATTTAGAAAAAGAAAATGTTCAAGAATGTACAATAAAAAATTGAAATGTTTTAAAAAAGAAAAAATTTCCCATATCAGACCTTGTAATCTATGGAGCAGATAATGTAAGGGTCATCTGTTTTTATGGGCCATGGTTAATGAGGGTGCCGTGGTCAGCACAATGATTAGTGTCAGATACCCATTAAAACTAGGGGGACTCAGGTGTCCTAAAGAACCTAAAAAAGAGAATCCCAGTCTTCACCCAGGTTCCAAGGTAAAGTGTAATAACTCTCAGCCTCCTCACCTCCAAAATGTTTTAGAATAATTCCTTTTTGTTTTAAAACAGGTGATATTTTGAATTAATTCCTACTATTCATTTTTTATTATTCATTAAAAAAAATGCTAGTGTAGGGATCTAACCAATGACATTTGCTTTATTAGTGCAATGGTCTGTCAACTTCACCACCCAGTCATTGCTTACTTGGTGTGGTGAATATTAGCTTAGACTTTTGCCAACCAACATCCAACTTTAAATTCCAATCTATCAAGAAAGTGACTAATCAAAGTTGTAAAAAAAAATAAAAAAAATACAAGATCAGCTAAAAAAAAAAGGCTCAGTATGCAGAGTAACAGTAACAATTACTTAGGTTTTTTAAGTAGCTAAGAAATTTAATTTAAAAAAAAAGCTTGCTAAAAAAATGCTAAAGTTTTCTTACTAGCTAGGGGTTTCAGTAAGTCTTGCCAAAATTTCTTGCAAGGGATTTCAATCATCTATCAAGTGATTTTTGTAAATCTTTTAAATGCTCTTTCTTCCACACGAATGCATCAGCTGAAAATAAAAAAGGGACAGTATGCAGACTAACAGAAACAAAACGTGGTTCTAGATTATTAATATCTTAGAAATTCAATTTGAAAAACTACTTGCCAAAATATATAGCAAGGGATTTCCAGCATTGGTTTTCTAGGTAGAGGTTTCTGTAAGTCTTGCCAAAATTTCTTGCAAGGGATTTCTGTCAGATTTCTAGCATCTGGCAAGGGATTACTGTAAATCTTTGTTCTTTCTTCCACACAAATACATCAGCTGAAAATAAAAAAGAGACAGCATGCAGACTAAATAAACAAAACGTTCTAGATTATTAATACCTTATCAATTTAATTTGAAAAAAATACTTGCAGAAATATATAGCAAGGGATTTTCAGAATTGTTTACCAAGGTAGAGGTTTCTGTAAGTCTTGCCAAAATTTCTTGTAAAGGATTTCTGTCATCAGATTTCTAGCATCTGGCAAGGGATTTCTGTAAACCTTGATGTTCTTTCTTCCACACGAATGCATTAGCTAAAAATAAAAAAGGGACAGAATGCAGACTAACAGAAACAAAACGTTGTTCTAGATTATTAATATCTGATAAATTCAATTTGAAAAACTACTTGCCAAAATATATAGCAAGGGATTTCCAGCCTTTGTTTCCTAGTTAGAGGTTTCTGTAAGTCTTGCCAAAATTTCTTGCAAGGGATTTCTGTCATCAGATTTCTAGCATCTGACAAGGGATTTCTGTAAATCTTTGTTCTTTCTTCCACACGAATGCATCAGCTGAAAATAAAGGGACAACATGCAGACTAACAGAAACAAAAAGTTATTCTAGATTATTAATATCTTATAAATTTAATTTGAAAAACTACTTGCCAAAATATAGTGCAAGGGATTTCCAGCATTGGATTTCTAGCCACTAAGTCTTTTTTTTTAGGTGCTTTCTCCTACACAAATGCATCAGCTAAAAAAAAAAAATGACAGTATGCAGACTAAAAAAAAAAAAGAAATTAAGAAACAATCATTGTATTTGTCCAAACAAATGGACTTTACTTTGACTACAATTGCCCACGTCAGCATTTCTACTAAAACAATAGTTGCCAACTAAAACAATTAGAACACCTAACATACTGAAACATACAGATTGAGGTATATACAATGTTACAGTAATGTAACAAAATTAAGCTCATTTTAAGTTATCTAATAATTTTGAAAAAAATACTTGCCAAAAATATTTGGTATGTGAATTCTACACCTACTCTATAGCTTCTGCACTTGATTTCAGAGACACCTAAGTATACAAAAGCTGTTTTAAAAAAATGAGTTATCCATTTAAAATCAGACTTGCCAATAATACTTTGTTATATATGCTGCATCTCTCTAGCTTGGATTTTCAATGATACGAATACACTTTTAAAGGCAACTTCAAAGTTGTACATCATCTGAAAAAAGTTACAACTGTGCAAGTATGCAAAGCAACAAAATATTTATACTTTTATATATATTTTTTTATTTAAAAAAAATGTTTGCTGCACCTGTAGATCAAAGCAGGAGTTGATAGAGGCATTCCTATTAATTCCAAGAACATTTCTAATTAACAATATTTGATATGCTTAGGGGCCTGAAAATAACATTCAATTGCAAAAGAAACAATGCAATAAATTGGAGATAAGATCAAAGTAGAAGTTGTTAGTGGCATTCATATTTATTGTAAGAGCATTACTAATAAGCATTTAGTATACCTTAAAAAGTATAAAGATAACATTTGATAACTAAGAAAATATTTATAAAAGAAAATAAAGTGAACCAAGAAGTTGACATAGGTTTTGCAAACAATTGTAGTACATATAAATACCAAGTTGTAATCCATCAAGTGTTTCAAGCATCTAATGTTTGTATTAAAGTAAATAGAAGAACCAAGTACTAGTTAATTTTGGCTTTGTGACACATCACAGTAAATGTATATTTCATTGCATTTGGTTATAAAGGAAACATCATGCAATAAATTTATATGCAAATAAACAATGCATTAAATAAGAGAAATTAAGTAAGAGTTTATATTTGATGTGTTTCAACCATTTAGTATTTCAAACACGCTTCAACCATCTAATATTTCATATGTGTTAGAATTTCAATCATCTATTATTTGACATGCTTAGTGGGCTGAAAATAACATTCAATTGCAAAAGAAACAATGCAATAAACTGGAGATAAGATCAATGTAGAAGTTGTTAGTGGCATTTATATTTATTGTAAGAGCATCACTAATTAGCATTTAGTATACCTTAAATAGCATAAAGATAACATTTGATAAATAAGAAAATATAAAAGAAAGTAAATTGAACCAAGAAGTTGACATAGGTTTCGTAAACAATTGTAGTACATATAAATACAAAGTTGTAATCCATCAAGTGTTTCAAGCATCTAATGTTTGTACTAAATATAAAAATGTATTTCGTAATTTAATAAAGTAAAAAAAAAAAGCAAAGTAAATAGAAGAACCAAGTACGAGTTAATTATCGCTTTGTGACACATCGCAATAAATGTATATTTCATTGCATTTGGTTATAAAGGAAACATAATGCAATAAATTTATATGCAAATAAACAATGCATTAAATAAGAGAAATTAAGTAAGAGTTTATATTTGATGTGTTTCAACCATTTAGTATTTCAAACACACTTCAACCATCTAATATTTCATATGTGTTAGAATTTCAATCATCTTTTATTTGATATGCTTAGTGGGCTGAAAAAAAACATTCAATTGCAAAAGAAACAATGCAATAAATTGGAGATAAGATCAAAGTAGAAATTGTTAGTGGCATTCATATTTATTGTAAGAGCATTACTAATTAGCAATTAGTATACCTTAAAAGGCATAAAGATAAAATTTGATAACTAAGAAAATATGTATAAGGAGAGAAAGTAAAGTGAACTAAGAAGTTGACATAGGCTTTGCAAACAATTGTAGTACATATGAATACAAAGTTGTAATCCATCAAGTGTTTCAAGCACCTAATGTTTGTATTAAATATAAAAATGTATTTTGTAATTTAATAAAGTAAAAAAAAAAGCAAAGTAAATAGAAGAACCAAGTATGAGTTAATTATCGCTTTGTGACACATCACAATAAATGTATATTTCATTGCATTTGGTTATAAAGGAAACATCATGCAATAAATTTATATGCAAATAAACAATGCATTAAATAAGAGAAATTAAGTAAGAGTTTATATTTGATGTGTTTCAACCATTTAGTATTTCAAACACGCTTCAACCATCTAATATTTCATATGTGTTAGAATTTCAATCATCTATTATTTGATATGCTTAGTGAGCTGAAAATAACATTCAATTGCAAAAGAAACAATGCAATAAACTGGAGATAAGATCAAAGTAGAAGTTGTTAGTGGCATTCATATTTATTGTAAGAGCATCACTAATTAGCATTTAGTATACCTTAAATAGCATAAAGATAACATTTGATAAATAAGAAAATATTTATAAAAGAAAGTAAATTGAACCAAGAAGTTGACATAGGTTTCGCAAACAATTGTAGTACATATAAATACAAAGTTGTAATCCATCAAGTGTTTCAAGCACCTAATGTTTGTATTAAATATAAAAATGTATTTTGTAATTTAATAAAGTAAAAAAAAAAGCAAAGTAAATAGAAGAACCAAGTATGAGTTAATTATCGCTTTGTGACACATCACAGTAAATGTATATTTATGCATTTGGTTATAAAGGAAACATCATGCAATAAATTTATATGCAAATAAACAATGCATTAAATAAGAGAAATTAAGTAAGAGTTTATATTTGATGTGTTTCAACCATTTAGTATTTCAAACACGCTTCAACCATCTAATATTTCATATGTGTTAGAATTTCAATCATCTTTTATTTGATATGCTTAGTGGGCTGAAAAAAAACATTCAATTGCAAAAGAAACAATGCAATAAATTGGAGATAAGATCAAAGTAGAAATTGTTAGTGGCATTCATATTTATTGTAAGAGCATTACTAATTAGCATTTAGTATACCTTAAAAGGCATAAAGATAAAATTTGATAACTAAGAAAATATTTATAAGGAGAGAAAGTAAAGTGAACCAAGAAGTTGACATAGGCTTTGCAAACAATTGTAGTACATATGAATACAAAGTTGTAATCCATCAAGTGTTTCAAGCACCTAATGTTTGTACTAAATATAAAAATGTATTTTGTAATTTAATAAAGTAAAAAAAAAAAAGCAAACACGCTTTAACGACCTAATATTTCATATTTGTTTCAACCATTTAATATTTGATATGCTTAGTGGCCTGAAAATAACAATTACAAAAGAAATAATGCAATAAAAAGATCAAATTAGGAGTTGTTAGTGGCGTTCCTATTTTAGGAACATGTTTAATTAACATAAGGTATACATTAAAAAGTATAATGATAGCATTTGATTACTAAGACTAATATTTATAAATAGAAAAGAATGTGAACGAAGTTGATATAGGTGTTGCAAATAATTGTACAAATAAATATCAAGTAACCATGAAGTGTTTCAAGCACCTAATGGTTGTATAAATATATAAAGAATAAAATATAACTAAAGGTAATGTGTAATAAATTAAAGAGGCAATAAAATAGAAGAACCAAGCATGAGTTAAATGTCTATATTTCATATGTATTTGTCTAAAACATCTCTAGAATTAGTTATAAATGATTTTTAAAGCAAAATTTGCAATGTCATTAGAATTAATATGAACAATCCATTGTAGTTGTTTCAAGTATCCAATATAACACTTTTTGGTATAAATGTTAAAAGTAATAGATAAAAAGCAAATAATTACAAAGGAAAAAATGCAATAACAAGGAGATAAATGAAAACTCAAGACAAGAGTTAAGGTGCTATGAGAACACAGACAAAATTTTAAAGATAAACAAAAATGTATTGCAATAGAGAAATGTTTAAATCAGCCCTAAAAGGATCAAATTGAATGTTAGTTTATGTACACACAATCACACATCATTTCATTGTTTTTGAATGAAATATTGAATTTCACTGAAACACACAATGTCATGTGCAAAGTTGTGAAATTGCATTCTAAGTTAAAAATTACATTACATTAAAGCTAATTTTAAATTTACATTTGTAATTGTTACTTATTGTATACTTACACTAGTCACTACTGTCAATACTCAGATTGCAGAGCACATTCATTCATTGATCGTTTCATGTTCTAGTCTAGATAAGATAGATCTAGTACAAGTTCATGTGTCTGTCAGTGTAGTATTCCAACTCAGACACAAGGGAAGATCTTAGCGAGCTTCGAGAACCATGGCCTTGACTTGTGACAAATGATCCTATAATGCCTATAGGCTATAGGCTATATAAAGTATATAATATAAATAATGATTATTTATTTACTACAACTACTACGATAGTACGAACTTAAGGCTAAGGCTAAAGAATGTAAAATAAACTAGAAACCTGTTTCTAGTCACGTAATCTAAAAAATACCCCAATGTTTATAACTACATCTACATTTTCTATTATGTGTGTGCAAAAATGAAATAATAGATCTAGATTCTAGATCTCTACTTTCAAAATTCACTTTGCACGGACTTCTCAATGATTTAGACAAGAGTTATGGAACTTTCATTTCCTTCCTACGTTATTTTTTCACTTCTCAAATTTTCTTTGTGACTTTCATAGATAAGTCTGTAATCTTTCATAGATACAGAAGGACATATAGACCTAGATATTGAATGAAAGACTATTAGTTGAGTCTTAATTTAAAATTCTAATCCATTTGGTGAAAATGTCTACTAGTCTACTTAATTTTTACTTTATTATAAATTTTAGCTTAAGAGGGAGATTTTTTCAATTAATCAGTAATGAATGAATAATAATAAATAAGGGTAAAACTTTTACCGAAATAAGTAGGCTTACCTCATCGATAACGATAATGTCTACCTTATTGATAAGCATAGGGCTAGCTTAACGTCTATCTGAAATTTTTTCTTTCTTGACTTCTAATAATATTTTACAACACAATTTTCTTGTAAAGAAAAAAAAATCCCTCGATGCAAAGAGCTCTAGCGCTGTGGGTCCGTGAAAATGTAATAACTTCGAGCGAAACGAGAATTTCGAGATCACGTGACTTGTAAGATCTGCTCAGGTTGGCTATTTATATTGACATTATAAACAAAAAGATGTTTATAGTAGTGTCAGTGTATCAGTACACATCAACATAGGTTTACACAATTACACACATTGGCGTATTAATAAAAAAAAGAAAAGAAAAAACTAACAATAATTTGAAAGATGAAATAAAGAATGAACAACCGCCTGTTGCTGTTGTCAGTCTGTCGCACACATTAGACAACACACTACCGTAGGCCAGTGGCAAAGCAAGCTATGTACGGGTGTTGCGGGCCACACGGGCCATCATATGGTGGGAGCATCAAACTGAGGACAAACTTTCTTAGTAAAACTACACATTGTAATTGTTTTAAATCTCTTAATGTAACGCACTTTCACACATTTTTTTAAGCCTTGCATATTGTAACTTCACTGTTCAATGCACTGGTTATGAACAAGTTTATGATAGTGTTGTTTTTTTTAATTACTAATTAGTAATGACCCAATCTATATAGTGGACCAGTGGTGGAGGGGTATCTGGGAGGTTTTCCAACCACTCAGAAAACACAACAATGCTGGAGTCGTAATTTGAACTCAAGTCCCCATGTAATGTGGTAAAGGCGTAGCTAAGCGGTTTTAGCCTCTCAGTCACACATCACTTGCTTGGAGGGAACCTGAAGTTTCCCTGATAGCAAAGATTTTGGGCCCAGTAAGGGCCCCAACTGGGCAAGCCCATGCTAACCATATGGGCCCCAAGTGGGGGATGGACATTGGCCCAAACGGGTGCCCTTGGGGCTGAGTCTGGGCTCAGTCAGGGGGCCCAGAAAATCCCAGTGTTAAACCCTTCTGGGGCCAGTAAGGGGAAGGACTTGTAGGCCCACGTGTTTAGCCCTATCAGGCCCCTCAATGTTTTCCCCGTACTGGTCCCATGAGGTTTCCATCAGGGCTTTATCTGGGCCCCCTAACTGAACCCAGACTCAGCCCTAAGGGCACCCGTTTGGGCCAACGTTCATCCCCCAAATGGGGCCCATGTGTTTAGTCCTTTCAGGCCCTCAATGTTTTCCCCGTACTGGTCCCATGAGGTTTCCACAAGGGCGTCATCTTGGCCTTCTGATTTCGCCCAGACTCGACCCTTAAGGGCCCCATTTGGGCTTTCATTAATCTCCCCCCCAAAGGGTCAAGTGTCCATGGCCCTGTTGTGGCCCACAAGTCCTTCCCCTTACTGGTCCCACACGGATTTCACAAGGGGATTTTCTGGGCCCACTGACTGAGCCCAGACTCAGCCCTAAGGGCCGTTCATCCCACAATTGGGGCCCAGTTGGGTACCGGGCCCAAAATTTTTGCTATCAGGGTACATTTATTGTATGCAGTGTTTACATCAGTTTTTATATTGCTCGTAAAAAATTTTTATGATTTATTTAAAATATCAAAAATATAGTTTTCATTAAATATGTAAATAAAATATTATATCAGAAGAATCGTCCTTCTATATTGTATAACAATAAAACACTTATTTTTATTTCATATCTATCTATATATATATATATATATATATATATATATATATATATATATATATATATATATATATATATATATATTAAAACAAAATATTTTAATGTGAAAAAAACACACAAAAAACGAAGCAATAAAAGTTTAAATAATAAAAAAAAAACAACATTTAATGAGTTTATTGTGTGTTTATAATGAAATGGGAGACTATCCGAAATAATTATAGCGAGCTCTTTTTTTTTTTGTCTCCCTTTGAATTTCATTACCAACGAGTTTCCTGGCCGACATTCCTCGTCCCATATGCTAGGACAAATTTGTACAAATACTCCTTCTTCCCTAGTGCTATTAGAGCATGGAATGGGTTGCCTGAGCTAGCCAGAAAAACCAGTGACTTGGCAGAATTTAAGTCATTGGTTAATATGCATGACGCGTAGGACGTAATCATCTTTTTTGAAGTAACGTCTGTATTATATAAGATAAGATAAGAGCGAGTCGGGGATGGCTCTCGTTGCCAGTAGGACGAGAAGGACTAGGTGGTGGGACCTTAACTGTATTACGCAAAAATTCAGACCGCCAGCCGACGCCCAGCAGTGAAGCAATGGGGCGAATCTCTCCATCCCCTGCTACTAAAGGGCCCCATTCATCTAAGGGGGGTTTTGAATGGGCGCATGACGGGGTAGGAAATGATAAAACTGCCCCGCACGATTATCCGGTTCCCCGTGCGGCCCCTAACTCAGCCCGGGCCTGAACAGGTAGCTTTGCTGGCTGGGATTGTCTGTGACTAGCAACAATAATGACAACAATGCTCGAGATTTAAATAAGCAAGAGGAGAAATGTGGAGATGTTATCTGTAGAGAATCTTAGACACACACACACACACACACACATATATATATATATATATTTATATTCTTTTTTTTTTTAATTAGTCTTATGGTTTTAGAACCCTTGGGCATTCTCTTCCCTTTTCTTTTTGAAGTTCTGGATCTTCACCGTTGGCCGTTGGAGTTTGTTTGTTTGTTTTTTAAGTAGGGAGCGGCATTCAGGAGATTATGGACTTTTAAAATTTCAGCCTCTACTGGGGAGGAAGGAATAAAGAAGACGCCTATATTATATGTGCCTATAGACTATAGATGGTTATGCTTGCCCTGAATGTGGCAAAATATGTAGGTCAAAGCTGGGGCTGGAAATACTGCATTCCTCACTAATCTTCGGACAAGCCTTATTATTATATAGATCCATTGTGGACAACTGGATTGTCTGCATTAGGTGTGTTAAAACATGCAGATCAAAACTGAGTCTGCGTTGACATGTGAAAAACAGTACCTTGTCTCTGGCACTGACGTTACTCAGTGTGCTTGTTACAGTTGTTTAGCAGAGAAGATAGAAAAATCACGAAAAGACCATATATAGTGTGCGGGTTTTTCCGATTTAATTACAGTACTATGGACTGTAGTGTAGGCTGTAGGGCCAGATCTAGAGCTGCGTTTAGACTATATACTATAGTCATAGGCATAGGCATATGATATAGATCTAGGTCTATAAGTATAAATAAGGATATATGTTGGTAATCCTATATATTATTTTTTTCATATATCATTATAGTTTTTTTTCTTATCTTAAAATTCCTTTATTTTTTTATTTTGTTCAAGCTTATACTCATAGAACTACTATACTACTAGATGATAGATGATTAGATCTAGAATTCTAGGTCTAGGTCTAGTAAGTAATACTTAATAACTTATCGATTTGACCTAAGACTAAGAACTCTATCGCATTCGTATTAGACTTGATTTATAGATTTGATAATCTGAATCAAAATCTCTTAATCTGATATTAATATGTCTTCAGGACAGAAGACTCAAAAGTAAAGTAGCAATTATACATAAAACACTGAACCATAATCTTCAAATACAAAAACAAAATTTAATAAAATACTCTGAAAGACACAAAAATAAAGGCACATTCCTCGTCCCATATGCTAGGACAAATTTGTACAAATACTCCTTCTTCCCTAGTGCTATTAGAGCATGGAATGGGTTGCCTGAGCTAGCCAGAAAAACCAGTGACTTGGCAGAATTTAAGTCATTGGTTAATATGCATGACTAAATGCATGACGCGTAGGACGTAATCATCTTCTTTTTTGAAGTAACGTCTGTATTAGATAAGATAAGATAAGATAATAATTATTTATATGTAGATATATCTAGATGGTAATCGTGAATGTGAGCGTCAAAAATTAATGATTACCTAGCCTAGATCTATATGACTATATTAGTATATAGTCACTATATACTATATAGACCTAAGACTGAAATTCTATTTTTTTTTTACTTTAGTCACTTTAGACAAATAGTTAAGATTACTCAGAGTCTACTCGTCAGACTCATCTGCTAGCTAGGCTGTGTTATATAGAGAGTAGATCTACCTAGTAGGCTACCTATTAGCCTATACCGGCAAAGACAAATTGTTATTACAGGGTAATAAAAATTTGATGATGATAGGCATATGATAGATTTAGAATTTAGATCTATATTATTTTGGCCTATATAAAGTATATTACTATAAAGTAGGCCTATATATTTTTAGACTAGTCATCTATCATCTAGTGAATTAATTCTAGTGACCGTATAGACATATATGTATATATACAGTGACGTCTATAAAATTCTGAAGTATGCAGTATTAAATTTATTTATGTAGAATATAAGTTGACTTGTAACTTGTATATATTTAGATCCAGGGCATTTTAGTGTGTGTGTGTGTGATGGTACTCAAGGTACGGCACACACCGGCACCTTTTTAAATGTGGAGAAAAAATATATTAATAGTTTAAAGTTAGACCATTCATCACTTAGTACCAGCACCTATTTTATTTTTTTTAAAAAGCACAGTTATAGATCTAAATATATAGACCCTAGAATTTGGATCTAGTTTATTTAATATTTAATTTATACTTATAGTAGTCTACTTAAAGTTACTCGACTAGGCTAAACTTGTTCTGGCAGCTAGTGTATGATAATAAGTATATATTGTAAATTAAAACAAGTAAAAGTAATTTTATTAATAATAGGCCTATGTACATAAACTATAACCAGAGTGGAATTCATATTAATTATAATTGTGTAAGTGCATTTACATTTGCTTTTCTGTACAGTTCAACTTTACCTTGTTGGCTGAATTGTTGATACAGCCTGCTAGAGTATTTTGATGAGATTAATTTTTGAAAACAATTTATAGAACATCCAACATAATTTATCATGTTTTTCTAGCTCTATTGCAAATTTGCAATTAATTAAGCTTTTAAATCTGAAATAGGCCACTTGACACATTTATTATATACCTCACCCCACTAAATATGAGCTATTGCAGCTATTTAGGAAGAGACAGATTCTTTAAAGACCTAATTGCAACAAAAAAAACACAATGATTTTGAAGAATTTAAGTCATTGATTAATATGCATGACTTAGATTGACCTAGGAACACACATGGGACGTAATCATCTTCTTTTTTGAAGTAACATCTGTATTTGATAAGATAAGAAGATAAATACAATACATTCTAATTATTTTCTATTAATTTTTTTATTTTTATTTATTGATTGATATCATATATTGTTTTTTTTTTAAATATCTTACCTGTTAAAAACTTTGTCTATATTAATTGTATATATAAGCATTCTTTGCCATACCTGTATTGGTAAAGCAGGACAAGAGAAATTATTTCCTAATTAGCCTAGAAAAAGGACTCTATTTCTGGCCCCTCATTTTTGAGGCAGACACTTCGACCCTAAGTTGTAGAAATGTCTGGCTTTAACTCTGTTGTTTACTGTAAAGTAAAAGTTCCTCTTGTCAAACTTTGCAGATGATGCTTTGAACACACAAAGTAACTCATGAAAAATAGAAAAATGGCTACTTCTCCTTTATGAATTGGCTTAAATTTTATCTAAGGCTGTTGAAAAGAAACCCGTCTCTTAGTGGTCCTCAAGATCTGTAACTTGTTTCTTTTGCATTTCTAGCCTTAGGCTTAATGCTTATATGTTAAAAAAGAGCAATTTTACTGATCAAAAGATATTTTCTCTGTTGAATTTGTGAGTGGTATTCTTTGAAAAAATTACAATGGAAAGAAAATATATATTTTACAGAGTTCCATGTTTTCTCAAATGTTTACCTATTAACAGTGTGAAGTAGATATATTATACTTAACATATATTGTTTTACGGTCAGTTCTTTACTGGCATGTATTTTCAATTAAATTCTAAGCCCTCTTTTGAAAGTTTAATTTGATTTTTTCACTCTTTTATATAATGCTTTGTCAACCTTTGTGAGTGCAGATATCTGGTGAACCCAACTCAGACTGAACAATATTTTTATGTCTCAATTTTTTTTTCTAAAAATAAAGGAATGGATTTTTAAATAATGAGGTGTCTTCTGAGATTTGATGGTTTTATAGGTTTTTGGTATTTCTTTGGATTACTTTTTTTCTACCCCAAACCTCCTGCAGAATAGCTCACGACCATCAAGATTACTGTTCAAAGCCCATACTACACCACCAGGCAGCCATAGAATTGTATAATTGTTCATGGTTTTCTGATATGGGCTATAGATTGTTGTCTCAATGGTCCTGAGTTCAAACTCTGCTGCCATCCCCTACAGGATGTTTGGCTAGGATGTAATTTTCTTCAGGCTTAAAGGAACATTTTAAACCTGTTAAACAAACCAATTGGAAATTCAAACCTTCTTTATAAACAAAAATTGTTTTTTGTCTTTTTGCAGATTTAAGGTAGAGATCTTAGAAAAAATCAAATCATCGCCTTTGGGCTTAAATAATTTGACAGCAGTGCCTCAATTTCTTTTAAATTCTTTCATCTATTTTGTGGCAGTTTTAAAGAATGTCAGGAGGAGCAGGTACTTTTAAACTAAAAAAAAACTTGACTGAAAGTGTTAGACTTTCCTTGAATAATGTAGATTATGCTGCAAACTTTCATGAGGTTTTATCATTGAACCATTGTGATGATATTTAGAAGCTCATGCCACATGGCTGAGCAGCCATTTAAAATAAGTTTAAGAATCAGTTACATCATGCTAAAATAAATAATTTCTTAACAAATAAAACTCCTCTTAAATGTCTTCTTAAGTCCTCTCTTATTCAACCTACTTTCTAGTCCCATTCAAACCCTGTTTTATCAATCTAGTTTTAGTTATTTGAAAACTATATTCCTGGTATATAGTGGTTAGCTGAATAGGGCAGCAATTAAAGAGAAAAATAAAGTTGAATTTTCCATACTTTTGTGCGTTCATAAAATGGGACTGTAGAATCTACTAGGAAAAGTGAATGGATCTTTACTTTTTTGTAGAACATGATACCGTTGCTTAGTCAACATGTTTGTTTTTATAAAATAAGAACAACAAATTATTAACAGATCTTATGCCTTTTTTTTTAAGTGTAAAGAGAAAAATTCAAATATCCCAATAAATCAATGTAAGTTCTAGATTCTCTGGTTTGAATAAAATAGTTTCAGGTCAATTTCATTAAGTTTTTGTATCTTTTCCATCATGCGACACTATTGTTGGAAATTAAAAACGGCCTGCAGATTGAATTAGGTTGTGCATCACTGATCATAACTGATTCTTTAAAGATTTAAATATAGGTATCCAGGATACCTGTGCTTTTCCAAGGTGAAATAGCTGATAGGTGATATCTTGACCCCCCCTCCCTTTATTATTTTGCCCTCTAATAGAACAGCACATATTCAAATGCTCCCCCCAAACATACTTTGAACTGTGAATTTTAGTAACCCTCACCAACCCCCACATATACTTTTGGTCCATGAATACGGTAGCCCTTAACTCTACAAGAAACACAAAAAATAGTCCTACATACATTTCTTTTTTTTTTAAATTACAAATCACTCTGTCTGTCTGGTAAAAAGTTGTACATGTTTTTCTCCAAAACCCATTCTCAGATCAAGTCAAAACTTTGAAAAGTTTTTCATTGGCATAGACAAGACATGAATAAATAAAAAAGAAATTTAACCAATTAGTCAATGAATTACTGATAATAATTATTTTATTTGATACCAACAAGGGAAATAATATTTTAATATTCACAGTTTATGCTAAATATATAGGGTTTAGTCCCCTTTGATAATTGATCACAGTATTTTCACACACCTATACTCTGATCAAGTTTAAACTTAAATAATTATTTATTTTACCTAACAAAACATGAACCAATACAAAATTTAATCAATAAGAAAATTAATTATTTATAATTATTTATTTAGTTTAATATTGAATAAGTGAAATTAGTTCAACATAATTGAGAGATATAGTTGTAAATGCAGAGTTCTTTTCCTTACATAAACGTTTTTTTTTTAGTTAACAGGATTTTTATATTTTGCTTGTTACTTTTGTACACAAAAATATCTTTATTTTAAAAAAAAAAGGAAACATTAGATTGCTTTTATTAATGTCTGATGGTGAGTGAAAGGAATTTTTACTGTTAATTTATGCTTCAAAAAACTGCATGCTGATGAAATCACAAATTTTTCAAAAAGGACCTTGCTGTTGAATTCAATTAATTATAATTAGATCATTATATGCTACTTTTTATGTATTTAAAATATAGTTATATATGTTAAATATATTTGTATTGCAGAAGCTGCAGATGATTTAAAATATGAAATTTATACCAAGCTACCTAATAAGCCTCTTGAACTCAAGGAAGTGAAAGCTGTGGATAAATATGGAGATGATTTAACAGTTGGTCAGGTAACTCAGAGAGATTGGCTTTCTGTAATCATTATTCTTTTTTTTTTCAAAATAAAAATATTTCAATTTGTTAAAATGATTCATTAATCGCAACAGTCTGAACAGTTCTTATTGTGTTTAATGGAAAAATTAATAAATAAAAAGCAATGTGATTGAGTTCAATTTAATAAGTTCATCTTTGATTAGTTGAGACATCTGAACTGTTTTTTTTTATAACAATTTATATTGTTGACAAGATATTCTGGGTTTGATTTTGTGCTTGTCATAATTATCTGTCACCTGGAGGCAGTAGTTGTACCAAGGTTGCTTTGTGTCTGGGGCAGAAAGGTCTGTCAAAATTCAACACCCCACCACCACCCCCTAACAATAATGTATCTCATTGTTTCTCAAAACTTTTACTTGTGGCGCCTTTGGAAAAACAAATCATCTGCTGTCCCTTATCCTGCTACAGTGCTGTAGGCACCACAGTGAATCAGGAAGGATTTAAAAAATGAAATATACTTACATGATATTAGGAATCCAAACTTTTTGCAATGACTGTTGTAGCTAGTCTGTTAAGATGTTGTTGTTTCTTGTTGTTGTTGTTTTTTTCATGTGTTATTTCAAAGTTAGATACTTTAATTTCATTAAAAGAGAAAGATTTAAAAACTCCTTTATCCCACTTTCAGTCAGAGTGTTACAAGATCAGCTTTCGTCATCGAGAAGTACATAGAAGTCTAATTCATAAAGCGCTGTTTGTGAATGTGAATGTTGTTCAAATTTTTAATCAATATTGTTTTTGTACAGTAGTTTCGCTGAGCTTGTCAATTGTAGTAAAACGGAATTTCCATTTGATTGGATCAATAAAAATTATCTTATCTTATCTTAAAGTGTTTTATAAACTAGAAAAAGTTCTTTTAGGAGATAGTGTAGAGACACCATGTTTCGCTACAACCAATAGATGAGATGAACCTCAGTCAGTCTAAGGTGGCAAATAGCTTAAAAAAATGTTCTATGACTAGATTAGATATCTAAAAGAAATATATTTGATGATATTGCTGATATATCAGTGTTAAAAGTGTTATAGTTTGTGAGTAGTTGCTCGAACTATTTGAAAGTAGCTCTCAATATATACAGGAGGCACTGTAGCTGATTGGTAAAGTGATTGGCTTCTGAACCGGAAGTCCTTGGTTTGAACCCTGGTGAGGATGATGATTTTTTATTTCAGGATTTTTAAAGTGCCTATGAGCCCACCCAACTCTAATGGATACTTTGACTCTAGTTGGGAAAAGTAAAGGAGGTTGGTCATAGTGACATTAAAACACACATTAATCTGTGCTATTAAAAACAGATCATCTGCCCCATAGATTGCAAGGTCTTAAAGGGGAACTTTACTCTATACTTACAGTAGTCTGGCATCTTCTGGAATATCTATAATACACAAATAGAATCTTAACATCAATTCTCCTTCTCGCTGACCACCTTCTGACACCTTCTTGGTCCTGCTACTTCCAGCTGTACTCTTGTGGCCCTGAAGATTCATACCACATAATTGTATGTAGTGGCAAAACTGGTTAAATGCTTAGTAGAGAGTATAAGGTTTAAATTGTTGGTGGTGATTTTTGCATAAAAATTTTAAACTTTTTTACATACACACTGTTCTAATAAGTTCCTGACTATTCTTGGGAAAAGTAAAGGTTGCTGTCTTTGTTTAGGTTACTTAACAGCATCATTAAAGATTGATAACAATAATAAATTTCAGTTACCATATAGACTCTGTGTTGTACGGTGGCTGAGTGGTTAAGTGCTTGGCTTCTGAACCTAAGGTCCTGGGTTTGAATATTGATGATGACTGGCTTTCAAATTTTGTGATTTTAGGGCTCCATCTGAGTCCACCCAACTCTAAGGTGTACCTGACCTTAGTTGGGGAAAGTAAAAGCTGTTTGTCATTGTGCTGACTACATGACAACCTGCTTGTTAACTGATAACCAAATTAACAGATGAACTTAACATATTCTGCCCTACAGATCGCAAGGTCTGAAAGGGGTACTTACCTTTGGAGGCACAGTGGCTTGGCTTCCGAACCAAGATCCCAGGTTTGAATCTTGGTGAAGACAGGGATTTTTAATTTCAGGATCTTTGGGTGCCTTTAAGTTCACCCAGCTCTAAAGGTACCTGACATTAGTTGGAGAAAGTAAAGGCAGTTGGTCATTGTACTGGCCACATGACACCCTTGTTAACTGTGTACCACAGAAACAGATGATCTTTACATTATCTGTCTTATAGATGGCAAGGTCTGAAAGGGGAACTTTACTTTTCCAAACTTTTATATAGACTCTTAGGTGTTGATTTTGTGGATGATTTACAGTGTATGTGACTTATCAATGTTTATTTCTTCCTTTTAATTATAATTTTAGACAGTTCTTCCCCCCCCCCCCCCCCAAAAAAAAAAATATTTGTTTATATAAGTATCTCTTTATAATATCTTGAAAATAATTTTTAAAAGATAACACTTTCCTAACAAAAATATGTTTCTTAACATCTCAGGTGACAGAAGAACTTTTCAAAACAGCTGGCATTGCAAATCCTAAGCAATACAAAATGGTTTTTGTTAAACTACACGAGGTTGTTCCTGCACCAGATAACAGTACCATGATTGAATATAGAGACCATCTCACCGGGGGATATGAAATGCACTTTGAATGTGAGTAATGTCTGTATTATTTTAGTATTTAAATAGACCCTGGCAGACATCTGCTTCAGATGTGGAAAAATATGCAAGTTGCAACTGAGTTAAACACTGCACTCATCCTTAATCTTTGGAATCAAAGAGATTGCCATTAAATATTGTAGAATTTGATGTTGAATTAATGAAATGTTATTATTTAACAAAGCGCATGAGACAAAATGGATATTTTGCAGTATATTTCCTAAGCATTTTTTGATCACAAATATGCTCAAAAACAAAGATTTAGCATGACAATTTTCACTCTAAAAATTCCTATTTATCATAACTTAGTACATTATTACACTGTTCTAACTACACTTTCTATACAAAATATATTACAAACTTTTTTAAAAAGTTCATTTTGGTTAAATTTATTTTTTTTAAATCTTTTTACAGCCAAATAAATGGTTTGTTGAGAAATTTTCCTATAACTGACATTCTATGTGTGCATTTCAAGAAAACAAGGAAATACTTTGTGTGTTAAAAAAAAAATATATTTGTGTAATGTATTTATTTGTGATAAAAGAATGTAACTTTTTTAAAAATGATTTACATGGAAATTCTAGAGATATGTTAAATAGAACTAGCCTTAATCCTCCACTTTTTAATTTTCATAAGAAGGCTTAGCTATAGCTGAGAAAACAAATCTGGCTTATGGGACATATGGATGAAATTGTTATGTTATAATTGGTTGGTGCAATATCCAAATTTGACTGTATAATAGGATTTGGTTAGGTACTTTTGAATTGAGTCCTATTAAGTGTATGGTGAAATTAATTGGATTCTACTATTTTTTTTGTAATATTCCTGAAGACAATTTATAACATAAAGTTTATGAAGCTGCAATTTAAGGTTTGTTCTTCACTGCATGCTTCTGCTGATGTTTGATGATGTGAGAACTTTCAGACCTTGTGAGAATCTATATGGCAGATGATGTTAAGATCATCTGTTTTTATGTCTGATAGTTACAGAGGTTGTTATTTGACCAGAGCAACAACCAACCTCCTTTACATTTCCCAACTAATGAGAAAAAAATCCCAGTCTTCACTGACATTTGAACCCAAGACCCCTAATTTTGGAAGATAAGTACTTTACCACTCAGCCACCTTGCCCCATTTTAAAATATAAGCGAAAGAAAAATTGATTTACCCTGCTCAGTGAAATCTTAATTTACATGTAAACCATAAAGGAAAATCATGACTTAGTCCAGAGTAATTAATATCAGTGAAATGCATTTTTTAAAAAAATACCTTAAACACTCTGAATATATATATATTTTTTTTTAACTAATCTTCAAAATTAATTTATTGTTTTTAAAGGAAAACAATTATCAAAACTATACCTAGCTTAGCTTAAACAAGTGGGTAATTAAAAACAAGTACATTATTTAGCAGACAGAGAATAAGGAAAGGAATATTTTTTTATTCCTTCATTGCCCCCACTAGATTGATAATCCTCAACTTTTGTTTTTGTTTGCAATTACAATACAATTAATAAACCAAGAGATAATCAATTTTAAAAATTCACAAGTTACCGGTATATTCCTGTCACTTAAGCTATATAATGTTACTTTTTTAGTAACTCAAACTTTCAAAGTTGTCAACATATATGCATTGAAATTAAAATACTAAAACTGAAAAAATGTTTTCATTTCAAAGATATTTTGCATTTTTAAAAGAGACAAATCTAGCACATTCCTTGTTTCACTGGCAACAAATAAATATGACGATTCTCATTTCATGTTTTCAAATGTTTAATTACTCTCTATCTCTACTATCTATGTAAACTAAATTGCTGCAAAGTCCGAAAATTTTATTCTATTGAACCTAATATACTTGAGGGATGATTATAATGGGCATAATTTGCATAGATTCTAGTTGTTTTTTTTTCTTTTGTCTTTTTTACTTTCCATAAATGATGTTAAGGTCATCTGTTTCTTTGGCTTATGGTTAAGGAGTAGGGTGTCATGTGGCCAGCATAATGAAAAATGACCAACCTCCTTTACTTTCCCCAACTAAAGTCAGGAACTCAGTAGAGTTGGGTGGACTTAGGTGCACCTGAAAAATCTTATTCCTTACCGAGATTCGAATCCAAGACCCCAGATTCAGAAGCCAAGTGCTTAACCACTGAAGGCTGGAGCTATTGGTGTGTCAAAAATGGGGGGCGCTGATAGGGTGTGGGAGGGGAGAATATTGACTGAATCTCTGGACCTCTCTCTCAGAATTACTATTCAAAGTGTCAAGATCTTTATCTAGTCAGATTTTATCAACAGTTGTATCTTAGAAACATCATTGTTCTAAATATAAAATTACAAAGTAAGAGATGCCAGTAAAAACAAACCATGGTATTAAGAAAAAAATATTCTGTTGACATTCTATTGAATAGGATAACACTTAACTTTGTTACTTTTTGTTTAATAACATACTTTTTCATTACTTAAGTGAGTTTTTTTTTTCTTTTACTTGCTGAGATATATAAAAGTATGATATTGTGACTTACACTTGTATGTTTACTTTTACTCTTAAGTGCCCCATAGTTTTATTAATTACCAATTTATGTTTATATTTGATGAATATTTTATGCTAAAATCTAGCTATTTTGTGTACTAAAATGTAGTTATTATTGCATGGAAAAATTAACTGTTCCCATGACCTTGTCTAATTTTTTTAGAACACATTGTCAATAACAAATAAATTTCTTGCAAAGTGTATCTTTTTTTTTGGGGGGGGGGGGGGGGTCAAATAAATTAAGAATGGATGATGTAACTTAAGCTAATTTTGGAATAGAAAAGTTCAAAGTTGATAGTCATTTATTTTAGCAGCTTTCATTTGATTTGCATTCTGAGCATCTATAATGTGAATGAATCTAATTTTGTCTGGAATTTTTTTTTGCAGACAATATTTTTTAAACTATTCAATTTTTTATTACTTATAATCTAGTTTTGTGAAATTTCTTTCTTTACTTTTGTATTTAATTTAAATAGCATGACATTTTAAACTCTTTCTCTCCTAATTGACAATATCATTGTTCATTTTAACCCATTCTGCAGCCTAATAGACGATATTATCATCAATGCTTGAAAAGTCAAATTTTTGTTTTCTTTCCTCCCAAAATGATTTTAATTGCTTCTAATTTAATCTTGAATAGCTTCCCTTTGGAAAAATTCTTTTTTTTTTTTTCATTTTCATTTTGTTTTTACCAAAAACTATGTTTGTAAAGAGACTTGCTCACGGTTTTTAATTTTAGATAAAGTAAAAAGTAAAAGAAAAGTTCCCCTTTTCAGACCTTGTGATCTATTGGGCAGATAATGTTAAGGTCATCTGTTTCTTTGGCCAACGGTTAATGAGCAGGGTATTTTGTGGCCAGCACAACGACCAACCTTTACTTTCCCCAACTAAAGTCAGGTACCCATTAGAGTTGGATGGACTCAGGGGTGCCCTAAAAAATCACGAAATTAAAAAATCCTAGTCTTCACTGAGATTCGAGCCTGAGACCTCAGGTTTAGAAGCCAAGCACTTAACCATTTGACAAAATTTTATTTTGGTGTTATAAACATCAATTTTATCTAAAAAAATATGTGCATTCACTTTCAATTCTATACCAAGTGACATTTTCTGATAACAAACAAAAAGGTTATTAAAGTTTAATCATAACAGGGTAGTGAAATACATATGAGCAAAATGAATAATTCCATCTGACATTGAAAATAATTATGTAGAGAAAATTAAGTTAATTAATTTTTTTATTTGCACAACATGTATTTGGAGTATCCAGGAGAAGGCTTCTTTGGACAGCCAGCAAACACAACTCAGCTTTAGTTAAATCTCAGTTTTTTAGAATTCTGATATTTGAGTTAAACCCCCTATTATTTTTTTTTACTTAAAATATACAATGTTCTACATATGATTCTTTGTAAAACTGAATGTTCCTTTTCTGCAATACTTCATTATTGATTGATAAAAAGCTTAAATTTTCTCATCCCAGGGGCGTAGCTAGGAATTTTCCATCGTTTGGGGGCCCCTGAATTTTTTCATAATCTTTAATTTTTAATATAAAAAAAACTTATTTGGGGCCCACCTCAAGTGGGGGCCCAGGGTGGATTTTCACATTCTCCCCCTTCCTCCCTCCACCCTAGCTACGCCACTGCTCCATCCTCTATATTATACTCGAATCATTATTAAAAAAATAAATGAAATTTAAATGTGAGAGTAAGAATTTTAAATTTTTAAATAAATAAATAATTTTCTTGTTCTATTCAATAAAAAAGAATATTTTATTTTGCAGTATTACGAGCGATGTGATATAAATATAGGCCTATTATCATTTGAATCCCATCATATAATTGAGTTGTCCATCTCTATGCAGTAAAATATTCTAAAATACTAAACTATGCCTTGTAGAATAAATAAACAAAGTGTATTCATATTAATTTGTATAGTTATTTGAATTATTTTTTTTTTTGTCATTCTAATGTAAGTAACCTTTTTTGAATTTTTTCTGTACTAGTTACATCATATAAAATACTATCAAGAGATAAATTATTGAAGTGATTAGGCCTATATTTGCAAGTTCTGTAATTAATTTTTCTGTGATTAACAGTGGAAATTTATTGAGCCATTTAAGACCTTATATCTTTATAGTTATATAGGTCTGTGATTTTGATATTTTTCTGGTTTTCCCGCTTTCATCGGGATTTTATTTTTTCACTCTTGTTTTGTGGAAAATCTATCGGGAATTTTTAAAGCTATTTTTGTAGTGATCTCCTGTGTAGGAGTAAAGAATCTTAGTTGTAGTCTAGTTCTATGATCATGATGTAAAATTATCTCTATAATAAATTATACTAAACTAATAGACTAGATCTAGTCAAATCTAGTAAATCTCATTCTTAAATAATGATTATTTCATTTTAGGTCTAGGAATCTTAATGTAAGTAATGTAATGTAAATCTTAATGTAAGTAAAATCTAATTATTTATCTAAATTGTCTAAATCTATGTAATTTTTTAAATTACTAGTCAAGTCTGTTTAGTCTATTATAATTATTTAATTATATTATTACTGTAACTATTACTTATTACTAAGACTAAGTCACTAGTCTTAACTGTCTTAAGTGAGTAAGTCTAAGACTAAGTTACTTTACCACTAGATCTAAGTAACTAAGATAGTTTGGTAGTACTCTACTACTTAGTACAATTAGTCTAGATCTAGAGTTCTAGACCTAGATAGTCACCAGTGTCAATAGAGACTAGTGACCATGCCATGATTGGCATGACAAGTAAGTCAGCAGCCATATCATATGCATAGATTAACTTTGATCGACTTGATGATCATCATGATTATGATCATGTTGATGGTAACTTGAGTTGATCTACTCACTCATCTAGTCATTTCTAGTCTCCATTATAGATCTATTATTCAAATTATATATATATAATATATAATGTTCATATAATCTACAATTATAATCTAAATATAATAGTAACAGATATAGATCTGATAAACTTGATAAAGACAAAGTCATTATGTTTATACTAGATCTTTTATCTAGTAGGCCTATAGTGGCTAAAGTATATGTCAATATACCGAGTATACCATACTGTGAGCCCAATACGGTATGCCCATACTCCCATAGCATAGGCCAAATATATATATATATATATATATATATATATATTACTATAGTTTTGTATAGACTTTGGGTCTAGGGTATGATCCGCCTACAACTCTATCCTCCCTCTATGTATATACTATATATATGACTATAGTGTCACTAAGTATTACTTTTATTTTATATAGATCTTAAGACTTAGATCTAAAGGTTATACTGATATAACTGATAATGACTGATCTAAGAACCTAGATCTATAATCTATATATAGATTCCATCTAGATCTAGGTGTCGTTATTCTAGTTACTAGAATGTATCAACTATTATGCCTAGACAGCATTGCAACAAATGAATTGTTGTACATAGATTAATAAACAAAGTGTTAATGTAGTCCTCTTAGCAGATAAAAAAAAAATTTAATTAATTTAAAAATATTAATTGACTGAAGCTATCTAGTACCAGGCTGAGAAGCCATGATGCTATTTATATATGTTCTTTTATTCTTTGAATTTCTTAGGGCCAGTATACCAGATAATTTTTCTTTGTTTACAAAGAGTATTCAATCACTAAGCAGAACATTTAGTTATATGGTATCTGTCAGAAATCACACAGGCAGTAGTTAATCTAAAACAGGATTACAGGAAATTGAGACTGAAATAGTAAAATTATTCATTTAGGTGTGGATGTTCTCACACAAACAAACAGGTCTCTTTGCATTATATTTGGAAAAGAATGCTATACTACCCATATTTTAAAAAAATTTTGATACCTTCTTGACCCGTTAAAAAAACTCTATATTAGATAGCATACTATCTTATCTAAAAGTAATTTTGATTTCATAAAACAGGAGCACATGGAACATAATATTAGCACCATGTAGCTTTGAAAGAGGTAATAGCCCCCTGCAATAAAATAAGACCAATTCACTCTTTGGTCATGACCACATACTGGTTTGCTTGCCAATCTAGGATGCTAAATGTACAACTAGAGAGGAGAATCCTAGTCTAATAATGAAATTGAGATTCGATAGAAAAATCTTATGTATCACCTAAAAGACAGTATCACAAATGAGGTGATTCATAACAGAATCACAATAGCCATTGGGCCCATGATAACCTTCTGACCACTGTAAAAACATGCAAACTAAAACTTAATAGCCATATCACAAGCTCCTCAGGGTTTGATAAAACCTTCCTTCAGGGAACAGTACTTGGAAATGGAAGAAGCAGCAATGGGAAGACAACATTAAAGCATGGACAGGGCAGTCATTGAAAGAGATTTTATTCTAAGCAAAAGACAGAGGAAGGAAGTAATTGATCAACTGATCATATATGTTGTGCCCAATGGTTCAACAGATAAAGAGACAGGTAAAGGTGAAGCTTCAAAAGAGCTAACTCTCTCTGAACTTCAAAAAAATTCTGTGGACATAAAATAAAAAATAATATCAACTAAATTAATGTGTGTTATTGAACTTTGCAGATAAAGCTTTGTGTTGTTCTGAAAAGCTTCATTCTGATGTGTCAGCATCCAAGCTCACAATGGCCTTTTTTGAACCAGGTTTAAAACAAACTTATAAATCTATTGGAATACAATATTAAACAATAAATGTATATTGAAATATTAATTTAGTAAAGCAGACATTTGCCTTAAATAAAAAACTTTTTCTTTCTTTGATACAATCTACCCATCTTTTTCTGTGTATTTTGCTTTCTTTCACCCGGGACTGTGCCCTGAAGAAAATTAAGGAAATTCTGCACATTTTAAAAATATTTAATTTAATCTTTTTTTTGTTTTGGGATTTTAAAAATAAATTCAAAATTAATTTATAAAAATTGTGTCACAAGACATTGATAAAAATACATCCGTTTTTTTAATATAATTTTAGAAAAGGGGTACCCTTTTTTTTTTTTCTGCCTGTGTGCCATAAAAATTATTTACATACATTACATCATCAACATCATACTATATTTAGGTGAGGGTCTGAGAGTCTCAAATCCTCTCTCGCAAAAGCTCTGGACAGAAACCCTGCTGTTGTGTGTAATGCACATTAGTCACCATACAGGTGGCATCTGAGACCTATTGAGACAGAGATCAGCAAATAAAAAAATAATATGACACTGTTTCCTCTTTCTCCCCACCATGCTAAATATAAACTAATGGGAGTGTCCCATCCTGCACTGTGTTATGTGTTATATTATCTTGCTCAGGCATGGTCAGAGCACCTCGTGTGCTCCCAGACTCTGTTGACTTATCTCAGCATTCAAACCATTTTTCCATTTCTATTTGTTGGATTGAGGGACTTGTTGGCTGAGGGGTTAAGCGTCTGGCTTCCTGGGTTCAAATCTCAATGAAGACTGGGATTTTGAATTTGGGGATTTTTTGGGTGGACTAACTCTAATGGGTACCTGACTTTAGTTAGGCAAAGGAAAGGCTGTCAGTCGTTGTCATTACACCTTCCTCATAAACCGTTAGCCAAAGAAATAGATGACCTTAACACCATCTGCCCTGTAGATCGCAAGGTTTGAAAAGGGGAACTTTACTTTTTTTCTAACTTTTGGATTGTTGTCAAGGCATGATAGAAACTTACAGACTCCCAGATTAACTAAGGAGTCTGAAATTGTGTTGGCAGTCACATCTTTATGACTGTACTCACTATATTGTACAGGGTGTCACAGCATTTGCTTATAAAATGTGAGACCATGAAGACAATGTTGCTATTGTGGGGCCACATTAAAGGACGTTTCGAAGCCTGTAGTACAGATTTCAATTCAGTGCCTGAATGCAACATGGGTTGCATCATCATAAAGTATTAAAGAATAAAAGAGTCTAACCTTCTTTCTGCTTCGTTATGAACTGTAGACAGACATTTTGAAGGTTTGAATAACATAGAATCATGAGCTGGATATGGTCCATGGACCTTAGGGTTGCAATGTTATAACTTGTAGGGGTAGTGGTGACTGTGTTATAAAGTGCTTGGCTCCTAAACTGAGTGTCTTGGGTTTCAATTTCTGTGAAGAGTCCAACCAACTCTAAAGGGTATTTGAAAATAGTTAGGGAAAGTAAAGGTAGTTGGTGGTTGTGTTGGCCACATGACACACTTGTTAAACATTGATTACAGAAACTGATGACATTTACATTATCTGCCATATAGAATACAAAGTCTGAAAGGTTTTTTGTTATATTTTTATTAGTAGTTGTGACAATCAATTTTAAGTTTTTGACCAATGTAATTATTTGATGATTGACAACTGTACTTTTTTTGTGACAGAATCAGAACTAATGAACATTGAAATGAAGGTAGTTTATCCAGGAAATTATCCGAAAGAATCTCATCTTGTCAACCCTGAGAATCTTGTTAAAGAGGTAGACATTTAACATCAGTACTACTTCTATGTTAAAAAATGAAACCTCAAATTAATTAGAATTATTTCATACTCTTTGGCCTGCTTGTTGTTTTTTTCTTATTTTTATCAATTCTTGTTACAAAGGATTAACATTGAAATTGTAAAAACAAATTTAAATCTGACCACAATTTAAAAATGAAACTTTAGCTTTTTTTAAAAATATATATTTTAATTTGGCTTTTTTCATTTTTTTTTTCTATCTGCACAGGAGAAAAAGATTTTATTGAAAGAGATAAATTTTACTGATCCAGAGAATTATGTTTTGCTTCTAGTTGGTCCTAACAAACTTCAAACAGTTTTAGATGATTATAGGAAACTAGAGTTTTATACTAATGAAATGACTAGTAGCACTGATTATTATTTGGAAATCAAGAAAAGAGAGTAAGATATATATATATATATATATATTTAAAATATATACTTCATATCATACATTACATTAGTTGACACAAGATTTCATTTACTGATAGTTATTTTCAAAAAGAATATATATAAAATGGATATTTTATATTGAACATTGTTGTAAGTGTCACATGTTTATTTGACTTGAAGATCCTGATGCTATAAACTTGTGACATATGTGGGTTCAGAGGTGCCTTGATTATAGTTCAAACACTTTAATAATCAATGAAGTAACAAAGTGCTGATATGTTTTCTCGAGTTTTAATTATTTAAAACTTGAACTTGAAACAATAAACGTATGTACAAAGATATATAAAACAGATACAGGATTCAGTGAAAATGTTCAATAAAATGAGTAAATATTACTTAAAACTTAGCGACTTCTAAGCCTAACTTTCTAGCTCTCTCTCTCGTCTCAAGCTAACACTCTGCCTTTTATATCTCTCTTTAGAGTAAAGAACCGTGACATCTCAATACCCATCCTTGACCCGTTTACATATAATTTCCCTTTTAATTGTTTTTGTAATTTAGCCTAGGTTAATTATGTCTCCCTGCTGTAGCCTTGAACTAAGTTTTAATCGGCGTCTTTCTGGCATTAAAGCGTGGGTATGCTGACCTGATTTGAGATAGGTACAATGTCCTCATTTTGTAAACAATGAGGTGTCACTAGGGACGTGACAGTAAGAATCAGTACCTTAAAAAGGTAGTTACATCAATAATTTGAAATGGCATAGCTTGAAAAGCAGTGTATTTTTTTCTCCTTGGTAAATTTATATAAGAAAATGCAGGAAGTTTTTGCTGTAAACATTCTCTAGCTGGCTCCAGTTGGTCAGTTAATATTTGTTTTTTAAGTTGTTATTAATGTAAATTACCTTTTAAATCTTGATTTTTAAATATGTTTATACATAAGGGATACATCATGCATCCTTAGTTTAAAAAAAAAAAAAATGCCCAGTGTCAGGAACCTATGGGGACCTTTGCATATGTACCAACCATTATTTAATAGGGCAGAATTTAAGTCATTGGTTAATCTGCATGACTAAATGCATAACGTGTAGGATGTAATCATCTTCTTTTTTGAAGTAGCGTCTGTATTATATAAGATAAGAAAAAGATAAGAAATCATTAATGGTGTTGGTCATTGGCTTCAAGTATAAAATTGTTTGGGAGTCATTTAAGAATAGAAAGTAAAAAAAAAAAAATTAACTAAATTCTATAGATCTAGCAACAAACTACAATTTTATACCTATTTATATTTAGTAACTCCGGAAGAACTTAAAGATGGATAGCTGATTAAATGAGTTTTAGCCAATGACTTTAGCTTATCCCTTACTAAGACCTAATAAGGACCTTATAAGGAATTTACTTTTTAAAAACTAAAACTAGATGGACGTCATTTTCTTTAAATGCAAGAAGGCAGTCATCCACATATTGCTGTTATTAAAGTTTCCTTTTCAGACCTTAGGATCTTTACCCCTCAACCACTGTGACTCAATTGCTCTTATTTGGAAAGCCAAATATTTCAAAAGGAGGCTTAATTATTTTCTAATTTTATGAAATACTGTCTGAAATTTATTTAAAAAATACTTAAATGACTTTGAATTTCTCTAATAGCCTCTCTCTGTTAATGTTTTTTCTTGTTTGTTTCAATTACAGTACTGCTACAACCATTCAGGCAAAACCAGTAAATGCGGATATTTTTAATATTTCTATGAAATAGTAACATTTAAGAAAAATTACCTTACTTTTAGTGCCATAAGAAATTGATGTTTGGTTCTTTATTGCTTGAAATTTTTCATTTGTTGTGTTATGTTTACATTGTTAATTAAATATTGATTTTTGTTTGTTATTTAATAAGCTTATTTTTAAAAATAATAATAAACTGACTCTCTTATATTTGTTCTTTTAATGTGAACTTAAATAGCAAATATAAATTTAGCTTTTTTAATTCCAAACTTTCTTTGTTATAAGAAATCCACCTCTATATTTAGGTAATTCAAATTTTTTTTATGTCTGGTCCAAGTGTTAGAAACTTACACTATTTAGTTATTTTAAAATTTATATAAATCTTTTAATATCAACACCTTCTGCCATGAAGTTGAATTTGGTCCCCACAAGATGTTGATTGCCCTTACCGCCACTCTTGCCAAAATTTTTTTTTTTTTTTTTACATGTTACTATTAAGCATTAATACCATTATTTTAAAAGGGAAATAAATGCAGCATTAAAAGAAGCTTCATTAAGTGTTATTGTAAACAATGAACTTTTTGTTTTTTAAAGTTACTGGAAAGACAGTGATGGGCAAACTTTTTTAGGAGCAGCCCAAAATTTAGCAAGCTAGCATATGAAAAAAAATTTAAATACTGATATTTGTATTAGATATATGATAATAAAAATTTACGTAACACTATGTAGGAATACAAGCAATTCATGTTTTTTATAGCAGTTTAAATTTGGAAGCAGTTATTCTTAAGTGCAAATGAGTTGTTCATTATTAATCTATTTCTGCCACAGATTTTTTTTGACTGCTCATAAATATGTGAAGATGCCAACTTCGCTAAATGAGATATTACATTTTTCATATTTTGAGCTTCATTTTTCTTAGGTACTTTTAAATTCATTAACCTTCCACAAATTCATGCAAAATGTTTGGCCCAATTGTTGTTCCCTTCAAAGAAAGTATGCATGCAAATGTTTTAATTTCAGAACATTTTTCTTATAAATAAAACCGATTATGCAGTTTCATTCATTTATAAATTTGTACATAGTAATGGAAAAGACGTTACATTTACTCATCTAAGAAGTTAACTGTGATAGACAATTTGATTCAAGTCTAGATTTTTTTTAGATAAACTTACGGTTTAAATTTTCTTTTAAAAAGACATAAAACTTGGCAAACTTGAATCAATACATTGTTAAACAAAGTCACCATCAGACTGTGTTTTATTTATTATAGAACTTACATTTGTATTGAGTTTCTGAGCACTAGACAATTTTTCATAAAGGATTTTGTTGGATTTTTTGTTTTTTCATTATCATCATGTAAGCATAAATAATGTTTTGTTAAGAAGTGAAGTAACAGGGTGTAGTTCTTATGAACGACATGGTTTAATTGTAAATGAGAAAGACTTGTTTATCGCAGTATTACTTCAGTGTTTCCTCTTATATTGAAAACTGGAATTTTTAAAAAATTATGTTTGATATTTGTAATTATTGCAAATTATGTGGCAGGCGAGATGAATCTTCTCCACGTGCAAAACTTGGCCAGGGGCTTGCAGTTTACCTGTCACTGTCCAAGGATATTGAAGGACATGATTACAGAAAAGAGCTCAATCTTGTATATGTTTCTTTAACTAGAAGAAGGACAAAAAAAACAGGCCAATTAACAAACTAGCTAATAGAGGCATGCAAGATGTGAGTAGAGACAAAGTTAAATCTCTAAATAATAACTATAACAATATTTAAGCTTACAAAATATTAGAAACATGAACCAATGAACAATTTCTAATTGATAAAATTATTTTTTTTTAACGAGCTTTTTTTCTGTATTGAAAAGAATATAATACATTTTATATTTATATCTTAACTTCTACATAAATTGTATGTATAATTCATATTGAGATTCCTGCTAATGATGATTATTTCATTAATGAAAAATAGTTTTTTAATTGGTAATGGGCCGTTCCTTTATGCAAGAAGTTTTCTGAATTATTGCAGTTCATTTGTTTATACATGTGTAATGATTTTCTTCGACATGTACATACAGTATCTACTAACTGCTGTTTAAAAGTTCAAATGTGATTAAATTTTAATGTTTTATAAGTGGTTAACAGTAATTGTTTTTACAAATATATTGCTGTTGTTTTAACAGTTTAAAGTGTGTTTGTATAATATATATGTATGTATGTATATATATATAGTGTGCTCCCACCCCCCACTAAAGCTGTAGCATGCTCAGTGTGCTAATGTCCTACATGCATTTATAAATATTTTTGTGGTCGGAGTGGTATGTAAAAATGGTAGTGTTGTCTTTAAGCACAAGGGAAATTACTTGGTTGCTTTAAATTTTTGTTGACTCTACTCAAATAAATAATAAAAACATGACTTAAGGCACTCGGCTCAAATTTTTCTTTGTATTCAATAAGGAGTTGAATAAATCAATAGACTGATCATGGTGCATGGTCTTATGTAAGTGTAAGCATTAGATGTAACCAGCGTCTACTTGGGTGTGCTTTAGTGCACTATTAATCTTATACATGTATCATTATTTAAGCTAACAGTATTGAAATATACAACACTAAAATACTTGATTAGATTAATGATTATTGAGAAGTCCACTGAAAAACTTCTTGCCATCATATGAAGTCATACAAGAAATCAGAGGAGTGTAAAGTAAAACACCATTAGCTTCATAAAGTAGGAATTCCTTTGAATTTGAAAAGAATAACAAATTAGGCCTATATTGCTCTTTCAATTATGTCTGTTGTGACCTTTTAAGGTTTCACTATAAAAACATGGATTTTATGATAATTAGATAGTTTGAACTGCACACTTCTTCTAATTGTTCTTTGTCTAGTTAGCTGTCAAGCAAAAAGTTCATGTACATTTTTTTGAGTTTATCTGTTGCTGATGAAGCGGAATAGGACGGCTGTCTGGTCGTGAGGTAAACGCGCTGTCTCGATGGCCCCGGGTTCATACGCTGTCCGCTGCCATATCCCCTTTCGTCCTGCGGAAGGTTTGGACTAGGAAATAAGTATCTTCAACTCTGAAGGAACATCCAAAACAAGTTTTTAAAAACTTCTTTGATAGACACTTAGAGCTGCCTGACAGGGCCAGACTTAGGCCACTGCAAACTATGCGCACTTTCATAGGCCCCGCGCTGATTCTAAGTGTAAACTATGAAATTAAACCATTATAACTTATATATAAAAACAGAGTTTCTTCGGCTTCCTGGTTTTACAGGACCTTCTGCAATTGCAAAATATAAAAAAATAAAAGTCCTGGGAATCTCCTGAAATAATTAAAATGTCTTGAAAACTCTTCTGAAAAAATAGACAAAATTGTCAGTTTTGGGGTGCCAATCCTACACGCTATAAATAAATAGCATTGTCAGCTTTCATTTAACAAAAATTTACTGCAAAGACTAATTTATTTTCTAATACAAAATCTTAATTTTGACATTGTGCCTAGCCCTACCCAGACTTGGCCCCGCGCAATCCCTTTTGCATAGGGTCCCGCAATCGTTAGGACCGGCCCTGCTGCCTGACCAACAATTTTAGTCATGATTTTCCACTATATGTTAAAGTGGCTTTGGGTAAAGCAATCAAAATAAGTGTGAATTATACAATATATAGATCTTGTATATTTGATACTGACATAGCATGTTTTTAAAATAAAATTTTGCGTTAGAACATATATTTACTTGCAGAGATAAAATCATCACCTTTGTTGACAATTTTTTTATATTTTCTAGAGAGAAAGACGCTAAATAGGCCTACTACTTGGCAAAATTAAAGAGATAATATGTCTTTTTTGTGTCATTGCACATGCACATTCTGAAGATTCATTTATAATTGAGAGAAATCCAAAGGACATTCAAACCCTATCCAAAGGACATTCAAACACTAACTCATATAATAAGACAATAAAGATAATGCAAAATTCTTTTCTTTGTTTTGGAAACTGCCATAATATATGTCCAGAAAAGATTTGTCGTGTCTTGATATTGTCTTTCTGTAGGCTATGTTTGCGGTAGGACTATTTCTTCAATAGTTCCATTTTTGTTTTTGCTTCGTTTCATAAGTATTCCATAGTCATGATATAGTTCATTGTTCGATTCTGGATTTGTGATGGTCTTTGTTTTATAGAGAAAGACGCTAAATGCTATTTAGTAAATATGATTCATAGAATAGAACCAATAAACTTGTTGTTTTTAAAGGAATGGCATCACGGTACCATTAGCTATAAATATTTGTCCTCCGAATGCAATATTTTGTTTTGAAAAGAAGCTTAATAGGCTTACATGTTAGAGATATGGCAGCATCACCGTGAGAGGTGTATAGACGAATAAGAAGATTATGTATAGAAATAAAAACGAGATGTTTCATTGTTAACTCAGAATCTTCTCAGGACACCAACTTAGTAATGCCAAATCAGACTCTGTTGTGGCGTAGAATATGTTGATATTGCAACCGCATTGCCTTGTCCTTGCGTTCTTTAGTAATAATGTTTTCAAGACACTACTCAGTCTCTTCTTTCTGTATAGTTTGTGTGACTTGAGACACTCGTTTGATTTTTCTGCGTCGTTGTAAAAAAGTTTTCTCAATTTTTGCATAACATCTCAAGTTGACAGACCATGGATTGTGTGGCTCCAGAGGGTGTGGAAAATCACTACAATCACTATAAAGTTTAACATACCGGGGGTATCGGAGATTTGTTTATACAGCGGGGAAAAATGCTATAAATAACCATCATTTTGGTGTATCCGGCGTGCAAAATAAAGGAAGTGTAAAGCAACAATTTTTAAAAGTAAGTAGTAAAAGCTCCCCTTTTACCTTCCCATCCAGGACAAATGATGTTAAGGTTAACTGTTTCTTTGGCCAACAGTTAACAATTAGGGTGTCATGTGAACAGCGCAACGGCCAACCTCCTTTACATTCCACCATTAACGTCAGGTACCCATTTGAGTTGGGTGGATTCAGGGGCGGACTAGAAATCCCGCGATTCAAAAATTCTAGTCTTCACCGAAATATGAACCCAGACTCCAGGTTCGGAAACCACAGCGCCATCTAGGTTTTTAATGATACATGAATTTGTGGAATCAAAATTGTCTTAGTGCTTCTATTAGGAGAACATTTCAATATTGAGAAAGCATAAGACAGTTTCACTCTGGCTTAAAACTTATTTTAAAACATGGGCAACCAACAAGCGCTCATAAAGAAGATTTGATAAGAAGATCAGTTTGAGATATTGTTAAAGATGTAACACCCCAAGTTTTTTTTTTTTTTGTTTAGTTGTCCATTGTAGGCCTAAAGTTCATTGTATCGCCCTTGGTGTTGTTTAGTTTATCGTACAAATCTCCAGTTTCTTATAAAAGTATTACGACACTTGTATGTTTGTAGAATGTTTGTTTTACCTGCTTCGGATCTCCCTTCAGAGTTGAATATAATTACATCATATTGTCCAAAACTTCTCTTAGAAAGTGGAGATAGTGCCACACTCTTAGAAAAGATACCAACAACAAAGCTAGTCAGGCCTGAGGGCACAAGACGTGGAGGAAGACCAAAAAGAACGTGACTTGTTTTTACTGAGCCTCTTTGTTCCACGAGGAACGCAAAGGAATTTAAAGAGGATGATGATAGCTAGCCCAAAGTTCCTGCAGGACGACAATTATGTACAATAACTGATCTATCAGTCAATTAAGTAATAACTTCTTGCAATCTGAAGCAAAATTTATTTATTAACATTTAATGTTTGAAGGACTACTTCATTGAACAACACATATAACATTTAATATCCGTAGCAACGGATGATGAACCAGCAAAAAATTTCCAGTGTATTTGGTGATTCCAGTAATACATATTAATTGATATTTTAATTGGATTAAATTTAAACTTTATCAATAAAAAAGGATAGATCTCTATAACTTTAAATGTACGTAGATTCAAAAAACTTTTCTCACTCATTGACTCAATATTCTATATTGACTATATTCGTTTTAAAAATGGAGTTGAATTTACTAATTTGATAGTAATTTGCAATAAAAGTTAATCAGTGGGGTCTACCTAATATCAGAAAACATGGCAAGGGGTCTATACGAGACAAAAAAGTTTGGGAACCACTGGTTTAGGCTGTATATCCGACATTATCTTATATTATATGATACAGACATTACTTAAAAAAAAAAAGAAGATGACTACGTCCTACGCGTCATGCATATTAACCAATGACCTAAACTGCGCCAAGTCATTGGTTTCTTATCTTATCTTATATAATACAGAAGTTACTTCAAAAAAGAAGATGATTACGTCCTACGCGTCATGCATTTAGTCATGCATATTAACCAATGACTTAAATTCTGCAAAGTCGCTGGTTTTTCTGGCTAGCTCAGGCAACCCATTCCATGCTCTAATAGCACTAAGGAAGAAAGGGCAATTTGTACACGAAACAGTAGTAAAGGGTGAGTTGATTAATATTTAAATAATTCGATCCAATAAAATTGGCTTTTAGGGAAAAAAATATTTTCATTGTATTTTCATCTTTCTTTGGACGTCATACGGTCGTCTCCAGAGTCCGAGTACCACAGTTTGAAAACCGTTGTTCTAGATTGTGTAAGAAGAGATCTTGAAACCACTGGCCTATATAAAATATATAATCTTGTTCTAAAAAAAAAAGCAATGAAACTGTCACATTGACTGGCATAATAGTCACATTAGTTTAGTAGACTGTCACGTGTGAATTATATAGATCTATTTATAGAATATATCTATATATAGAGATATTCAGATCTTCATTATTATTGATCTAAAAAGTAGAATAGCTAGACGCGGTTATTCTAGTTTAGACTATTTAGATTAAATTATTTAGACTATATATATACTAGTCTATATATAAATACTTCAACACCGCCATTTTTGTGCTCCCGGATATGTGATAAAAGCTAGTCTCATAGACCTATCTATCTATAATTCTCTTCTTCCCTCAACAGTTGAAACGAGTAGTAAGGAGTAAAAGAAAGATCACTCTGCGGAGTCCACGAGAAAACAAGAGGGGGGGGGGGAGAACACGTAGTTACAAAATAGCAGGGCAGGACCGTTGCAATATCACTCTTTTTTCTACCACATGTTAAAAAAAAGGAAGGGGGGGGGGTTATCTACTCTGTAGTACAGCGGTTCTCAACCTTTTAAGCTCGGCGACCCCTTTTTACAATCCCCCACTCTGACGCGACCCCCTCCACACACACTTACAGCAATAGAAGAATAGACAATAACAATCCATATTTTCGATGGTCTTAGGCGATCCCTGGCAAATCGTCAATCGACCCACAAGGGAGTCGCGACCCACAGGCTCAGAACCCTGTTGTAGTAACTATCGAAGCGACATAGCACGCTCAAGAGTTTGGACACAATGGAAAGATCACTCTTTTATTTTTGCAACTTGAACGGAGGGAGTCATCCTAGGTAATTTAAGAATGAAAAAAAAAAGACAATTTTCGTCTGTATATTTCAGGACATTGGTATGATTTTTCAAAAGATTTTTAATAATTTCCTGATATTTCCAGGACTTTTTCGTATATTTTCATATATATATATATATATATATATATATATATATATATATATATATATATATATATATATATATATATATATATATATATATATATTTCAGGAGATTTTCACGACCTACTGTTAAATCGACAGGAGGCCGCGGGAAATCTGTTATAAGTTATACAATGGTTTAATTTAATAATTTGTGCCCCTAAAATTAGCGCGGGTCCTATAAAAGTACTGGCTCACTGCGGTCGCATAGGTTGCAGTGGCCTAAGGTTGGCCCTGCAAAATAGCGGCGTATGCTACGCCGCCGGTCGACTGGTATATTATATAAGTCTATGGCTGGTCCTCATGGTTTCGGTCGCGTTCGCGTCCCCGATTACCGTCGGAAAAGTGCGTAAAACGTCATTATTTTTTGCACCGATCTTTTACATTAGAGTATAATTTTATCGGAAAGGGAGGGGGGCGATTCTTTTGATTCCAAATTTAATGGGATTGGTTAACTTGGGCGTTTTTTTTTTTAAGAAGTTTCAAAAAATTAGGGTGTGTTCCAGCTATGATAACTTTTTAAATTTTGTTCTGTAATTATTTATATTGGTTAGTAATTTGTTGAGATTATTACGCTATTTCGGACGGCGCTCTTAGAAGACCTATATGAATGCCAAAATGACCACAAAATCGAAAGTAGCGAAGTTGTTATGAACTGTACCGGAAGTAATATAAAAACGAAGAATTCTTTGTTAATTAATTAAATTAATATAGAAAATAATATCATAATGAAGCAAAAAAACTCGTATTAATCAACTACTGTTACTATATAGCTAGATACTATATATCTAGAATAATCTAGTAGGCCTAGATCTATATTGTAAAAACTAAAAACCCTATAATATAGATCTATGTCATAAATATAAAATAAAATCTATATTATACTAATTATACTTTTAACTTTATAGGTCTAGGTAAGTCTAAGACAAGTCACTCTAACTCAGTAACTGGCAACAGATAATGTAGCAAAATCAAATTTATTGTTTTAATCATACACTAGAGTGTAGATCTAGGTCTAATACTTAGAGTTAGGCTTAGACATATTTCCTAGAATAGGAACAGAGATGCATAGAATGAAATCTAGAATTAGATAAGATAGATAGATATATTTATATAGATCTTTAATTGATATATACTAGTCTAGTCTATACTTAATTGTCTTAATTGACTTAATAAACTAATATTAGTTTCTAGATCTACAATATTGATCATTTGATGAGGACTAAATTTAGATATATTTTTTTATGTGAAATTTAATGGGAGAAAATCTGAGAAATAGCCTAAAAACTAAAACAGCTTTTCAATATAATATATATTATAAATAAAATTAGATCTAGGTGTTATATTATAAGTTTGTTTAGATTATGTCTGTATTATAATATATATATATAGAGAGAGACTGTATGTTTTAAACTTTATAAAAGAGACATTCTGATATCTAATCTTGGCAATTTGATTAATTGTATTGATTTCTCTTGCCTTGCTCCCCCTCCCCCATATCCAAATATTTTGTAATTTTACATCTGCATTTTTTTTTTAAATAAAAAAAAAGGTCAATATTTTAAAAATGTTTTTTTAAAGATAATTTTTTCATACTCCAGCTGTTTAAAGTCTCCTTTTAATTTAATGATTAAATATTAAGTTTTCGTCAATATTTGAAAAAAAATCTAGCTGTTCCCGTAGTACAATTTTAAAAATAAATGTCACAATTTTGAATTGCTTTTTTTCTTTAAAATTATTATTTATTTTTGTAGCCAATAACATGTTTAAAGTTTCTTGAAAATCTGAAATGGTAATATTAATAAATAAAAAAGTTGTGTGCAAATAAGTCAAATTCCGACCAAATTTGGCGCCTCTATTTTTAGCTTCGTCTGGCTGTAAAAGTATAAAAGATAGATTGAGATGAAAGATTTAGGGGTTATAAAATGATATAAAGAACATGTAAAGTCTCCTGAAAATTTGAAATGGAAATATTGACAAATAAAAAAGTTGTGCATGAATTAAGTCAAATTTCGGCCAAATTTTGTCGTCTCTATTTTCAGCTTCGCCCGGCTGGGAAAGTATGAAAAATCGGTTGAGATGAAAGATTGGGTTCATATTACGCTTTAAATAACATGCATAAAGTCTTCTGAAAATTTGAACCAAAAATATTGAATAATAAGAAAGATATGCATGCTTTAATAACAAAAAGTCAAAATTCGGGTACCAAAATTTTTTATTGAATACAAAGCCAAAGAAAAAATAAATAAATACAAAAAAAAGCATAACTTTGCTTCTACTTATCATAGAAACATAAATTTGATATTTTTGTAAATGGGACACCAAGCTCTATTTAATGATATCAATTACAAAACTATATGATCAAAACAAATTTTATTGTTGAAGTGCCTAGTCTAAGTTAACTAAGACTAAGTCGTCTAAGTCCTAAGATAAGTAAAGTGGAATAACTAGATCTAGATCTAATAGAATAGTATAATCTAGTACTACTAATACCATTTAATTTATAATTATTTATATTATATATTATAATTAATATATATTGTCTTTTTTCAGGATTGTAATTAACCAATTTTTCATATTTATTATTAAATTATTAAAATCATTTTTTTCACAGAAGTTTTTTAAAACTCATTGCCTAAAAGCTGTTACTGAAAAACTAAATTTGAAAAGTCAATTTGAAATATATGACTTTGAGATTGAGTATTGACTACTCTAGAAAGGAATGTCCAGGATGTGAACTTCAAACTTATAAGTATGATTATTTTATTTCTTATTTTTGTTCCATTTTTTTATTAATTGCACTTCTCTTAGTAAAAAAAGGTTATTATTTAATATTGCCTTTTTAGACAATAAACTAATTTTTAAAATAATTTCACAATTGCGGATAATTTGAAATTGGATGCTTTTTTAAAATGTTTTTTGCAGACATAGGATCTGTTTGTCCAAAAGATACATGAACTTCACCAAATGGAAGGCTGTAGCTCAGGTTTGAGTTTATTAAAAAATAATTTATACACAATTAATTACCCATTAGTTCTGAAGCATTTTTTCTTTATCATTAAGTCAGATATAAGCATTATTTAACATTAATTTATATATGGCCTCCTTCACTCACTAAATGACAATGGATTATCTCATAGAAATGATAAGATGAAATCCTGGAAATTAGTTATTATGTTATAATGTTGTCCACACAGCAGTTCCTCCTCTCCATGCAGCTGATGTGTTTGAAGCAACAGCAGGTGCTAATAGAGTTTAGGATCAGCAAGCTCTGCCAGTTATAACACTGTATGCTGCAAGCTGCTTAAGAGTCAGCCCTCCTGATTTTTCCTAAGGGTTAACTCCCAAAGCCTCTTTCTTTTTTTGGGTATATTAGGAAGGCAGCAGAGGTTTTCTATCTCCTACTTAACTAAAATTATACTCATATAAAAGTATATTAATATAGTAGCTGATACCCAAACTTCATTGTGAAAGTCAGGATATGTTAATTAGTCTGGTGGAATCATTTATTTTCAACCTTAACAGCTCACATTATAATTTCTTGCCCACACACAATAAATTCAGATAGGAACACACGTTTTTTACAATTTAGACCTCATCCCTTACGTAGACTTTTTTTTTAGTGTTTTTAGAGTGCTAGTTGTTGGTGATACCCCACATTCTCCTTTCAACTCTCAATAGAGCATAAGACCTTAAGAGCACACTTTTATTCCACTGTCAGTCAGGGTATTTGAATGATATTCAATTCCCAATTAATCAAGCCATGGTTTGCAATAAGGGTAACCTCAATGTAAACAAATTCCACTATTATATTTTTTGTTCTCTTCACTAGAGGCATCCTTAATGAATGTAGAAGTTATGGTAGTTTATCCGGGTGAATATGAAGAGAAGAGACTTTTTGTCACACCTGCAAATCTTGTTAAAGAGGTATGTACATCTACACTGCTTACACAAATCAGTGTCTTCCAAGCTGTGGTTATCACCAAACATTTGTGTGGCTTTGAAACCTGCTCTATAGAGGGCATCTAAGGCTCCTCAAATGCTTCATAGGTGCTGCCTCTGCTCCATAATGAGTATACACTTGTAGCACAACCTTACAAATAACTATGTTATGGTGGAGGCTGGTGCAGACAGTATAATAACACTACTTACCATTCAACAGCTGCACTGGGTCAGATACTTGTCTCACACAGGGACAACTGCATGCTAAACAATATAAAGATCAACTCAGGCGCTAATTTGCCCTCACTTGCATAGTGGAAAGTAGCTGATAGCAGATGGCCTCAGAAAGAGACAGTTGGAGAGCTCTCATGAAGGCTGCGGGACACCCAAAGAAAAGCCCTTGAAGAAGAAAGGAGCAGAAGATGTAAAGAAAACCTAAATAGACCCCAGACACTGGCAATGTCTGCATCAGATGTGGGAAAAAAATGCAGGTGACAAGTGGGTTTGCAAGGCCATGTAAAACACTGCAATCATCCTTAATCTTCAGAAGTGAAGACACTGTCATTCATTCATTAATTTCAATTATTCCGCTAAAAACTAAAAAAATCTGTCAATTTTTTTTTTTCAATGAAGGGCAAGTTGGTCTCTTGTTGAAGCTTCTATAAAGAGTTCTCATTAGAAGCAGACATGTTTAAAGCCTTATATGATGAAAGGCATAATGACTATGTTATGTTAAGGGAAAAAAAGATGTGGGTCAGAGCAGACAGCCTATTGTGAATCATGCTTTCAATTCATTTTAAAAAATTGAATCATTTGCGTTAATTCTATGTGATTATACATTGTATTTGAACTAGATAAAGTTCACAATAATATTTTGCTGTCAGAAAGTTTTCTTTTCTCAATTCTTCACCACATTCAAGCAGGAAACAATAGGTCATCATCAATGATTGTGTCATTACCATTTAATGTGAAAAAAAAAAGGCTTGCAAAAAAAACCCCTAAATAGACAACGTTTTTTAAATTTTAGGATGTGTTGCTGAGTGGTAAATTTCACTTGGCTTATACCTATCAAGCAGCTAAGCTCAAATTCAGACTATAGCAGAGTTTGGTTTGCTGAACACCAGCATAGTAACCCTCTACCAGATACCCCCTTTTCACTAATAGACAAAAGTTATTGGATAAAGCTCTGAGCATACTATAAGATGAAAGTTGCACTATACAAAAGTAGTTTTTTTTTCATGTTTATTTCGCATTAAATAATGCAGTATGGTGATTCAAATTATTTTATTTTTATATATTGGTAAATGATGTTTCACATTTTCTATTGTGAAATGCTTTTTTTTGGTTGAACTGTAAATTATTTGTTATCTTCTGCTCAGGAGAAACTAAAATTACTTCGACACATTGAAATCTATGATCCAGAGGACTTTGTTTTAGTTCTAATTGGTCCTAATAAACTTCAAACAGTTTTAGATGATTCTGAGAATTTGGAGACTTATTTGGAGGATATGACTTCCAGTGCAGAGTCCTATTTGGAAATCAGGCAAAAAAAGTAAGACACAAACATTCCTTTTTTAAACAAGATTTTACTCACGTTTTAATTGCATACACAAACACAACACAAATAATATATAAATTTTATAAAGTACCTTAGCTAGTTGCTATTTGTTGTGATTTCTGGTACCCTAATGTCAGGTGGGAAACAGGTCTAGGGTATACTTGCTATGCTCAGTTCCCCACCTGAGCGCTGATTATTAACTTCCTGTCATGTACAGCTAACCGTCTAGCAATCAATTTATGAGATAAGTACCAAAAGAATGAATAATACAAATAGTAACGTATACTAGTCAATAACGAGATTGCATATAGCAAAGCAAAGATTTAATAAAGTAATGATATGATGTGGCATAAATATTAATAGTATTTACAAGGGCAAATACCAGTTAAACATATTATTCAAATGAGATAAAGTACACCTTAAGCTCGGTGCCGTAATTTGATCAGGGCTCGCGAAGCCCACACCCTATGCCATGGATGCATGGACCAGATCAAAATAAATCAGGCTTAACTATAACAGAGTCCCAAGCCTGCGTCCCTAAACAAGAAAAATACACATTCCTTTCACAATATTATATAAATAACTATTTTTAAACTACACCATGAAGAATAAAACAAATAAATTAATTTACCCAATACTGGGGAAGAAAACTCCAACAAAAGATCTGCCATCAGCACAAACACAACAGAAGCAATGAAGCAATGACATAAACATAGCGTGTCCTTAGGAACTAACGCACAAACCAGTATGGTGCATAAAAGAAAACATCACACAAGAAGCAACTCTAGATCCGCACCACACCTAACACTAAAAAGAGATTTATTTACCCTATTTTCAACATTCAGCTTGCCTATATGATTTTTCTAAATTTTTCTTCTCTCAGTACTTCAGTAATAAAATTAGCAATAAAAAATTAGCTTGTTTGTCTTTGAATATATTGGTAATTAATAAAAAATAATTTTAATTTTTTTTTAAAAAGGTGATCTGAATCAACCATCAAACTGTCGCCCTATCACTTGTCTGTCAGTTGTGTATAAACTACTAACTTCACTATAGAAAAGTAAAATGTATAAATTTTGCTCTGCCCATAAACTACTAGCAGAGGAACAACAAGGTTGCATTGAAGAGTCGATGGGCTGTAAATTATCTCCTGTTATTGTGTGTCCTCCATCCAGTTTCATCTTGCATAGCACCATAAAAAAAAAGGATTTTCTTTTCCCAACTATTTAGCAGATTTTCTGTTGTTTTTGTCATTGTTCTGGTCTCATTTGCATACAAGACTACTCATCTTATGATCTTGTTAGGCTTAAGTGGTTGTTGCTATAGAATGCCCTGTTGTCTCATGCCATTTCTTCCTTCATTTCTGTCAATAGGTCATTTTTAGAGTTTATGTTAAGAATGTAATGTAAGCAATTTACCATTTGGGTAGCATATAAAAAAAACAAATACACTTTACATACACACACAAAATGCTCAAGACAATTTTTTGTCTGACTTTGGCTGATTGTTCCATGATTTCGTGATCTGGCAGGCCAAATCATGTATTAAAGGCCAAGCCCTTGCTAAGCCCTCAGCACTGAAACCTCGAAGATCTTCCCCCTCCCCACCACCACAGGTCCACAAAGAAGATAGCATGAGCGTGCACTGGGCGTGCTACACTAGCATGGAGAGATGCACTGTAAACAAAGAAAAAAAAAAAATAAGGATAATGTAGAAAAGATATAACAATGTAGCTTTGTCCTTATAATGGATTGTGTTTTTCTTTTTTTCTTTTTCCAGTGCTGCTTTTACTGTTAAACAAAGACCAGTTGATACACAATTGATGAACATAGCCTTAAAATAAGTAAATGTTTATTTTATTCAATTATTTTTATTTTTGCTATCATTACCATCAGAAATTTATATTTTTATTGTTGTATTTGGTTTAACTTTTTATATTCATTTACTGATATTTTTTCAAGTTATTTTTAATGTTTATCTTAGGAAATCTGTATTAAACTTTTACTATTTAAAATCTATTATTTCAGGTAATTAGTGTGATTTTTTTTTATTTATTAGCCTCTTTATCTAGTTTTGAAATGAGTACCTAAATATATATAAATGACTTTTGCTAAAATAATTTTAAAAAATTGACTTCTCTTAATGTGGCTTTTTCTCTGTTACCTTGCCTCTCACCATTCACTGCCATTCTGGAGAAGGTTTGGACTCTTTTCTCATTTGTCCCTTGACTTTCATTTTAGGGGTGATGTGAGTTCTCATGACCAAATTTCTCCATTCTTTCTTCTCAAAGCTGTTCTTAGCAGAATATAAAGAGAGAGAGGCCAGTCCATGCTTGTGCATTGTCCTGACAGCTTTTCTTTGGACGGCCTTTTCTTCGGTTTCCCTCCACTGTATGTTGAAGGATGCCTTTTGAAAGTAAGTTAAGTCTTACAATATGACTAGGGCGTAAGAATCTTCTTTCCTGATGGAATGTCCAAATCTTGCAAGTCAGGTCAAGATGTAATGCTTTTAAATTTAAAAAATATTGATTCAGCATGTTACTACTTCTATGAAATGTGTTTTTTTTTTGTTGTTGCTATTTTTTTAATTTGAAGGAAACATTTCACCTATACATAGTGTGCGCAACCACCAAAATTGACTGTGTGTATATATATATACTAAAACAATATTGATTTTTCCTGAATCTACAAGGAACAATGAAAATAAAAATGCGACAAAAGTTGTTCAAGCCTTTATTTTCAATAATTAAACCAATTTTTTTCTTTTAAAAATATTTGTTTAAACATGTTATGCTTACAGCTGGCAATAGATAGATAATATCAAGCTTAGTTATTGATTGGTTAATTCATGGGGCTTTAGATGAGAAAATACTATGAGACTTTTTCTTTGATTATGTTGATACTTGAAAACAAATGATTTTACAGAGTATGCTGGTATGAAAAATGTGTACCAGAGCCATTAAGCTCGTCATGTTAAAAGACAATAAAATGGCTGGCTGGCTATGCATTATGTGTGCTGGACTGTCGCTCGTTTGTCTCTGTTCCCTGGTTCAAATCCAGCTTGCTGCCATCCCCATTGTCCTGCGGAAGGTCTGGGCAACTCGGAAAAAACATGTAAAACATTTTACAAAACAAAACAATCAATGATATTTATTCATTTAACTGTAAAATATTGACTTCTTCAATAAATAAATAAAGTGTAACAAAAGCAAGTTTTATACAAAAAAAGATTTACAAAACTCCATGCATCTTATCTTCTATATTTTAGTTGTTACCTCAAAAAAGAGTTAAAATTTTGGCTAATGTTGAGTGGTAGACATTTACTTTATTAACTAATGAAAAAAAAATCTTGTTAAAAAAAATGTATATCCCATGTAAAGTTTGCTCTCACATAGATAATATAGATATGTAAAGAGTGAGACTTAAAATGAAATTTTTGGAACATACTCAAATGTGTATATAAAGTCAAGGGAAATTGGGAAAATGCAAATGTAAAACATCTAGAACTAAAAGATATGGTGGCTTTGTTTTATTAATTGCTTTATAGTATACACAGGGAACTTTTTTTCAAGTGGGGGGGGGGGAATTAGGAGGTATATGGGTGAAGATTTATGTGCTGGCTTTAAGCGGCTCAAAAAAAAATTCAAAACTATAATTAAATTACAATGATTTTTTTTTTTTTTTTAAAACAAGCCACACTTTGAATTCCAGATTAGGATTGTGAAAAGGAATGTAGTCTTTACTAAACAATTAAGCTTTGACTGGGGTCATTAATGTTTTGTTTTAAATTTGCACATTATAATGAGAATTTTTTTCCGGGGGGGGGGGGGGGGGGATGTTGGCGAGTTAAAAAGTAACATACTGTTTTATGATTTACTCATTTAGTGTTTTTAATCCTTTAACAATGTTTCCCAAAGTTTTCCATAACGGAACACATCGCACATAAAATTGGCTGTACATGTGCATCCTTGGTTTGTTTGAATTGAAAACTTTATTACGTTATTCTGAAACTTTGTGTTATTACTAAAAGACTAAAATATAACATCTGAAAATGGAACTTAACTAAAAAGTTCCTTTTACCTTTTAGGCTTCATTATAATATATACAAAGCATAGGAAGATACTTAATATTCGAACTTTTGCTGCTACTTTAATATGATAGTCCCCAAATCGAATCTGTGTAGAATGTATTAACAGCCCATCAACAAGAAATGTATCAATGTAGTGCCTTTAGGCTTCTCAGCCGTGCAATTGTAGACTTTCAGAGACATCTTCCTTTTCTTGCATAGCCCTACTTAAAAGTTTAAGCACACAATTACAATTTAAGCCTATCTGACCACAAGATATGTCCCACATGACATGATTTTTGCGGCAAGGCAGCTCCAAGAAAAATGTCAAGAAAAAAATACTGACCTCTTTTTCAAATATGTCGACCTAACAAAGGCATTCGACATTGTTAGCAGAGAAGGCCTCTGGAAGATAATGTCAAAGTATGGCTGTCTACGAAAATTCATAACCATGGTGAGACTACATGATGGCATGAAGGCTCGTGTCCAAGAAAGTGGAGAACCATCAGAGCCCTTCGAAGTATCAAACGGGGTAAAACAAGGCTGTGTCCTAGCACCTACACTGTTCAGTATCATGTTCTCCGCTATGCTGACAGATGCATTCACAAACAGAGAAAACAACGGGATAAATATATCATACAGATTTGATGGTTGCCTATTTAACCCGAGGCGGCTCAAAGCAAAGTCAAAAACAAATTCAGCAGTAATCGGGGACTTGCTATTTGCTGACGACTGTGCCCTAAATGCCTGCTCTGCTAACGATCTGCAGAGCATCGTCAGTGACTTCTCAAGAGCATGCTCAGACTTTGGCCTTACCATTAACACAAATAAGACTGAAGTTTTATATTTACCTGCACCTGAGAAAGCCAGGTATCCAAGTATCAGAATAAATGGCAATGATATAAACGCAGTGGACAGATTCACATATCTTGGCAGAACACTCTCCAGAAACGGAAAGATTGACAATGAAATCGACCTGTGTATCACCAAGGCCAGTGCATCCTATGGCAGACTAACTTAAAATGTCTGGAACAGACGTGGTATCACCACAAATACAAAGCTAGGGATCTATTAAGCCGTCATCCTCCCTACATTGCTCTATGCCTCAGAAACATGGACAGTGTACAGAAAACATGCAAAGAAACTGAATCACTTGCACATGACATGTCTAAGAAAAATACTGAATGTCAAATGGCAAGACAAAATACCTGATACTGAAGTCCTTCGAAGAGCGGGTCTGCAAAGCATCCACACAATCCTGATGCAGTCCCAGCTGTGATGGGCAGGACACGTCTGCAGAATGGAAGACCACCGCATCATTAAACGACTCTTGTATGGCTAACTAAGCGAATGAAAGCGCTCGCAAGGTGGTCAAAGAAAGCGCTTCTCTGAAGGCGTTCAGCATAGACCCAGCCACCTGGGAGACAGAGGCACATGACAGAGCATCATGGCATCGCGCTGTGAAAACTGGCGCACAGGTTGCTGAGGAAAAGAGAACAACGCTGGCAGAAGAAAAACGCCAGAAAAGAAAAGCAAGGCTCACGACACTAGCTCCAGCTGGAATAACCTGCCCAGTGTGCAGCCCAACATTCCGGGCTCACATAGCTCTCACCGGCCACACGAGTAGGCATTAAACCCCAGTGCAAAGACCACAGCCCCCTGGATGACAAAGTGGTCATCATCGAACAACGATGGACGAACTATAATAATGTCCCACAATAATAAATTGTTCCTTTAAAAAAATTCTGCTACAGTTATAGGACAAACACACTCTCAATTTCCATATCACTATCACCACTATATACAAGTCATCTCCCTGTTCATATTCTGTTTCCCACACTTCTGGTGTTGTTTCCCACTTCTCGGATAGATTCATTGATTCGGTATGTAACTTTCCGCAGAAGCCTTGTAATGATGTAGGAACTGTTTTCTTGCTAAATTCCTTTTAAAAGCTGAATCTTATGTCAATGACATTTCTGAGATTTTTCAAGGTCTGCGTTCAAAATGTTATTACCGTGTTTTTGTGCACAAAACTCATTAATGGTTAAACCTTGTGTGCCATTGGCTGTAGAGGAAACGGATCAGTAATTTCATATTTACTGTATTTCTTGGCAGAGTATTCCAGAATCTTTTCTTTTATATAATTCTTTTTTTTTTCTCTTTCTTTACCTTTTTTTTTTACACCTTTTATGAATCTCTCCACTGTGATGGGGTCAGGTTGCAAGTAATCCAAGCAAAATGTTACAACGTGAATTCTATTGGTTTCAACTATATAAAATGTTTTATAATCTCTTAGTGTGAATGAGTTGTTGAAACACAAGAATTGGCGACAACCGTAGTCTACATAATGATAGGCCTAAATAGTTGCTTCTCTGTAAAGGTCTGTAAAAGAACAAAAGAAAGGTGGGTGTTATCACGTACGAATCTTGTCGAATCTTTTACAGTGCACTATTTGACCTTTACTTCTGATGGGGAAAAAAAAGAAATTTACTTCCTTTTTTTTACACAGAATTCCAGCAATTTCATTGATTGTTTCAGATCGCCCTCTCTGCTCCTTGTTTGGTAAAGTTCCCTTTCAGGCCTTGCGATCCATAGTGCAAATGACATAATAAGTCATCTGTTTCTGTGTGTCATATGTGGTTAGCATGATGTTATAATCCTTATTCACATTCACGATGACAATTAAATTCTGTTACTTGTGCATTCTAGTACTACTAGAGCTACATTCCCGACTAATTGAGTATGACATTCATTATGAAACTTCTTGTATTCCTTCTTACACACGAGATCTATAATAAAATACATTTTCAATCCAAAAGAAATAAAAGGGTTTTATTTACGTTGCTTTCTAAACGGGAATTTCCTATGAATGATCGCTTAACCAATGAAATAACGATATTGACGAGACTATCTAGAACAACTTAAAACTATATTCGATTTATAGACCTGTCTCTGAAATACTTTATGCGGGAATAACCGTTCCTATTGATTTCCTGGTAAAAAAAAAACGATTGAAATGGGTCTTAGAAACTCATATACATATCAGTTAAAACTCGAATCTACTTCGTAAATATTCGTTTCCGAGTTTGCCAATAGTCAAAAGACGGTGTTATAGACCATTATAGACATTTTGAGTTAAGATTCAACAGTCACCTAAATAGGATTAGGAAATAACCAATTTTTCAGTATCCTAATAATAGTAATATTATTTAATATAGATCAAGACAGTCTAGATCTAGATCTTTAGTGAGACAAAAGATTGTAATTTATTTTTAGGCTAACAATTTACTAACATGTCTGACAGCGATTTTGAAGAAGCTGGTAAGTGATCTTACAATTGACATTTTATGTACTGTCAGTATAGGCAGGCCTATGTCTATGTTATAGACCTAATCTAGATCTCGATCTATTCTATTATTATTAGATTAAAGGAGAACTAGATTTTTAAGGAAATGAAAATTTTCAATAGACATATATGAATACAAAATAGATCTAGGTCTTTATATTTGGAACAGGGCCGGCCTGCTAAGGCATATTTAATATTAGGCAGCAGCCTATTAATATTATATGGGGGGGGGGGGGAATCAGGACACTACTAAAAAAATTGCTAAACTTGTATTGAATCTAAAATATATTAGACATTAGTTTAGCACTAGGGCTCTATGACTATGTCTACTTGTCTAGCTCTAAGTCTACAATGACTCAATTTTTATTTGCAAACTACTTGACTAATTATGTTAGAAGACCCATAATGTTGTTATTTTATAAATTGCATAATTTTATTTCTGTGTTTTTATTTTGATAATTCATTTGAGGCCACCAAAGTCACTTATTTGCATAGGTCTCTAATTAACTAACTGCTTGTATATTAACAGTGAGGTCATGCATACTATATATTTTATATAGGCCTCTTTTTTTTTAAAAAGATCTCCTAGTCCAGTGTCCATTTTTTTTTAAATTGTGGGCTTATAAATTTCAGTCCACTAGGGAAGAAAGGAGGCAGCTGTCTAGTTATATATGTAATCTTCTTTTTTGAAGTAACGTCTGTATTATATAAGATAAGATATATGAATTGCGTTGGATTGTCATTGTGATTGTCCTAATTAAGTTTGAACCCTGACACTCTGCAGAAGGTTCGGACTCACTGTATAGTGTATATACACTAAGTATCAAAAGTTTTATTATGAATAAACTTGCTATTTACATTTTTTTTTCTTGCATGTTCTTCTTGAATCTAATAAAGAATTTGATTTCACATTTCTGGCCATAAATATTATCAAAAGTTGTTTTTTTAAGTCTATTAAGCAATGACTTTGTGTAGGCCTACTTTTTTGTTGTTGTTGCTATTTTTTTTAAATATTTGTCAAAGTTAAATTTGTAATGATTTATTACAAGTATTCATCATCATCATCTATCCTTTGAGTTCTTCATGGAACGTAGGGCCTCGACAAAAACACGCCACTCTCCACGGTCTCTTGCTAGTTTTTTTATGGTTTCCCAGCTCTTCCCGTCTTCTCTGCTTCTTCAAGTACACTGCGTCGCCATGTTCTTTTTGCGTCTTGTTCCCTGGGGGTTCCACTCTAAGGCCTGCCTAGCTCTGTTGCTGGTATCTTTCCTAAGGGTGTGACCAATCGAGGATTACTAAAGAGTAAAATTTTTAGATCCAACCAACTTGTTTAGATTGAAGTCAAAGTGTGCATGCATTTTGTATAGTTAATATCTACTGCCTTTTTTTGCTTCTTCTTGGCTGGAGATGGCTAAATATGAAATGATTATATCTACCTTATGTGAACTAAAGTCTTTAAAAAATATTAATGTTGTATTGCCAGTATTATTAAATTTTTAGATCTAAGTTAGATAAATGGCTGGTTTAGTTAAAGTTATTCCATAGATCCTAGTTGTTATTATATTACTCATATCTGGTATTATTAATATAAAACATAATAAGTATAAAATAAACTATCACGAGTTTAATAGTATTCTAATATTATTATAATTATTAGTAGTAATAGGTTCTGCAAGGTTGTTAACAACGTAAAGGGTAATGGTTTCAAGCCCATCATTACCTATAAAATGCTTCCAATGGCACGAGTCTCAAATAACCTCTGACAACCAGTCCAACTCCTGGCCTTCATGCAACAGGAGAAGGGGCAATGACAAGCCTAAACCAGTAGGATTTGGGAAGGAGGGGCTTGATAGCCTTGGTTGGCTACCCATCTAGGAGAAGGAAAACTCTGAATCCAAACCTCTGCTAACTTGTGGTTATACCCAAACAAAGGTTTAATGAGACAACCCTGAGGAAAAATCAAGAGCTGGTGACTCAAAAATCAAGAGCTGGCACATTGTGCTGCAACAACGCAAAACCAGAGGCACCACTGGTCCCTAATTATAAATTATTATTATTACCCAGCTATGATGGGTACCTGACATTAGTTAGGAAAGTTGTGCTGCCCACATGGCACCTTCTTTAATCACTTTCCATAGAAACAGCTGATGTTAACATCATCTGCTCTTTAGATTGTAAGGTCTGGAAAGGGATACTTTACTTTTTTTTTTCTTTAAATGAAACTATAAAGTACAACATACATATACTTACATTATAATTATAAAAAAAACATTTTAAATCAATTTTAATTTAAACATAGTAGCAAACTTAACGTAACACAAATGGCTATCAATTTTGCAAGCTGTAAGTGAGATTCTTACATTGCTACACAGGTTATGTATACCTTGCTGGCCTCATTCAATTTAAGGAAAACCAACTATTGACTATCATTCATCTCATAGAGCACCTAGGCCTTTTCATGTGATCATGTTGCTCAAATTGGAGTGACATTCTGTCCACATATATCACAGGTTAAGGTGGCTTTTGCTTTGGTGGTAGAAGAGCCAGCCAGTTTTCGTATGGCGGGCTTTTCTTCTATAGCTGAGGCCCATGATTTTTCACTGTCCATAGCTTATGTGTATCCTTATGTATTAATTAATTGGCTACAAATACATCTGCATTTTTTTGGTCATTACAGAGAGTGAAATTCACAGCATTGAAATGAATATTGTCTACCCTGATGGAAATCTTTCTAAATATAGTCTTCATCTAGAAAACACAGTTAAACAGGTAGAACTTAAAATGTCATTACCTTATTTCCCATATAGAAACTAATTACAGGAGGCAAGAAACTCTAAAGCAGAACTAATATGATAATGTAATGTATAAACTTACCACCTGTGTAGCAAATAGTATTTAACATAATACATTGCTGAATAGTAACTTATAATATGTGAGTAAGTAAAGAATACAAGTTTTGGTATAAATAACCTTTTCTATGTAGGATAATAATTAATAAGATATTCTCAACAATTCTAAAGATTAAGCAAGAGTGCAGTATTTAAAGACATTTTTTGTCCTAGAATGACTATATATCTCTTTTCATAGTGATTAGATGAAGGCCTAGGCATTAGCTATGATGAGATTATTGTTCAGGAGGGGCAGTGGCTGAGAAGTAAAAAGTGCTTGGCTTCTGAACTAAAGGGTCGTGGGTTAAAATCCTGGTGAAAACTAAGTTTTTTAATGTTAGGATTTTTAATGTGCCTCTAAGTTCACCAAACTCTAATGGGTACCTGACACTAGTTGGGTAAAAGTAAAGGTGGTTGGTCATTGTGCTGGCCACATGACATCCTTATTAACCATGGACCATAGAAACAGATGAATTTTATATCATCTGCCCAATAATCCACATGGTCTGAAAGCAGACTGCTTTTTCTTTTTTTTCTCTAAAACATTTTCGCCCACACTGCAGTTTCCCTATGCAGCTGATGTGTTCAAAGGAGTGACAAATATCCATTGTAGTCTGGGATTGCAACACACCTGTTGGGTCTGAAGAAACTCAAATAACTGAGATGTACAAAAGAAAGATTTAATCTTAAAATTAGATAGAAAAATATTACCACAAGCCCTAAAAACAATTTAAAAATAATAAAATGCATTTTTGAAGCTATTAAACTATTATTACATAGGTTATTTGTTTTTTCTTCAGGAGAAAAAAACAATGCTCGATTTGAGACACATTCAAAATCCAGAAGAATATGATCTCTTGATGATACAACCACAGGGACAAACAGTTTTAGAGGATTCAAAAACTATTAATGATTATGCAACTGACTTGGCATCATCAAATGAAACTTATCTAGAGATAAGAAGGAGAGGGTATGTGCATTCATCTTCTGACATTTATTTTTAGCTTTTATAAGTTCTGGCTACATTTATACTGTTCTCTAAAACTATCTCTTTTAAAGATATAAATACTTATACATTAAATAGAATATGGTCAGCTGTCAGCTGTCTTCTGACAGGGAGTTGTTATTCAACAACCCTAAGCTCAACCTCTGCTATTTTCATTATCTGTCCCATCCAGGAAGCATAGACAAAATGTTAAAATTGTACATAAATATAAAAAAATCTTATGGTGTCTTTATGGTGTCTTATGGCATTCTGTAAGGTTTCAGCAGAATTATATGTAATTAGCAAATGTCAAAAAGTTTGTCTATCTGGGGAGCACCATAATAGCAAATACCAACCTAGATGATGAGGTTGACTTCCGTATTCCTCGCCCCAGTGCTGCTTTTGGCAGATTTCAAGAACAAGTGTGTCAACGGAGCGGACTCAGCATATCCACAAAACTGAAAGTCTGCAGTGCTGTAGTTCTCCCGTTACTCCTCTATGCGTCAGATACCTGGACCCTATACTCCCGCCACACCAAAAAGCTAAACTCCTTCAACCTATATCCATAAGGTGTGTTGGTCCGACCACATACCAGGCACAGAAATCCTAAAGCTGTCCAACATGCACAGTATCAATGCGATAGTAAAAAGGTCCCAACTTTGATGGGTGGGACATGTAGTCCGCATGCCAGACAATCGCCTTCCAAAACGACATCTGTATGGGGAGTTGTGTTCAGGAAAGTGCTCCCGGGGAGGTCAATACAAGTGCTATAAAGACACTCTCAAGAGCTCTTTCAAGGAATGCGATATCGACATTCACGGCTGGGAAGCACTAGCTCTCGATCACTCCTTATGGCGAGAAGCTGTGAGTCTCAGTGTCTCAAGATTTGAAGCAAGAAGAGTGGCCAGGGCAAAAGAGCGCCGAACCAACAAAATGCTCAGAGATGAAGAAGGTCTATCAGCAACTGACCCAACCCACCCATGCCACGTATGCGGCCGGCTTTTCAAAGCAAGAATTGGACTTTACAGCCATCTTCTAGTCCATAGGAAATGAGAAATGTGCTCATCTTCGACCACGAAGGAGGAGCTATAATGTAATTTAGACATTCAGATTCACATGTTTTATATTGACTAACTTTCTTCAACTCTTGTATTTACAATTGGGAAAAAAAAAACATCTTTTGTTTTTGATAGGATCTCATCTGGTAGATATTTTACATCTTTCAGCTACCTTTTACATTACATACTTTTTTTTTCTGTAAACTTAGGTACTTTGTTTAAACCTCCATGGATGAAATTATTGAGGCAGTTTGATTGATTGTCTTATCATTTGAGCTTGCATATTGTATGGTTTGAGTGTATTGTATTTCAAGTTTCCATCTTGTTGTTTGACTTGCTAGACTATGATATACTGAATTACAAAGTGTAAATTAAAGCATATTAGTTTAAAGAATGGGATTGTACAGTTATTTATTTTCAGAAAAAAAAAATGAATTTTATCCTTTGTCTTTTTTTGGTTTCTCTACTCTCTTTTTCAAGAGTGAGTTACTGATTCACAGACAGTGAATTTATGTCCAATAGAATGAAAAAAACATCAGTTTAGTTGCTTGCTTAACAGTTACTAACTTATACTGAACCATAATGGTTACTCTAGCACTAAAACTGCTTTATTGATCTTTATTGGAAATTTGTTGTGATTACTAGGACTCTTTAAAAAAAAACAGCAATCCACAAGAAAGAACAGATATAAAACACAAAAGTTCAATGAGCGACTACATACATCTTGATCCTTTTCCCTATCGCTAGTCAACGAGTATCGCTGATACAGCTGTGCATAATAATAGATTAAACAATCTTATGTACTATTCTGCCCTTTTCTTGATAGACAGAAATCACCCACAGCGTGATGACTTTTAGTAGTTATAATGGAGCAGGTGGCGGTTGTCTTCTTAGATTTTTCTCACTTTGCTGAGGCTTTTTTTTTTCAGAAAGTTGATTTAAAATATGGTAGTGCTGTGATGCTCTTTTTAAAAGGCTATCCAAGTGGTGCTACAGTTTCCTTACCAACATTTGTTAGGAGATTTTGTATTTGAAGCTGTTAAGTTTGTGTAACAAAAAAAAAAGCCACTGCGAGATTTTCTTTGCCAGATTATCAAGATCAACGACACCTAGAATTGGTATATACTATAGATAGTTTATCTGGAGTTCATGTATTGTTTGTTTTTTCTTTCTGAAATCTATCAGGAGTTTAGTTTTTGTGACATTCAGTTCTAAAAAATTGTCAGTGCACTAGTTTGAAAAGTCTTCTATCAAAGTCTGATACTGAGTTTTATTTCCCATGGCAGCTTAATCAGCAAATTTAATAAATTTAACTGATTCTAAGGTTTCTTATGTCATTAGTGGAAATAGTGTACAGTACTGGAAAAAGTGCATAACCTTGTAGTAATGCAGTAACAATAAACGTTGGATTAAAAATCTTAGAACTAATACTTTTACGTAAATGCTGACAGTTAAATTTTGTAGTTTGTTTATTATTAGATGTGGCTGTATGGTTTTGAAAGCGAAGAGAAATCTACAAAGAGCAATGTTTTCAATTGAGATGCTTATAGAGATGATTCTAAAGCAACAGGATAGCAGTCTGTTCCCTTAGCTGCTTTGTTGAAAAACTGGTGAAGATCTAGGCTGCTATTCACTTTCATTATAAGTTGTTAAAGCCCATATTTTTCAAACCAATTCATGACTATTAAAGTCAGTGCAAATGGGTAGAAACCATTTAAACTACTTTTTTATTTCTTGGGTACTAGGATGATTTCTGAAGTTTTCTGGATTTCAGGAATTAATCATGTTTTAAGTGAGTAGTTAAGTAAAAAGTAAGTGAAGTTCCCTTTTAGACCTTGGCATCGATAGAGCAGATGATGTAAAACTCATCTGTTTGTGTGAGGGTTTCATGTAGCCAGCACAGCAACCGATGGCCTTTACTTTTCTCCAACTAATGTCAGATACCTTTTTATCTTCTGGAGCTGGGTGTACTCAGATGTGCCCTAAATATCAATATAATAAAAAATCTGAGGATTTGAACGAGGGACCCCTGGTTCAGAAGCCAATTTAAGTGCTATACTACTCAGCCACCGTACTTGAGTAATTAAAGATGTGGGAGAAAATATTTGTTCCACACAAAGCTTGATCCCTTTTTTTAACTTATTTTATCGGGCCCAGATTCTTTTGTTACATTTACTCAAAATAGAGAAGTCATTTCATCTCCCTATTGACATTGGGTTCTTGTTTTTCCTTGATCAGAATGTTGGAAATTCTTTTTTTTTTTATGCCAACAAAATCTTATTTGTGGAAATATGTATTAAAGTCATTAAGTTTTTGATGAATCATCATCCACTGATAGTCATTCTTAATTGGAGCCTAATTCTTGTTATTGTCTTTAATCCATTCCTGCATGCTTTTGAGTTATTGTTTTAAAGAAGTTCTTAAATATTTATTTATATTTTTTACCCCAAATTATTGATTTTTTTCAGTGCTTTTTATCATGTAAAGTTCCATTTTGAGACCTTGTAATCTAAAGGATAGATGATGTTAAGGTCATCTGCTTCTTTGACCAATGGTTAATGAGCAGGGTGTCATGAAGCACTACTACCAACTGGTACCCATTAGAGTTGGGTGAACTCAAGGGCACCCTAAAAAATCGCAAAATTTAAAATCCCTGCAGTCTTCACTGAGATTTGAACACTGGAACCCAGGTTTAGAAGCCAAGCTCTTAATCTTTCAACCACCTCACCCCTTTTTTTATCATGAGATAATCTTCCAATTTTGCATCTGAAATGAATGGAAGAATTCTTTCTTACACTACTTGGACACATTGCACAGTCTTCAAAACTTAATTAGCAAGCCAGATTATTAAATGAGGTTTTAAGAATTAATATACATTTAGTACTGCGTCATTAAAATGTATTAAAATTGTCATTTGTGAATGTAAAATATTTTTTAAATAAAATTTTTAGCTTAAATATTTTTTAAAATAAAAGAGTTTGATTAAATTATTCATAATGTATGGTGTGTTTTTTTTCCAGAACACAGAAAACATCTAAAGTGCAGCCAGGTGGTCTAGGAAACATGGGTCATTGTATAAAATTAAAGTAGCTTACTGAAATCATATCAAATAATTTACTTTTATGTCAGATTTTTTTTGTTTTTGTTTTCACTGTCTTTTGTCATTGCCTGAAGATTTATTTGATCATTTTTAGAATTAAAAAAAAATCATTATGTATTCTTACTAAAGGAAAGCTTATTTTTTAAACAAATTCTATTTGACAAAAAGCAAGATAAATATGATATTCTAACACATATCATTTTACAAGATACCTTATTTCAGGTAGCCTTGTACTTTTTCTGTAGTGGTTTTAATAGATTACTAGTTTCCTTTTTATTCAGTCAGGTTAGCCTTAAAGGGTTGGCAATTCTTCAGACCTTATAGCTGTGAAACTAACAATAATAACTGTTTTGTTTTTGCTGTTGCGCCACTTTGACAGTCTTATAAAGAGATTATCGAAACCCACACACATGACCCTAGCTTATCTGGAAGAACTTTTTTAACAATGCCTCAGTAAAGTCAGAAAAGTATTAGAAGTCACCCACCTACCACGTGGGAGGGGCACTGGCTGAGCAGTAAAGCACTTGGCTTCCAAACTGAAAGTCTTGGGTTCAAATCCTGGTGGAGAATGGGATTTTTTCTTGGGGGGGGGGATCATAAGGCACCTCAGTCCACTCAGCTCTAATGGGTACCTGGCAGTAGTTGGGGAAAAGTAAAGGCGGTTGGTCATTGAGCTGGTCTCATGACACCCTCATTAACCATGGGCCAAAGAAACAGATGACCTTTATATTATCAGCCCTATAGACCATAAGGTCTGAAAGGGGAACTAACTTTAACTACCACACCAGTACAACTATGTCAATTCTTTCCAAAGTGAACAACTTGTGTACATTAAAACAAGAAGTGAATGCTATTAATGCTCCATTGGTCCTTACTCTGTAAGACTGAATCAGCAATGCACATTGACTGGGGGATATGGAAAAAATCAAGATGTATGTGTGTTATAGTGACCTAAAAAATGTTTCTACAAATTAAATTAGAACATAAAACTAAAATGTTATTTAATCTTGGATAGGTCAATTATAGAATATGCATCCTCTGATTGGAACCCTTTAACTCAGAGAAAACATAAAGAAACTAGAACAGACACAAAATATAACAGTGAGATTCAAGACAATTAAATATTCATATTGAATTAGAAAAACACCGCTAAAAAAAATCATTACATTTAGAGACCCTTCACGATAGAAGACTAAAATATAAAATAGCAACTATACATAAAACATTGAACAGTAATCTTTAAATACAAAAGCTAATAAAATACTCAGGCACATTTCTTGGTCCAAATGCTAGGACAAATTTGTACAAATATTCCTATTAAAGCATGAAATGTGTTCCCCGAATCAGCCAGGAAAACCAATGACTTGGCAGAGTTGAAGTCATTGACATAATCATCTTCTTTTATGCAATAACATCTGTATTTTATAAATCTCGAGGTGTCTATAAATGACAATAATTCCATGTGATTTAATCATAAATTTCCTTTAAGGATCAATAAATATGTGTTTGTCTCAAATGTTTCTTGTATTTTATACAACATTTGTCAAATAGCTAGTATTATTTGTTGTAAATATTTGTTTTCAAATGTCAAATTTTTAAGATATAAATAAGAACTTTCAATCATTTACTGCTACTTACACAAGTAAGATCCACCTACATATATATTGTTACGAATCTCACTATCCAGGCTGTCTGCAAACTGCACCATACACCACCAACTTAAAGAACTTGACAACTCAGGGCTCCAAAGTAACGTAACAATTTAATAGTTGAATAAATAACAGCCAATACAATTGGCAGCACGTAACACAAGACTGTACAAATATCTCTCCGCGTATCAACTCTTGCACTGGCCTCTGCGTCTCGTTCCGGGCTTGCACCGGGTTCAACAGTCCAGGACCGACTTCACACACTAGGCTCGTTGTGTCGGACTCGATCGCAGACCAAGATCAAGACGCCAGTCGTCTCAACTGTACTTGACAGTTCTGTGGCATTTTACGTCTCGAGAGACGATCTTTTCCCTTTGCAACTTCTTGTGTGACTAAAGAGGCCAATCCTTGATACACAGCTGCGATCGCAGGTTGGGCATATATAATCACCAGGCGCCGTTGCATTTTCACCCTTTCTTTCTGCTTCTGTTGTGTATGGCATCTGCAATCTTTGACCCTTCCTTTATGCTCTCTCTCCATGAGGATCTGTCCAGTGCCACCTCTTCCCAGTTGCCAGTGTCGATTTTGAAGAGCTTCATGTCGCGTTTGCATACATCCGTATAACGTAAAAGTGGGCGACGGTCGGCCGAGACGAGTGTCAACATTTTTGTACTTGACAGTACTCCGCACTGAACCGTCGTAATGCTCCGTACAGAACCACACCGTTAAACTGTGCTGTAGTCGACTGTGTTCTGAGCCCTGTCGTGTACCGTCTTGACTGCGACACCTCCGCTCTTTATATAGGGTCCCTACTGGCCTTCTAGAACCGGACAGAACGCCGCTCGACGTTTATAGGTGGTCAGATGACTACAACTCTCGCGACGCTACTGAGCTCTGTTCACGACGTCGATCCTTCCCGAACCATCATGTTGACACTCGTCTCGGCCGACCGTCGTAACTCGTCACGGTTGACCGCTCGTCTAGCGCTGGCCTGGGGCGATTTGCGTCGGCTGACTACACTCACACCACTACCCCCATCTGTGCCACCACCAGGTTTATAACAATATAATTAATCCACTAACATTATGATTTTTTTTTCTCTTGTACTTTTAAGGGTTTGCAAGTAAACGTGACACATATAGTTGAGCTTTTTTATTTAACTAAATTTATTGAGACCATTCACTGTACGCCTAAACATCAAGTCTAATAAATCTCAAGTTAATGAGCAAAAATGTTATAAAGTCACTGAGATATACTCATGCAATGTTTTTACTGTGGCTCAGCTTTAAGTGTTTGATTATGATTTTTTTAGCATGGCATGTATATAGGCCTTGTTGTATATAATGTCTGACATGGTCTCGATTCTCCTTGCAGATTTTAGTTCTAGACATCTTTCATTCATAACAAAAAAATAATGAAAAAAAAATGGTTGGAAAAATATGAATATTCTCTTTAAAAATGTTGGTTGAATTATTCCATGTCAGTGCATAAATGAGAATTGAGTAGAATAAAACTTGTATTCCAAACAGATCTACTTCTCTATTTGTTGTTTGTAACTTTGTATCACTCAGAATTTAGTTTTTACCATTGACCCATAGGCCTGTCTGCAAGGTTCATTTATCCTTTGGCATCATCAACTACTACAATAAAATATACTTAATTAGTTTGTCAGGGGCTCCCTCTTCATTTCTTTCTCCCTCATTTTTAAAAAGCTATAGGCCCTATATGTACCCTGATACGTTTGATTTATTGATTTCTATTTTAATTATCTTAATTATTGTTTTTTACCTGTTCTTTTCTGTCTCAATAGAAAACAACATCAGACATAAGTTAACTTAAGCCTATTTTGTGTTCAATGTTTGTCTTTTTTTTGTTTGCTTGTTTGTTTTGTAGCTGATGAAGGCCTAGTGACCTAAATGTCCTTCGTAACTTGGTCGGCAGGGTTACCTATCACTCATGCATGTTTATTGTCATTAACCCCTGCAGCAGTAAATCTTTTTTTTTTTTTTTTGAGTCTTTGGATTCCCAAAAATGGTATCCAGCCTTTAAATGATTTTATTATCAGCACCTCCCCCCCCCCCCAAAAAAAAAGCTGTAAATTTCAGAGAGTACGTGAACATCCTTTTAAAGTGCCACTCAAACAAAATCCTTTTTTTTATATATTATTATATTAGATAAAGCAAACAGCAACATTTTAAATATTTTATTTATAAATAAACACGTTTCCATATAACAGTCACACAAGAATCTAGTCAAGCACCTATATTATATAGTATATAGCTATACATACATATATATATATATATATATATATATATATATATATATATATATATATATATATATATATATATATATATATAAAGAGAGATTAGTGAGAGGACCTAAACGTTTTGAAACTACGCTATTTCATTTGTTTTACATTAGGATATAAATCAGGCATGTCAAACATGGCGTTTGGGGGCCGCATGCGGCCCACGACCACTTTGCATGCGACCCGCTTAGCAACCTCAAAAATTACCAAAATAATGTTGAACTATTACGCTGGAAAATAAAAGATGACAAGCTACTTGAATTGAAAAAAATAGAATTTGTTAAACTGAAAAAGGTAGATTTGGGTCTGCAGTGAAAGCAAGTTAAATTTTGTCAAACTTAATTGCAAGCCATAGCAAATCATTTAGTGAATGTGATTTTATGAAGGAGTGCCGTTAAAGCTGCCGAAAATAATTTGTCTAGAAAAGGTGAAAACATTCAAAGAAATAGCGTTAACTAGGAACACTGTGACAGATAGAATAAATGACATGTCAGTCAGATTTCGTGGACAATTAAAGAACAAAATAGTGGATTTTTTAATTATTTTCATTGACACTCGATGAGTCAACTGATGTAACCGGTGTAGCACAGTTAGCTATATGCATAAGGGCATGTGATAGGAATTTTAAGATACATGAGGAACTACTTGAGTTCTGTTCTAAGCATAACACCACAAGTGAGGATGGTTTTGAGGAATAACAGGTGATATTGCAGTACAATTTATCTTTGGTAAAGCTAGCTAGTCTAACAATGGATGGTGCACCAACCATGAAATGAAATAATTTTGATGCAAAGCTACTTGCAAAAATAAGAGAGACTAATGCTAATTTTAAATTTGCTCATTTTCAGTGCATCATTCACCAAGAAACATTCTGCGCACAGCAATTACAGTTCCAACATGTGCTAAGACCGGTCTCAGTCGTTCTCAATTTTATTCGTCCCCGTGGTTTAAATCCTCGACAATTTTCAATGTTTCTGGATGACTTTGGACACAAATTTAATTGTGTTCCCTACTACACAGAACTCCGCTGGTTTTTCTTTCATAAAGTATTGAAGAGATTTTTTGCACTGCGTGAAGAAATTGTATTGTTTCTGAACATGAAAGGTGAATCTGTTGAACATTGCCAAACTGACGAATGGGTTCAGGATTTGTCTCACTGGTCACCTGCAAGACTTGAATTTGAAACTTCAAAGTAAAGAAAAAATTGTCAAAACTGCGTGTGATGATGTGAAGTGCTTTCAAGCAAAATTAGAACTGTGGATAAACCAAATATGAAGTGAAAATCTTGTTCACTTCTCAACGTGTCAGGAATTAAAAAGATTAAAGACGGCTGCAGCATTTGGTAAATAAGTCCTACACCTGAAAACGTTAGTAGATGCTTTCAAAGACCGTTTTTGTGACTTCGTTTTATAGGAGCAGAATTGTCATTATTTGTATCTCCATTTTCATTTGTTTCTGAAAATGCTGCTGGTAATGTGCAACTAGAGCTTATAGAATTGAGTCAGATTCTTTGTTGAAAGCGAAGTGTATAGAAGTGGCTGTGCCAAAATTTTAAGTTTTTTACCTGAATGGTACGTTGAATTGCGGAAATTCGCAGCCAGAATTCTACCTATGTTTGCAAGCACTGATGTCTGTGAGCTGTTCTTTTTTGTAATGAAAGCTACAAAAGCATCTCATCGTTCGAGATTATCTGATCGAAATTTTTTTATCAGTGATGAAAGTGTCAGTGGCAAACAAACTTCAACCTGACATTAACTCTTTCAGTGCGGCGTTAATCTCAGCGAGTAAATGATGAAAAACTCATTTTTTTTCTATCAAAATAATTCGCACTGAAAGAGTTAATAACTCAAGCATCAGGACAACGAAAATAACGCGTAGCCTAAACATAGTAATTTTTAATTACCAAAATGTACTACAAATTTAGCTAAGGGACAGGTATGCCATTAATTATTGCTTTCTATTGTATTGTTTCTAATTTACATAGAAGTAGTAGGCTGTTTTGCAACGTTTGAATTTTGGCTGCGGCCCCTCAGGTCATACTAAGTTTTTATGCGGCCCATCCACCTTAATGAGTTTGACATGCCTGCTATAAATAGTATTCGTCGACGAATCTTGCATGGTGCCCCAACGGTCCAACAAACACTCAGCTAAAAATAGCCTCAGGTAGGTCTATATTTACTGCCCTGTAACGGATTTTCCCAGAAAGATTTGTTAAAAACATACATTCTTTCTGCAGTTACAATCGGGGATTGTTTTTTGATGATTAAAACATGTAAGTTAGTTACCTATTTTTTCATTCTCAACCACAATGTCCAAAATTTAAATTTAGTTTATAGATATAGAGTCTACTAATGATGTAGATAAACTCTCTTTCAAGTGTATAATCATCCTAGATAAAATCTAGATCACTATAATATTTATGCCTATTATTATAAAAATCAAAAAGATCTCATCCAAATGATACCTACAATGATAATCTAAACTTAGTGTTAGACATAGACTATTGTATAGTTTCCTCAGGACTAGATCATTAGATCATAATATTAATTAGGCATATATAATCGGCTTATGATACCTAATTGTATTAGTTATAACTCGAATCGTGCTAACTCTCAGAAACGTATTTCTATGTTTGTTCTATAGCTTCAGGCTAGCTTCAGATGTTCCTTCAGATTTCAACATTATAATACATCCTAGCCAAAAGACAAAACTCCTGATGGATGACATAGGGATGGCAGCAGTCACAGTTCAAACTCTAAACTTTCAAATCTTTACTTAAAGTTTTATCTTTGTTCAAGTTTATCAAATTTTTCCTGTCAACCATTCCAGAATGTATATAGCTGTAATTACATTGACTTATTATGTAAAGTACAAAAAAAAGTAGGCTAAAGTTTCCCTTTAAGACCATGTCGTCTACAGGGCAGATGATGTAAAGGTCATCTGTTTCTGTGGCCTACAGTTTACGAGGCTCTCATTTGGACAGCACAACGACCAACGTATATCCTTTACTCTTCCCAAACTAATGTCAGTTTACTTATGACGACTTTACAACAAAATAATTAATTAATAATATAAATAGAGCTGAGTGGATTCAGATTTAGCATATATCGTGTTTGTTAACAGTGCTATATAAATTAAATTGTTATTGTTAATTTATTATTATTATTATCAATTTCAGAATCAAGACTTGGACTCTGTTTAAATGAACTTGAAAAAAAAAAAACAATAACAAAAAGTTGAATCACAGTTGCCAAAGTTCTTGTAATTGACAGCTTCATGTTGTAAAATATCTTACACTAGACATTACAAAAAAAATAATAGTGCCAAATCAAAAGATATATATTCTTATGATAATTTGAGTTTTGGTATGGTATAGTTTAGAGCTGAATGCAATACAATTGAGACTAATTGAGTCGACCATTTAAGGTAAATTATTTATCAGCCTTTCTTATTATTAATCAGCCTTGTTTTTTTTTTAAATTAATTGATATTTTTTATATTATTAATTAATTATTTTGTTGTGATGTCATGATAAGTAAACTTCCCCTTTCAGATGTTGTGATCTATGGGGCAGATGATATAAAAGTCGTGTGTTTCTATGGCCCACAGTTAACGAGGGTGTCATTTGGCAACACAACGACAACTATTTTACTTTTCCCAAATGTTAGGTACTTATTAGAGCTCGGTGGACTCGAAAGTAAAAATCCCAGTCTTAGACAAGGATTCGAACTCAGGACCTTCAGTTCGGAAGTCAAGCGCTATACCGTTCAGCCACTTCGCATCCAAGTGTATATATATTCAGTGGTGTAGCTAGGATTTCACCTTCATTTGGGGGCCCTGGGTTTCACCTCTTTTGGGGCCCCTGCAATTGGCCAATGTAATATTTAATGTAAAAAAAATAATTTCGAACACTCGTTTGGGGGTCCTCAAATAGGGGTCTGGGGGATTTTGAAATTCTCCCCCCACACTAGCTACGCCACTGTATAACCTATATTCAACTATCGGTTTGCTTGAATTATTTATATTTTAATTGTATTAAATGTCATCACGTAAAAAAACCCCACCTGGCTTGCAACTTCCCATTTGATAAAATTTCCATCCCCATTCTTCTACATCCACACAAAAGTGCTTGTATCGCTTTACATTCGCACTGCCCTGATCTGTTTCGTGCCTATACTCAGGGCCGGTCCTACAGTCTGCGGGGCCATATGTGAAATGGATTCGCACTGCATTGTTCCATACCTATACTTTAACAATTCGTAGTCAAACCTGAGCAAAAAATAAGAAGCCAGACACCATGGTAGAATTTGTAATGTCGCTGATCCAAAGCTGTCTCGGTACCTACCTACATCAGCTGCTTGCAGGGGATGGGGAGAGGGCATTCTGTGTGGGGAACATCATTCCGACCAGCTAATCCCCAGGTTTTCGTCTCTTTTCTATGAGATAACTCACAGTCATTTCTCGACCAAGGTACACCAGTGTGACTCTAACAATGATGTAGGAATATTTAACATTTAATTTCTTGTTAAAAAACAACTTATATCAACTCTTGTTTGTCTGTCTGGTAAAGAGTTTGAACACGTTTTTTCCCCCATTTCTCGGATAAAGTTGAAATATTTCACAATTATATTCAATGTACCTGATAAATTAACCAATTAGTTAATCAATTATTGGGGATTAATTTTTTGTTTGATAATGAAATAAGGTGAACTAAATGCTACTTAATGAGAGATATGGGTGTATATACGATTTAATCCCCTTCTTACGTTTTGACACGTTTATCTCTACTTCCCATTCTTGGATCAAGTTGAAATTTTGCATAATTATTCTTAGTCAATGACAATACAGGAATCAATCCAAAAATTAAATTGGTACCTAGAGTTAATTAATTAATTTGTGTTGTTTTATAAAGCAGAAAAGGAGTTAAACCCTGCCATTTTCTCCCTTAAATACTTCTTGACGCTATTTCTTTCTCACATATTCTCTGATCAAGTTGATACTTTAAAAATTATTTCTTGTACCTAAAAAAAACATGAATCAATTTTAAAACAAAAAACAACTTATTGGTCAATTAATTATTGGTAATTAATTATTTTTGTTTGTAAGGACATAGTTCTTTCCCTTAGATAAGCTTTGTTATTTTAAGAAATTATTTAAAATATTTGGCTGTTTTAAATCTCTATCAGGTACCTGTGTTACAGTTTTGATTTCTAAAAATGGATAGCAAAAAATTTCTATTCGAAGCTGGTAAATTGATTATCTGCTTAGTGCATGATTTCTTTGGTTTAAAAGGATAAGTTTAGATACATGTCTATAAATAAAAGCCTTTAAGATAATTAATGCACAAATGAGTGCATTTTGAAGTTGAGTATGCCAATACATTATTGTTTTTCATCAGAGCTGGTGAATTATGTCAAGATCGATGTTGTATTACCTGATGGACAAAAGGAAAAAGCCACATTGAATTTTGAAAATACAATAAAACAGGTATGATAGTTTCAAAAGATTTTCAATGAGAATAATAATTATATACAGCTTCATTGTAAAACACAGAGCAACCTGGCTTGCTTTAAGGGCTGTTTTGCTAAAACGAATACAACATAGGCTCGGGACAGAGAAAACTGGTTTCTGGAGAATCAGACCATGCACTGAACTTATTTTCGTCCTACTTATCATCATGGAGGAGGCACAGTGGCTGAGCGGTAAACCGAGGCCCCGGGTTCGAATCCTGGTGAAAACTGGGAGTTTTAATTCCGGGATCTCAGTCGCCTCTGAGTCCACCCAGCTCTAAAGGGTACCTGATTTTAGTTGGGGGGTAAAGGCGCTTGGTCGTTGCGCTGGCCACATGGCACCCTCCTAGAACCGTTAGTCACACAAATAGATGACCTTTACATCATCTGCCCTATAGATCGCAAGGTCTGAAAGGGTAACTTTTAAACATCATAGAGCAAAGGGGGAAAGTGCATATCATGATGTTGCTCAGAGGGAGAGCAGGAGTCGTAGACCGTATTAAAAAAAAAACAGCTACAGACTGTCTGGGCAAACAAATCAGCCTGAAGATAAAGATCCACCTCCTCAAATATATTCATGGTACCATGACCACCTATGCGTGCCAGAAATGGAAGTCATCCATAAAGGATGAAAAGAGACTAAATGTGTCTCTACAACTATGACTTGAGAAGAATTCTAGGAATATTATTCCGAGATCATGTCATCAATAGAGAAGTACTTTCTCGCACGGACACTGGCGTGGGTAGCAGATGGGAAAAGGCTGTGGAAGTGGCCTATGACCAATCTCTATGGAGAGAGCTTGCCACAATTAGTCCCGAAAGGCGTAGATGGACCTAAGTCGAAGTAATTGTACCTAACGAATATTTGTTTTATAAGTTTTAGATGTTCCTTCAAAAATGAAAATGATTACATTCTAACCCAAACCTCTTACCAGGGCCGGCTTTAGGCATAGGGAAACTAGGCAGCCAAGAGGTGCGGTGGCTGAGCGGTAAAGTGCTTGACTTCCGAACTGGGGTCCGGGGTTCGAGTCCTGGTGAAGAATGGGATGTTTAATTTCGGGATCTTTGGGTGCCTCTGAGTCCACCCAGCTCTAATGGGTACCTGACATTAGTTGGGGAAAAGTAAAGGCAGTTGGTCGTTGTGCTGGCCACATGACACCCTCGTTAACCGTAGGCCACAGAATCAGAAGACTTTAACAACATCTGCCCTATAGACCACATGGTCTGAAATGGGAACTTAACTAAACTAGGCAGCTGCCTAGGGTCTCCGATTGGTGGGGGCCTAGCACAGGACTAAAAATTGTGAAACTTGTAGAAATTCTCAAATATTAGCACTAAATCTGTATTATGAGGGGTTTTTTTTGCAAATGTTTACATCTACTTGTTAGACTACTTATGTTGGAAGACACTTATTGATTGTATTAATTACTTAATAGTTTTTCGGTATTTTTATTTATTTTAAAAATTCATTTGGGGACCACCAAATTAATTTTGAGTTGGGCCTCCTTTTACTAAAACCCATAGTATTTTATATGATCGTCTTTCTCCATTCCTCTTTGTCTTTTACCTTGAACAGAATCTCTTTCAATGACAGGCCCGTCCATTCTTTTAGTCTTCCCATCACTTTCTCCTTCTGCCACTTCTTCTTTTTCCTGGTACTGTTCCCTGAATGAAGTACTCTGCGAGCACTAAAACCTTATAATATGGCCAAAGAGCTTCAGTTTGCTTTTTTTTTTTTTTTTTTGATAATAGTTATCAGGTCATTGTGGGGTCCAATCGCTATATATTAATCCTGTTTCTAATATCGTCATTTGTGATGTGATCTTTATATGTGATACCTCGGATCTGTCTGTAGCAGCTCAATTCCGTTGTTAGGATCCTCCACTCTAGTTCTGCAGTTGGCGTCCAAGATTCACAAGCATATATATAAGAATGTAGCCATGACCAGGGAGTGCATCAGCCTGACTTATCGTGGGCTATGCTTTTGTCTTTCCATATTGTTTTGTTTTTGTTTGTGTGTGTGTATATATATATATATATATATATATATATATATATATATATATATTGTTGTGGGCTAATAATTTGTCTAACTTCACTTCTATCTCGTTAATTACTCCACATTAGCCACAGCACATTAGGCCTACAGAGTAATAGTACACTTGATAACGACTTTTACTGTTGCAAATGACACATTTATTTATAACTGGGAAGTCCGTCTAGTCTTCATAAACGTCGCTACTTCTCTAACTATCATCTGAAACAGCCTACTTCTATACTATCGCCATGTTGCCCTTCTTGTTCGCCTACTCTACTACGGTCTGTATGTCACTACTTTTACAGTTGCTAAAACAATACACAATATACATGTTTACAGAAACTAACATACTCTCTAAACTTGTACGTAACAATATATATATAAATATATAAATAATCTTTTTTTCGTTTGTTTATTTGTTTAAATGCTTTTTTTTAAATTGAATTCTGAGTTGTTATTTTTTTTTTTTTTTTTTTTTTGTTGTATTTTTTTGGAGGGGGGGGGGGGTCAATGATCTTACTATAAAAACTTGAGATATGTTATTTTGCGTGTTGAGACTTCTGAAAGAAGAGACTTTAGCATGTAAATTACTGCCTACCAACAATATTTGTATCTATTGTTGTTTTGCATAATCTTTAATTAACCCTTTCATCAATTTGTTTTAGGAAAAGGAAATGATTCTGGAAAGAAATAAATTACGCTATGCAGACATATATGTCATGGTTTTGATGGGGGCTCACAACAGCCGTACGATTCTTGATGACAATCGTCTTGTCTCCCACTATGCTAACCTACTGGCCACCGGAAGTGAGCCATATTTGGAGATTGCAAAAAACAGGTAAATATTTGTTTTTTTTTTAAATCTTCCTAATTTTCTCATTTAAAACACAGAAGACAAAATTAATATAAGGTTATTATTTTATTTTTTTTTAAATATATATTTTAATATTATATTTATATTATTTCTCAGAGGGCCATTAACATAATGACAAATTATTTTTTTAAATTGTTTTCTTGACAATAATTATTAAATTTTTCTAATGAACGGAAGTGTTCATCTATTATATGAACAATATATGTCAAATCTGAGGATTGTATACATAGCATTCTATTATATTTTCAGTTCTGAATTAGAGAGACCACCTAAACCAGTTAACCCTGCACAGTTTGGCATCACACTAAAGTAATTCAAACAGAAATACAATGTATAATATGGGAAATCGAATTTATATATTTTTAAATCTTCTCTTTTTTTTTTTTACATTTCTGAAACATTTTATGATGCCGAGTAATGATAATATAGATGTTAGCACAATGGAACAAAAAGACGAGTCGTCCCTAATATTTTTGACTTATCAACCAACCTATTCACATGTTGGCTTACATGATTACATCTGCATCGTCTGCAAAAAAAAAAAAATAATAATAATTTCAAGGCCATTGCAACTGCATCTTCAACGGCTTCAGCAGCTCTGTGGGCAGATATTTGGGGGAGACAGCACTACATCAAGTGACAGATAAGGTCAATGGGTCATAGTTTGGGCAGCACTAATTCTATATATATATATAAATATATACATATATAGTGTATATAGATTGAATGAGTTCATTACAGGTAGGCCTACTAGTAAAATGATGTAATTAAGTAATATCACAATGTTCAAATAATATACTGTGTTTAAGCCAATGTATTTGTAATTTATCATTGTAAGTTACTCTCTTATTGTTAATTAACTGTTGTTTTTTTCAATGAGAACATTTATAACGCCCTTAAAAGACAAACAAAAAATTGAATGAGAAACTAAAAAAAATTTGCATTTATAACTGTTTTGGAATAAAGCCTAAAAAAAACTGTCACGCGATTCTATGTTATCTGCACCAATCTTGATTAGAGAATATAAATGTCTTATATTGTAAAGAAAAAAAATAAATTCAATTTTGAAATTAATCTGCACATACTGTTTTGGATTATGAAGTTTTATTGCAGTCTTTATTTCTTGTTTCTAATAAATTGCCACTTAATGCCAGTGGAAAAAAACAAATTGCTATTTAAAATTTATATGTATAATCCCGTGCCCTTTCTTTTAAAAACCAGTTTGAGTCAGCCTATTTTGGCGTAATGTTTAAATTAGCTAGAGTTTCTCTCCTTGCTTTAATGCCAGACACTCGAACACGCCAGAAATATTAAAAACATTGAGAACATTTTTACAAAGCTTATATCAACTCTCTCTGTGGTAAAAAAGAAAAAAACTCTGTACACGTTATTTCTCCCACATCCAATCTCGGATCATGTTGAAACTTTGCACGATTATTCATCAGCATAGGCAAAGAATCGGTTTTAAAAATTAACCACGTAGTCATTTATTACAGGTAATTAATTACTTTGATTGATAGTTACAATGGAAATAAATGATTCAGTTCTGAAAGAGGCCTACAGTTAAATATGTGGGGTTGCCAGCTACTTCCCCCTAAGCCACTGAGGGTTAATTGGTAACGTATAGTATCCCTTTCAGACCGATCTACGGGACAGAATGTGTACAGGTCATCTGCTTCTGTGGCCTACTGTTAACTAGGGTGTCATGTGGCCAGCACAACGACCAACCACCCTTAGTTTTCCCAAACTAATAATACCCATTAGAGTTGGATGGACTCATGAACTAAAATCCCGAAATTAGAAATTCAAGTCTTCAACAGGATTCGAACTTGGAACCTACGGTTCGGAGGCAAAACGCTGTAAGGTTATACGCTTCTGGTGGGCACCTCTGTTACGCCTTTCTCTCTTTAAGTTCGCCAAATAAAGGTCGTCTTTAATGCGCATGTGGTCGTCCCAAAATGCGGGACAAGTGTTCGAGCCAGCACAGTTGTAGAGTGGTAAGTAGCTAGTGCTTCTATACTGACACACAAGCTTCTAGAAGAACAGGGTTATTTGTAGGGTACGTAGTACATTTGTTTCAGTAGTTCATCGCTCGTGGCTATATATTGTGATAGGCCTTGCCCATGTAGTTGTTGATTGTAGTTGTCTGACTTCGACAGATTACTCTGGAGATGTCTGGGTTTCTTGTACGGTGTACTTAACTAACAAGACCTACAAATAGAGGCGGCCCTAGCAGTGCGCGGGCCCTGGGCGAATGTCATATGCGGGCCCTTAGCCTTAAAGATAGACAATATATATATCGTACCACGTCACGCTAACGGAATCGCCCACCTCTAACGCTGTAGGTCTTATTTTTATTACAAAACATACTACTGTGCATAAGTAGGCCTACTGGCATTTTAACTACACAAGCTCTCAACCTTAACTTGTGGATCTGATACGTCCCCAAAATGCTACGTAAAAGACATCTGCTCTTTTTGGCAAACTTCAAGCGTGTAGTCAAGGATAATGAGAATGCCAACAGGTCCATAAGCTCGATTTTAATCCTATATTCGAATTAATGGTCATGAGCTTCGATGTTCTTAATTCGTCAAAGACATTCTTGAATGGAAGGGTCGAATTCGTCAAGCATCTCAACCGTTGTTCGGTGCATAAGGTTTCTCTGTTCTCCCACGAAATACGCTGTTGCGCGAATGCAGTTTTTCTTTTTTTTTTTTTTTTTGTTCTAGCTTCAAGTTATCCATTGCAATACCATTTAGCGCGGTAGCTGAGTGATTAAGCACTTGTCTTCCGAACCTGGAATTCTGGGCTCGAATCTCGGTGAAGACTGGGATTTTGAAATTCATGATTTTTAACTAGCCCCTGAGTCCACCCAGCTCTACAGGGTACCTGACTTTGGTTAACCGTTGGCCAAAGAAACAGATGACCTTAACATCATCTGTCCTTTAGATCGCAAAGTCTGAAAGTAGAACTTTACCAATGGACATTGGAGTGTAATCCAATCACGCTGACACATAATTATAAGAATGGATAGCTGCCTGGCCGTGCGGTATGCGCCCAGGACTGTTGTTCGATCGTCTCAATGGTCCCAGGTTCAAATCCTGCCCGATGCTATCCCCAATCGTCCTGCTAGTGGTTTGGATTAGGAAGTAGATTATCTTCAACTCTGAAGGAACATCCGAAACATTATAAAACATTTTACAAACAAAAATTTCAATGTGATTTGCAAAAACCTCGTGCTGCTGAATTGTTTTTATCAAAATGCTTCCAGTCGCAGCAGCTTTCGTTTGCTTATTGGCCTCCAGGAACTACCGTGACAAGAAAAGAAAATACTGTCTTTAGTCTTTGGTATAAGAACAAAGTGTACAATAAGAGCTACAAATATGGTCCCTTGACTTTCGCAGATCCCACTTTTTCAATAAAAAAAATATATTCGCGGTTATTCGTTGTTGTTTTTTTACACTGAAACACGGGTTTTCACACGGCCACCCAATGTAAACACGCAGTAGCCTACTGGGGGGAATGAATACGTCATCGTCAAACTTCCTGGATGCTGATTGGCCGAAAAAAGCTGTTTAGCAAATCAGCTAAAAAAAAAAAAATAAACAACTAAACTACGAGCTAGGTCACAGTAGGCCTATCAAACAAGAAATTCTTCTCAAACACACTCGTCCCTTTCTTGTCTATGGCGGACTTAAGTAACAGTATATTTATTGTTTACGTACCAATTCTTTCTATACTGCAATGTGACATAACAGTATTACGAAATAAGCGATTTTGATAGGTTGCTTTCGGCTACGTGTTTTATTTTATAATACGGTGAACTGTTAAACAGTGATAGCCGCTTAGAATGTACAGTTCATAAGATGCTATCTTTACCGAAACTGAACGGTATTTCGAAACCAAAAATGTCATGGTAAGAGCTTACATGGTAGGCTAATTTGTATCACATAGATGCAGGAAAAGGCTTCCAAAATAGTGAGCAACTTCTAGTTTATGAGAACTGGTCTGGTTTTCGAACCTGAAGATGCCAAGGGAATCTCCTATCGCGGGCCCCCCTTCAGGCACGGGGCCTAGGGCAGTTGTTCTACTTGCCACTCCATAAGGCCGCTACTGCCTACACATGTAACAATTAGAAAAGACCAAGTCCAAACCGTTATACCAATACAGATGACGTTTAATATTGAATATACAATATACAAACACACCTGGTCATGGATAAGCGTGCTGACATGATAGGTAGTTACCAGACGCCTGCAAATCCAAAAGAGGACAGGAAGAAGGACATGAAAAAATCAATACAAAATAAAAATGTAAAAACTAGGACAAATATCGTATATTGGTGAAACATATCAGTAATCAAAAACTGTAACACTAAAATAGGGCCTACTAAATATCATATTACTTAGACGTTTTCTTTAGAGTGTACTTTTAGGAGAAGAAGAATACTGTCAAAGTCAATGCCACGCAGATTCTGTTTCTTTCATTTACTTCGACTTCCTTAATTTTCATCTATTGTGCGCTGATCAGCAAAATCTTTTTTTTTTCAAAAATAATAATAATAATAACAAAATAAAATAAAAAATTGAAAGATCATCTGGGGCTCTAACAGGTTTCACTGTAATTATTGTTAAATATTCGACACAACTTTTCTTGTTGGAGATTATTTAAAAGAAAAAAAAAACCTACATGTGTCTCCCCCATAAACATGCCCATTATGGCCCAGTACTGTTTTTGATTAGGGTTAGGCCTATATCCCCCATTGTCCTTATTGCAGCCCTAAATAGTCCCAAGTGTACATTTTAGGTCGATGCCTATAATACCGTACGGAGATGTCCTCCAATTTTTTTCCTATGAAAAAAAAAATGAATTTACGTTGTAGTTACAGCCTATAGTTAGGAGGTGCGCCAATGGCTGAGTTGTAAACTTTTGGCTTTTTGACCGGAGATCATGGTTTCGAACCTCGGCGAAGACTGGGATTTTGAATGTCGGGATCTTTAGGGCGCAAAAGAGTCTATACGGTACCTGACATTAGTTGGCGGTTGTGCTGACCACATATGACACCCTCTCTAACTGTGATCACAGAAACATGACCTTTACATCATCTGCCCTAAATAACGCAAGGCTTGAAAGGTGAACTTCATACCTATAGGCCTAGTTATAATATAAATCCATATGTAAAAAGCTTATTAATTAGAGTAACTGTTATACACGACAATGTATCCCAAAAAAAATAACCTATCAAGATAAGTCGTACCGAACAGTCCAATGTAAGATCTTTTGTTGGATATATTTTTATGCAAAAGGATCGACTAAAAAAAAATTTTGAAGACATTGAAATGGCTATAAAGGTTGGAGTGGGAGAAACAGGGAAGATCTACATTTTTGGGGGTTTTCCCAATTCATAAATACGTCATGTAAACAGAAGAAAAAAAATGTAACAATATATATATGCCTATAGCCTATATCTTGGTCTTCTATAGAGACGCTCTGGAGAACTTGATTAAGTAAGCAGGCCTATTTAAACTTAAGATTTAAGAAAAATCTTATATATATATCTTATATATATATATATCTTATATATATATCTTATATATATATATATATATATATATATATATATATATATATATATATATATATATATATATATATATATATATATATATATATATATATATATATATATATATATATATATATATATATATGCCTATACATAACATAAGTAGGGTATGTCTAGAATTAAGCAAGACCTAGACTAGGAATGAGCAACTGTAATAAGATGTAGAGGCGAGATAGATATGCTCTTGACTCTTGAGATCTATAATTAATTAGATCATCCAAGACATTCGGCGCATATGGCGTCCAGCTCGAATCGATCCACAGAGATCTGTGACCATTATATAGTTACTTTCACAGCCTCTTTCCAGCTAGATCTAGTGCCTATAATGATTTTAAATCTAAGAAACTCCAAATAATTTGTCCATAAGAAAATAATGTGTAAAGGTTGAAATATTTTTTTTACCAATGCAGATATATAGATTTGTATATATTTCATCAATACAGATCTCTATAGGCTACATAATTTATAATTATTTAGAAAATATCACTTGTAGATCTATATGTCTTTACTTTCAATGTAGAACTGTAGAATTTTATTGACAATCAAGTCTGTAGGAGCAAAGGCAGTTCAATCAATATATGGAGAAGATTGCTTTTAAATTTGAAGCAGGTATCTTTTTTTCCCCTGTAATTTTGATTAGGCTACTTATTGTAAATGAATCTTAATTGATCTCTTAAATTTGCTTTCATGAATTCATATTATTTGAAATAATATAACTCTAAATAATTAAGAGCAGCAAATACAACATGGCTATTAAGAGTCAGGATTATTGAACTCGAGCCCCCTGGATAGGTAGCCAAGTGGTTTATAAACCACTCAGCCACACATCCACCATTCTTGGTGAGAGACCATATGGAAAATAAATGTGTTACATTTACAGTATTTTAGGGCATCTCTCAGTCAATCAATCTTTAATTGAAATGAGCACATGACATTTTGTTAGGAAGGGATAAGTGGTTAAACATTATGCTAACCATTGTCAACACATTAACCTTTAAACCTTTTTTTTTCTATGGACTGCTATTGGTCCTAAGGAAATCTTTAGTTCAGTAGGTTTAATTATTTATTTACATTTTTCATTTGTTCATGTTAATGATGATTCAAATCATTTATTAACTGACACAATGATTTAAATTATATTAATGAAATCTAATTTACTATGAAAAATGGTGGTTAGAAATTTTCTTAGCTAAGAATATACAAGTTAAAAATTCTATTTTTTTTACATTATTTAATAATATAAATTTGTACAGAAGTGGGGTGCGGTGGTTGAGAGGTTAAGCACAAACCTGGGACCTCAGTTCACATTTTGGTAAAGACTGGTATTTTGAATATTGTGATTTTTAGGGTGCTCCTGGGTCCACCCAACTCCAATGGGTACCTGACTTTGGTTAAGAAAAATAAAGTCAGTTGGTCATTGTGCTGGCCATAAGACATCCTGCTCATTAACCATTGGCCAAAAAAAACAAAACAACAGATGACCTATAGATGGCAAGGTCTGAAAATTGGAACTTTACTTTTGTTTTATTATATAGAAGTGGATCCTGTAGATCACATAGATACAACTGTAGCTATCATAACTGGACAGACAGTGCAAGTGAGCTTACAGTTGAACAACACAATCAGGCAGGTCAGTGTACAATAAGTATTTCTAATGTGAAAAAATTGAGTCAGTTTTAGCACTGTGTGCTTGTCTTAAAGTGGACAGTTTGGTAACCTTTTTATCTTCACTTATCCATTAATCAGATGAACCATTGGGGGCTCCACATGTATCTGTTGATCATATTTCTCCATGCCTCTCAGTTCTTGAATGGTTTAATTATGATTGTCACTTCATGCAGTGTAACAAGGGCTAGATGGCGTCACCATTTTGTCCCTTGCCTGACTAACACTGAGTACCTCTAATTAGGTGGTTTGTCTTGGTCCTGTCCATTTTGTGACTCTTCTGCCTTGGCAAATGACCTTAGTGGAGAAGGTCTTTTGCTCAGTGGTGCCATGTTAACAACCATAAGACTTTAAAAACATTTTTTAAAATTTGATAATGCTTTGGAAAATTCAGCAATAAGTTTTTTTTGTTTTTTTAATGTTTTGGATGATCCTTTAAAAGATTATTACATCCTAGTGCAAACAGTAAGAGGGATGGCGGTGAGAAGGGTTTGAAGCTAGAAACATTGAGACAACAGTTCAGAGCACATAACCAAATTGTTTAGAATAAATTAAGCTGACACTATTACTCTCAATTACCTATGTCTATTGCATCACTAATCATTCCTATTTATCTTTCAACATGTATATTTGGACAAAGTTACACTAAATTTTGTGTACAACTTTGCTTTATAAAAATTTCAGTGTACACATTTGAAAAAATCCATTTAAAGAATATAATAATGTTTTCATTTTGGGTGCTATTTAGTTTGTATATGCTCATTGAAAAACAAATGTAAATTTGAATTTGATTGTAATATATAATATTAATTTCATTATTTTTATTTTTAAATATATTTCAGTTCATGAATATGAAATCTCAAAGTTTCTGGTGTCAATCAATTATAGTTAAATAAGAGGTTCTTAAAAATTACTTATAATAAATTAAAAATTTTAAAACATCAGAAGATTTTTAAAAATGAGTAATTTGTGTGTGTATTGAGGCTTGGAAATTAGAGTAACAATAATCCCACTGCCTTTCCACTTGCATTTCACTAAGGCGAATAATAGTGGACCTCTCACCCCCCCCCCCCCCCAAGGTGCTTTTTGACGGAGGTCTATGTCTCACTATGCTCTTATACAGTATATAAACTAATTACAGAGTTAGTTTTTTCTGGAACTGTTGAATGTGATAGCGTGAAAGGGCCTGGATCTAGGATGTGATGATTCCACAGGGCATATGCAAGGCACTGTCTACCTTAAGTTTTCTACTGCAAAAGGGTTACATTTAGAGAGATAAAACAGAAGAACAATAAAAGATTTTCTGAAATGAGTAATTTGAAAACATTCTTTATTAATGAACAAACATAAGTAACATGCCTTTTTAAATGTAAATATATAGAATTATGTAGAACATTAGTAAGCATAAAAATTAGTTTCTCCAGCTATTTATTCTTTGTTATATTCTTGACTGCAATATGTAACAGAAATTTGATTTTTACAGGAAAAAGAAAATATATTATTTCAAAACCATGTTGCTGATCCAGATTTGTATGTCATGATACTTTGTGGTCAAGACTCAAGTCGCAAGATTTTATCTGATGAAGCAACTGTCAGATTTTATAAAGACCAGCTGATGGAAAATAATGCTCAAATAGAAATAAACCTACAGAGGTAAAAATTCTTAACAATACAAATTGTATACTGTGTTAACATGCCATTTAATTAATATCTTCTCTTTCTTATGGATTTTTTATGTTTGTTTCAGCTATGCCAATGAACAACAAGCTTCAGCAGCTGATAGTAAAAAATATAACTTTAAGCTTAAGCCATAGTCAAAAGTATAACTTTATACTTAATTGATATTGTTTATGCAAAAAAAAAATTATCTTGCTAAGATTTTTGTTTATTTTAACCTTAATTTTTTGTTTGTTTTTGGCTTTAATAAAATTCTAATTTCAGATTCATACTTGTAGACTTAGTACATTTAGTTAACTGCCAATTTTGACTTTCATTAATGTGATAAAATAAGAACTAGCTAGTCAAGAGTAACATGATCTCAAGTGTGACATGATGTAAGTGCAAAAAAAAATGGAAACTATCTTACATTAAGTTACTAAAAAAAAAGATATGACTAGAGAACCACCATAAAGATAAAAGTATTTGTATATATATGTTGTATTGCATCCATTCTGCACTTATTATAATATTTATAAAAAAAATAAGTTGTGGTGGATATATTTACATATAAAAATTTTATATAATATTAGAGGAAGATTTAGAAAATTTAGGTGATCCAAATACTAATGGATCAATTTAAAAAATAATTGTTCTCTCATTCACAATCTTACTTTTTATTTTGTAGTAAACACTAAATAGAAACAGATAATACTGAGGCATCAATTTTTCTTTTTTCCTAAGAAGTAATTTATTCCTTAACCCAATAGCACCTATTTCCAGGTTCAATAATCCTCTTCCAAAACCGAAGGAAGGAGAGGTAGCTCTGAATAAAAAAAATGTTTAAGAATATTTTTTAAAATCATTAAAAATTTAAGAACAATACTAATAAATAAACAATTTTACAAATAGATAATTATGTCTTGTTTCACAAAAATAATTTTACTTTGAATACCTTTAGAAAAAAAAGCTTCAAAATATTCATTTTACCTAGTGGGGGCTTATACATTGGGGTCTGTTTTTTCAAAAAGTTCTTTAAAACTTAATAAAATGTGATACTAATCCGGTTTTCACTAAAAAGGAGTCCTAACTTTCTTCTTGTTCTTATTCTAAATGAGACATAATGGGCTCTTCTTATAGGAAAGTTTTAAAAATTAAAAACAAATTAATTATATTATAAACTACTTTCCTGCCCATTTTAAGCACAGACTGTAAAATGGCTCTGTAATGCAGTGGGAACTTTTGGGTTAAAAATATATTTGTCTCGATTGGAATATAAATGTTCAATGGAATGTTAAATTGGCCCTTTTTCAGATTTAAATATGGTTTCAACAAAAAAAAATGTCTTGCATAGAAACATTGCTTTTAGTTTTGTTTCTGAATTTGTTTATATCACCAGTTTCTTGCAGATGAAAATAAAAAGTTATTAAATAAACCAAATCTATAACAATAATACCTCAATAGAAATGAATAAGGGAAATAAAAATACTGGGTTGATGAAAAATGTTGACATTGCTGCTGATGGAGGTAAAGATGGACAGTTGGCTCCCTGGCATTCAGTGGTTTCTGTAACATACAAAAATGAAGGTCAATAATACTTTTATCAATTTTACTTATTACACTTCTTTAGTACGTACCAGTTTTATCAAATGATGAGAGCTCTCTTACCAAAAAGCACAAAAGTTGAATTAGCTCTACCGAAGTTGTTCTCAGCTATACAGTAGTAAGTCGTGTAGTCATTAGCCTGGACATTGATGATCTTCAGAGAATACCAGCTCTCCATGGCCATTAAGTTCTGCAAGTCTTTTGTCTGCTTGTTGATATCAAATTTTTGGTTATCTGTTATCCTAACTCGTCCATTGTTAATCACACGCTCCCATGTAACGGTTGGTTCTGGATGACCTAGAGAAGAAAACAAAATGGTAGTTATAGAACAAAACAGAAAAGTGCTTATAAAAAAAACAACAGAAAAGTGCTTATAGAACAAAACAGAAAAGTGCTTATATAACAAAACAAAAGTGCTTATAGAACAAAACAGAAAAGTGCTTTTAGAACAAAATAGAAAAGTGCTTATCTGTATTAATGTGAAGAGTTTAAAAATATACGAGCCCAACTAGGAGAAAAAAAAACTCTAAATTGAAACCTCTAATGCCTTGCAGCTATACCCAAACATGAAAATGCTTGAGGAGTCAACCCTGAGAAAAAACCAGGACAGGTGACCCAGTGCTACACCTTGACAGAGCCTGCGATACGGCTCTATAGTCACTTGCTATTCCTTCCGACACATCAGCTTCTATCAAAGGCAAAAGACAGAGTGAAGAAAGATGGTCAATAGACCTTGTGTGGTGCCCCAAGGAGTTAATTACTTTTTGTATTCTATTACCTTGCACAATGCATTCCAACTTGGCAGAAAACCTTCTATTCTGTGCTTGACCAACAGAGTTTTGTACTACTCTTGTTCTTGGAGCATGGAACACCAAGAGTTGAGAAAGATGTTCCGCTGGAGGTTTGATAAAATTATCAGCCACACAGCGGTAAATGCCCATATGCTGTATATCAACATTCACCAAGGGAAGTCGTTCACTCTAGAAACATATTGTATGTTAGACAAATATGTAAGATGAGTCTTATTATTATAATGTAGTGTATCAGGGGTGATGTCTTCTTTAAAAAATGAATTTAAAACATTTAATAAATTTTTGGGGGGGTTAAAACACCACTGTTTTATTGCTATTATATGATGCCTATTATTAGCTGTACCAACATGACCAACATATTTCATCTCAGACCCAGACACAAAAGAATGAGTCAACATATGTTTTGGAAGCTGACAATAGTGATTATTGAAATTTGCCCAGAGAATGCTGACCATGTCATTCAAAGCTGCATACTCTATTGGGTGACCAGATCAAAACACTAACCCAAAACCTCCCTATAAAACAAAAACTAATGTAGAGCTGCTGATCTGGAAACAACTGTCCAGATCATCTCAGATATAGGACTACTTTGTCTAAACCATCACACATAAAAATGATTTAAAAAAAAAGAAGATTGCTAAGATGCTAGTTGCTAGGCATAAATTTTACAATTAAATACTCAAAATGAATACCAATTTTTTTCTGGCTGGTATAACAATGGTTTTATAAAAAAAAATTAAATAGTAAAATAGCTCAATCAGGATGCTTTACATTTTGGTCAATTTATGATAGGAAAAACTTCACTTGCATGCTGCCATACTTACTTCAATCATCAGAAAAATATAAATCTAGCTGATGATATTTGGTACTGAATTGTTGTGTCTATAACAGCTGATAGAAACTTCAGAGCTTCAAAAGTAATTGAGTCAAATCCTTTTATCTTTTTGTCAATATCGCTAAGAGTATTATCAAGATGTATTTCAATCTAAGTGGTTCAAAAGTTGTTCAGTGGTTAAATTTTCAGCTGTGTATTGAAAGGTCATAGAGCTAAGTCCTTATTGAAGGTCTAGATTGAGCTCTAAATGCTTCGAGAAAGTAAAAGCAAAGGGTTGCTTTTTGACCATATAACATTCTCATAAGTCAGTAGCATAGCAACAGGTGCATTTTATATTATGTGCAAAAAGACTGATAGGGTAATGAGCGAATTGTTGCAAATAAAAGTTTATAAAATACCACTAATGTTTCAAAATTTTGTCTATGATTTTTTATCATGATATTAGTATATTTTTAGCCCACTAAAAAGTTGTAAAAAATTTACTGGTACCGGTACATTACCTTTTGGAAGATCAATATTCCAAGAATTTTAAAATTTTATTTTTATATTATGGTTGCTAGACCATGAGCTAATTCTTCTTAAAGTTTAATTAGCACAAGCTTTAAGTTAAAAAAAAAGCCACTGATGGTGCTAAGAAAATGAGCATCCAAAAATGAGATGAATGAACAGTTTTCTAAAATAATGGAAACAGAAAAGCTTATTTACTCTGAACTGAGCCACAGGTGTTGGCAGCACTGGCAACAATCCACCATCTAATCGAACCCATGTAATGTTAGGGTATGGTATTCCAGTGGCAGAACATTGCAGACTTGAATTCTGTCCCCTGTGAGCTTGCAGAACGGTAGTTGTGCCACTTATCCTAATTTTAGGAGAAGCTACAAAAGTGAATATAAACATTTTACCTTTATTTCATAAAGTGTTAATTTTTTTCATAAAAACAGACACTGAGCCAATAAGAGATTTTAGCAGTAATAGGAGACAGAAGAAAGAAATTTTAGCTAAGCTTAAAGAGACACTTATTGACCATGGTACACATGCCTGAATATGACAGAAAAACGATGATTCATTCCCTAATTAACATTTTAAGGTGTAGATTAATACATGGATGAGTGGAGGAAGCATGAAACAAAATTTAAAAAATGTCTATTGAAGATGATAGACAGTGCTGTTGCAGAAAAAAAAAGTATAGAAACAATATACTATATCTGTTGACATAAAAATATCTGTTAGATAAAGTTGCCCAGATTGTGTTATGTGTTATCTTATCTTATATAACACAGACATTACTTCAAAAAAGAAAATGATTACATCCTACGTGTCATGCATTTAGTCATATTAACCAATGACCTAAATTCTGCCAAGGGAAGAAGGAGCATTTGTATAAATTTGTCCTAGCATATGGAACGAGGAATGTGCCTTTATCTTTGTGTCTTTCTGAGTATTTTATTAAATTTTGTTTTTGTATTTAAAGATTATGGTTCAGTGTTTTATGTATAATTGCTACTTTACTTTTGAGTCTTTATCCTGAAGGCTTTCTAAATTTAGTGATTTTACCAAAGGTGTTACTCGACTGATCTTCTTCATCGTTCTCAATGTTATGTTGGAGTGTTCATATGACTAGACCAATACATGAGATGAACTGCGCAGTGGTTTCCAAATCAGGGAACTCTCCATATAGTTTTCTTTCTATTTGGGTGATTTGGGGCGAATGTCTTATACAGGCCTCTTGGTAAAGAGAGCAGTTTTGGAGGACGTGGTCGGCATTTTCTGGTGATACTCCACATGGGCAGATTTCACTGGTTCCAATTTTGACCTTCCGGTGCATGTGTTGTCGCATTCTGTTGTGTCCGGTCCTGAGTCGAAAGATTAGACGTTGGTCTTGTCGGGATAGCTTATAGTAAGCGTCATCTTTTTTGTGATTTGGATGAGACCTCGTCCATTTCTCATTTATTTTATCTACAATTAATTTATTTATTTCTTCTGGATAGAGTGCAGAGTTTACTTGTGAGTTTGTTCTCCCACTCTTGGCGAGTGTGTCAACCTTCTCATTTCCTACTAGTTCTATATGAGCTGGGATCCATTGAATAACAGTTTTTTTGCTATTGTTGTTGAGCTTTGTGTCATTCTGAGGTTTTTAATATAAGAGGAATCAAAGTTTTGCAAGCTTTGGAGGGTTGTTTTCGCGTCTGTTAGAAAGACAATCTGACTGTGAGGGGAACTTGGATGATTTGCTAGCATGGTAGCAGCTAGTGCTAGTGCTTCCCTTTCTGCTCTGTGACTGTCAGAGAACTCTCCAGTTGCAATGGATTTTTCTATTTTTTCTTCATCTGGCCATTTGAAAAGTATTCCAGCTCCTCCATTTGTGGTGGCTTTATGGGATGAGCCATCCGTGTGAACTCTGATCCACTGATTGCTAGGGTAATTGGTATGTAGAAAACAGTTCACTATTTCCTTGAGCTCTGTTGGTCTGTGATCAGATTTTCTTTTTATGTTTTCAATATGGTCCCTAATAGTAGGAAGAGGGCTTTCGTCCCAGGGTGGAGATTCATTATAGTGTATCGAGGATTCCAGAATAATTTTTTCAAGTTGGTGTTGCTTTTTAGGTTTAGAGATTCCTGTATGAAATTGGTCCTTTTGAGACATTTTTTTGTGCCAGTTTTGTGGATTTTTGTTCTGAGTGGGTGCCTCTCCAAGGATTCCAATTTAGTGAATTGGGAAAGGATTTTTATTTCTCTTCTTTTATCCAGAGAGATCAGGGTAGCGGTTTCCTCCATAGCTCTTATGGGTGTTGTTTTGATTGCTCCTGTCATTATCCTTAGACCAATATTTTGAACCTTGTCTGTTTTTCTTAGGTTGGTTTGGGCTGCTGAGCCCCATGCTGTGGCACCATATTCTAGTACAGGTCTTACATAACTGGTATAGGTCTTTTTCAGAATGTTGTGATTAGCTCCCCAATCTGTGCCAGCTAATGTTTTCAAGAGGGATAGTCTCTGGATGCCTTTACTCTGTGTTTTATCTATTTGGTTTTTCCAGGTTGGTTTCGGGTCATAGGTGACTCCAAGATATGTAGGGCCGCCATTTTTTTCTAAAGTTTCCTTATCTAATGTTAATTTTATTGTTTGTTGTTTTGTTGACAGTGAGAATATGGTATATGTTGTCTTTTTTGTGTTGATGGACATGCCCCAGTCTTTGGACCAATTATTGAGTTTATCAAGAGCATCTTGTAATCGAAATTTCGATGTTCCTACATATTCTTCTAATCAAATGTGAATATTCGTTTGTTATGAATCTCAATGCTCTATTTTGAGTATATTCCAGTTTCTTAATGTTTTCTTGAGTTGAGGGGTTCCAAACAGAGCATGCATATTTTATTATTGGCCTAATCAAGGTGTGTTTCATTAACTTTAAGGTATTTCCTAGTTCTGGTCACAAATTAAAGCCATACACTGGTAGGTTTTTAAAATCTTATTTTTACTTTTTACAGTTCTGGGTGTCAGACATTTTTGTATGTTTACTTATAAACAAATATTTTGACCCTGAATTGTGTTGAGAATTAATTTTAGTATTGTAAATGAAAAGGACAAAATTTAGAAAATAATTTCAGAGAAGAGTTAAAAATAAAACTATATCTAGACTCTGACTATATAAATAACATTTAAAAAAGGAGGGGAGGTTTTTTATCAAAAGATGATAAAATTTGAAAAAATAAATATACCATACCCTGAACAGCCAACTGGCCCAGTTTAGTTGGCCATAGGTCATTGTTCACAGCCTGTATACGAACTGTACATCTGTAATAGCCCGCATCTTCCTGGCGAAGGCGTCGAATGATCAACATGAAGGTATCACGATCTCCTAGTTTCTTGCGCTGAACCTCATACTTCTTTAAACCACCAATGACTTCATTTTTCATGACCTCAATAGTTTCACCAACAGAAATGGTCTGTCTGAAATTAACATGGTACCACGTCACCTGAAATGTAGAAATATAATGATTTTACAAATAAAAGATTATAAATAAGGCATAATACTTTTTTAAGTGAAAAAGCTACAGACATGACTGCACAAAAAAAAAAGCTTAAAAATATTTTTTTACTCAGAGTGTTAAATAAATAAGTGTCAAGGCTTTAGAAGATCTATTACAACTAAAGAAAGATTTTAAAACAGAAGTAATAAATTATTTTTGGACTAAATTGGATTGTTTCCTCTCTAAACAAAGTGCTGGATAATACTAAAGTCAAGTTTTTTCTTACACAGGAGGTGTTGTGGCTGAGCGGGTAAAGCGATTTGCTTCTGAACCGGGGTCCCAGGTTCGAATCCTGGGATTTTTAAAAATTTCTGGCCGCCTCTGAGTCCATCCAGCTCTAATGGGTACTTGAAACTAGTTGGGGATAAGTAAAGGTGGTTGGTCAGTGTGCTGGCCACATGACACCCTAGTTAACCATGGGCCACAGAAACAGATGACCTTTACATCATCTGCCCTATAGATCGGAAGGGCTGAAAGGAAAACCTTTTTTCTTTCATGTTATGTTTTTAGTATCAAATTTAAAGTAAGTTACTTTAAATCTAACATAGGCTATTACCTACAATGTCATCTCACAATTTATAACATCTCATTGAGTATTCTTCATTTACATAGCGTTATAAAACATTGGCAGATGCCATTCTTCATTCTCACCAAGTGCAATGCTCTATGTCATACTTACAACATTTTGATTCAAACGAACAACTGTGCAATTGAGGCGACCAGTGCGACCATGAAGCTGGACTTCAGGCCAAATTTCATCTACAATTTGAGGCTGCTGGGCTGAAAATGTAAAATATAATAGATCTAAAGCTGGACTTCAGGCCTAATTTCATATATACAATTAGAGACTGCTGGGCTGAAAATGTAAAAGATCTAGAAGCTAATCATGATTGGTTCTTATAAATATGTTTGTACAAAGATAACTTAGATAACAACTTATACTATGAACTTATTCTACTCCACATCTTTAATCAAGTCAATCATTAAATTAAATAACATTTTTTTGTGTATAAATCGCCCACGTCCGATACGGTTCTTTCAGTAGCCTATAGGCTCAGAAACATATTTTATGCACAATATTTACTCTAGAACTAGAAGATAACATTGAGTATGATTAAGTCACATGAATAAACATAGTGGGCCTATAAAGGCTAATCTATATCTATCTAAAGTCTAATCTGAGATCTGTTGAGTGGAGTCAAGATTAGCTGATTAACTAACGTCAGCAGAGAATCTGGTAATAGCCTACAAATTAGTCTCTATTATTAGTATTATGCTGAGCATAAAATATTCGTTGTCGGATACATCATATGCTGCTGATTTTCATACTTGTGCCTTTTAATTCTAACACTTCAACGTAGCCAGATAATAGCTCTATGTGTAGATTTAATATATATATATATATAGTCTAGTAGATATAACATTTTAGATAGTCTATCTCATTTGAAGTAATGATAGATGGGTCTTTTAATTTGTCATATTGTGTTTCATTGCTAATCTAGATTCTAGGACTAGAATCTATATATACTTATATACATATCAAATTATTTTCAGTTATACTGAGTAGAGTACGCCGTGGTAAATTCTATGAATGTGTAGACTATTTAGAAGAGAAAAAAAATCAATCGAACTTTTTATCAATGTAAAGCCAAGTAAAAACGAGACCAACAACAGTAGCATCTTAAATTCTGATCGCCAATAAATTTGACACAGCGTGAATTTGACAAACACACCACAAAGTTTAACAATGATCTTGCTTATGCCAAAGTCAGTGACCCGTGACCGTGCATTGTGATTTCAAATGAACACAAATGGAAAACTGACCAGTGTTGGTCATGCCAAAAAAAAAGGGGGGGGGGGGGAATAGGAGGGAGACATGTAATATATTTATTTACGTATTTATTAGGAGAAGGTAAATGAATTATTGGTGCCCTAAATAGTCCTATTTTGATTGAACATTCAATTCCAGACATAGGAGAGAGAGAAAGATTGAGACTAAAAAAGCCAATCCTTGATACACAGCTGCGGTCACAGGTTGGGCATTGTAATCACCAGGCGCCGTTGCATTTTCACCCTTCTTTCTACTAATGTTGTGTATCCCATCAGCAATCCTTTATGCTTGCTCTCTATGTGGATATATCCAACATCAAATGATGTAATAACTAACGAAAATGTTATAACTGAATCGAGATCAACCTTTAATTTTAGTTAGTAGACTTCCCGCACCTGTCGGAGCACAAAATCACGTGCGTCTTCCACCTAGACGTCCGGACCAGATACAGGCAGGGCAGTCTCTCTTTGGCTTTTCATAAAATATCCGGTCAATTAAAATGTCCCACTATCATCAAGAATGTCGATCAATGTCGGCGTTTCCTTCTTGATCTTTATTTCATGTTCGCTGTTCCATTATAACAGTTTTCGGTAATTGGACTGCACTTTGAAATTGCTTAAAAATACAATATACAAATGAACAAAACCTAATGTGAAGCAATCATTACTAAATGTTTGTGACGCTAAGTTTTTGACAGCGTTCAGGGATGCTACGGGGCCACAATTGATTGGTATTGTTTCCCCTGATAATACGATTTCTTGCGTGCCACCGTTCGCGGGAATAGAAGCTAATTCGTCGATTGAAAACCTCTGTGCTGCATTGTGGCTACATTTTGTACACAATATTACAGCAATACGTCATGCAGAAGTACTGTTTATAGAGAGACAAAATGTCATTTCTGCCACTGATGAATTGATTCAGAAATGCACAATTAAAAACGTGTCGACAATGGTAAACTTTTACCAACATTGCGTCGAGTATTTCTAAGACAGACGCGGCCTATTTGACAGGTTAACGCTTTCAGATGAATCTCACAGAAAGATGATCTATCTTAAGAAAATATTTCAGAAAAAAAGGAAGTAAAGTATAACCCTTTCAGATCTTTCAGAAAGCCTACAATTATTTAAATCCTACACAAACATACAATGAAAAAAAAAATCAAAAAAAAAATCTGTTTTTATTACGTGCCATGATTGACGTGTTCCGCTTTTGCGGACAAATATCTTATCACATTATAATTATTTCCAACTGGTGCCTACAGATTCTTAGTGAAACATTCTGCTGAAACTTTCCTTAGCGTATAGAAATCTCATTTTTAGGCCTAAGTCTATATACATTGGCGTACCCATGATTTTTTGTTTGGTATTCCCCCCCCCCCCCCGCAAAAATATATGAATGTGTGTGTACCATGGGCGTTGCCCGGGGGGAACGTAATTTAGCGACTGATTTTTTGCTTTGATTTTGTTTATTTTAGGTGTGATTTCAATACTATACCATCCCTTGCCCCAGCGCACCCAAGGGTAAATTCCGAGCCCCCACCGCCACTGCGGGGGAGGGGATTTCATTTCGGTAGGGAGGGTCCCTAGCTACGCCCATATGCCTATATATATATATGATAAAGAAATAATTGAAAAACACATTTGAAGTTGTTGAATATTCAAAAATGAACAGTAAGGTAACAGGCGGTCTATCGAAAATAGGATGTATTAATGGCTGACTGGGGTTGAGTGGTATGCGCGCTTGACTGTTGTTCGGTCGTCCTAGGTGCCATTCCCTTTCGTGCTGCAGGAAGTTCGGACTAGAAAGTAGATCATGTTCAACTCTAAAGGAACATCCACAAAATAAAAAATCAAACATTTCACATGACAACGAGACAAAGAAAGTTTGAGAACCACTGCTCCATAGCTTGTAATAATGTAAAAGATGTTCATAAACTGCTTCGAAATGTTATTTTCAGTCGTTCAAAGGGAGATAATTAGTAAAATTTGAAGAAAAAAATCTAGATCTATTTTATATGCCAGTGAGTGATTTATTCGGACTAAAATAGCTTAGGAAATTTCCAATTTTTCCCCTTGTCTAGACCGGATCTATTTTGACCATGTATACATTACATAGTCTACGAAACTTACCTAACTCCTTATCAGTTATCTTTACTCATACGTAGATCTAGATTATATGACTGCATTTTTTAACCAGGGTGAATTTATAATTTAATAGATTCTCTAGATCTAGTTTGAAAGTACATGAAACAAAAAACGGTAATTTTTTACTAAAAACAACAACTTGAACAACACGAAAGTTTGCTACAAAATCGAAAATCATGAAAATGGCAAATGCCTTCAAATGGTCAAAGTACTCAAAGTCAAGATTCTCAACGACGTTTAGTTTCAGGGTGGTTTCTGGATTCAGGGTGTGGGTGAAGATATATATAGATCTAAATCTACGAATTCAGGGTATGAGTGAACGTAGTGTTGATTGGAATACATAAAATAAATAGAAAGTTTTGTTAGTTGGAAATCATATTCATAGTAGAAAATCAAAATTTATGAAAGAAAGATGCGATTGCATGACTACCAAAGATTAAGCAAAAGACGAAAAGATGACCATTTTATTCACACAAGTTTAAGTGTTGTAAAGGGCGCAATCATAGATCTAGATCTTTAATATAATATCTGTATTAAAATAAAGGTCAACAATTAACTCTTTAATTTTAGTAAAATAAACTGCTTTCATTGCAGAACTTGATGGGCTGCCCTCATCCTTCACTCCAAAGATGTGTTGGAGCAAGCTCACATCCCTCCTCATTAGTTCTATCAACCTCAGGAAAACTAAGTCCCCAACCGAAAGTAATTCAGTTCCACAAATCAGTTGAATATATAGCCACATCCTTTATGTTGTTAACCTCAGACATGTGCTAATATTATTGTCAGCATTAGATGTGGCAAAATATGCAGGTTACAACTGGGTTTGTGTGGTCTATGTGAAACATTGTACTCATGCATCTTTTATTTTTAGAATTGAAGACAATTCCTAATTATTAATACAATATATATGACCAGAGACAATTAACTATTAATTTAATCACCATTATTTGTTCAATTCCTTTCATATGTTATAGAATGAATTCTGGTTAAATTAAATTTAATTAGCAACTATTTATTTTTTAGTTATTGAACATGCTAAGCAGATTTATAGTTTATTTATAATTTTTAGCTCCTTAGGTTCTAGACTAAAAATTTTTTTAGCGTGTTGGCAAAACATTTTTTAAATACTAGATCTATATATATCATTAATTCTTTTTATGTGTGTAACAGAGATCAGTGAATATATGATGCATAACGCTTGTTTTAAAAAAATCAATAATTAAATAGAAAAAAAAAAACATCGCTATTATATATATACCTAAAAATCTGATATCAAGTTAGTTGGATTCATTCATACCATTGCCTAACCATTTCTTTTTATTTAATTCAAATCGAAATCTGAGTTAATATGAGTTTGTTTTCTCTGTCTTATTTGCTAAATGTTTGATTTATCCACAGTAAAAAAAAAAGGAAAAAAAAACAGCAAACTGACTGAAAATTTTATTGTCAAAATATTTCAACTGTGCAATCATTGTGGTATTTAATTGGAGTGTTTCTTAAACATGGCTGCTGTTTCTGAAGGATACCAATTTGAAGGAGGTAATTATAAAATATAAGGAATTGTAATAAGCAGGGCGGCTGCCTGGTCGTGCGGCTTGCGCGTTAGATTGCTGTTAGACCTATTGATGGTCCCAAGTTCAAACCCTGCCTGCTCCCACCCCCAATCATCCTGCGGGAGAAAATTATCTTCAACTCTGAAGGAACATCAGAAACAATCATAATCATAATAAAAAAATAATTCTAAAACTGCAGTCAATTGCTGTAATATTGACAAAATTCAGAGAATGACCAGAAGATTTTATACCTCTAACATTGTTAATCGTTAATATTATTTCCTGCATACTCTTGTATTTGATGGACTTGACTGGCCTCTGCATTTACTAAAATTTTTTTTGCACACATTAGTAGTTTAGCTTACATAATAGCACATGACTGGAGGAAAGGCTGTTTGGTTGGGTGGTATTAGTTTCAAACTACCATGGCGATGGTCCTGAGTTTGAATTCCGTCATCCTTTGCCATTCTGCAGATGGTTTGGACAAGAACACAACAATCTTCTTTTCTGACATAACTTTTATCATTTTTAAATAAGTCATAGAAATTAAGAAAGAATTAAGGCATTAGGCAAAGATCCAATATACAACTTTACATGTGGAGAATCTGCTTAAACCATACAAAGATACACTTGCCAATCAGCCAGGGGCATAGCTAGGAATTTTCCATCAATTGGGGGCAGGAAGGGGTGGGGCTTGACCTCTTTGGAAGCCCCTGCATTTTGCACCCCTATTACCAATGGCTCATATCCCCTCGTGTGGGGAGGAGGGGGGCCTTGGGGATTCTCAAATTGTCCCCCCCCCTCCGCACATCCTAGCTATGCCACTGCAATCAGCTGTCATATCCATTGAAAGAAAACTTTTAAACAGCAGCTTTAACTAGCTAACAAACTTTGAAAAGGAGGTTCATTGTAAGAGACTACTTCAGGAATGTTTCTGTTGATATTGCCACTGATTTTCAACTTAAAAGTCCATATTCATGTTTGTCTTTTGTGATTTTTGAAAATCATGTTTTACCTGCACAATATATTTCACAGAAATCAAAACAGTGGAGGTTCTTCTCCTGCCCAAGAAGATAAAGGTCTTGTTTCAATTAAATACATCAGATAAAGTGAGATCAGTAAGTAGCCAAAATAATATTGCTGTTAATTTTTTTAAAGGTGTGTTTGTTTGTAAAATGTTTTGGATATTTCTTCAAAGTTGAAGATAATCTTCTTCCTAGTCCAAACCTCCCACAGGATGACTGAATATGGCAATGGGCAGGATATGAAACCTGTACCATTGACACACCCAACAGCAGTCCATCATGCATGCTGCACAATCAGGTAGCCATCTGGGCTGAGTGATAAAGAGCTTGGCTTCCAAACTGAAGAGTCTTGAGTTTGAATGAAATTTTGAGCTGAAATTTTTAGGGCGCCCTTGAATCCACTCAGCTCTAGTGGGTTCCTGATTTATGTTTAGGAAGTAAATGTGGTAGCTTGACGAGCTGTCCAGATGATGCCTTAGTTAACCATCAGCCATAAAAATAAAAGAGCTTTACCTCATCTGACACCATAATTCATAAACTCTGAAAGGAGTACTTCTACCTACCTTTAAATACTTATGAAAGTTAAAAACATTTTAAAATTATTGAAGAAAACTTTTTTTATTTTTATTAAGGTCGTATCAGGTTGTCTATGGTAAGGGTGTCATATATATAAATATATATATGTCTTTTTTTTTTTTTTACTTGTGCCTATTTTTTTTAAAGTTTTAAGTTAAAAAACATTTTTTTTTTCTTTTTTTTTAGATAAGTCTAGGTTTTTCTATGCAGAAGTAATTATCTGTGATGCTTCTAATAGATTCTTCTTCTTTTTCGTAATTGTCATAAGAGTTGAGCCTAAGACTCTTGGAACTCTAGGCCTCCATCAGCCTGTCTAAACAAACTTCTGTCTGGGAAAGATTCAAGCAGATGAAAATTATTATACCCATATATTTCTGATGGCTCATATCCCAAGATGCTCATTTTGAGGCAAGGCCAAAGCCTGAGAACACAGCGGAAATAATAGATAAAACATTTAATATTTTAGATTTTGTAAAGAAATATTTCCAGGATAAATTAGATTTATTTCATTGTGATCTTATGTCAAGAAAAGTGTATCTTTTGAACAACTTTTACCTAAACAAATAGTGCATAAAATATTTTTTTTAGTTTTTGTTAATTTTATCATTATTATAGTTGTAATTAATGCTAATAGTTCTAAAATATATGTCTATAGGCCAACAAATTGTAAAATGTAAGTATTCTTTATTTAGATGTTACATGCTGTTTTTCAGGTGAAAGAAAAAATTCTAAGTCAAAATAATATTCCATATCCTATCAAATATATGATAGTGCTAATAAGCCTTCATGGAGATAGAATAGTACTGGATGATAATTTGTCGATGAGTAACTATATAGACTATTTACGACATGGTAGTCTGGAAGTTACATTGAAAAGGTAAGAAAAACCTCAATGTAAAATATATTTAAAATGTAATAGGATAGAAAATGTAGATGAATTTGTGTAAATTGACATAAAGTGGAGTTATATGAAAGTTCACATCATTGTTGTGCTCTGTATTCAGTTTCCCTGCCAAGTCTTTACCTGCATTTTAAATACTTGTCTCAGATTAAGCTCTCTTCATTATAATGTATTGTATTTAAAAAAAACAAATTCAGTTGAGCTTTAAAGAATTTAATATCATGAAACACATTGGAGCAATGGTTAATGATTAGAGAAAGAGTTCTATTTGATTAAGCAGCTGATTCTTTAAAGCTCTTTTATACGCAAATTTGAATCAAATAAACTTGATCTCTTGTAAAAATAACATACTTAGTTTTTATTTTGCTGCCTCATAGGGAAAAGTCATAACTTTTTGTTGTACTGTCTCTGTTATGTTAAGGAAAATTCCCCTTTCAGACCATGCGATGGTGAAGTCATCTGTTTCCATGGCCCTCGGTTAATGAGTCATGTGGCCAGCACAATGACCAACTGCCTTTGCTTTTCACAAACAAATGTCAAGTATCCATTACAGTTGGGTATACTCAGAGGCACACTAAAGATGATGAAATTGAAAATTCCTATCTTTTCTAAGATTTGAACCTGGGACCCTCCGGTTTGGAAGCCAAGCACTTAACCACTCCGCCATCCTGCCTCCCATGTTAAGTAAGATTTCATTATTGCCTTCATTGAACTTGCATTAGGTGCAACTAATTTTTTTTGTCATCCAAAAGCAAATACCCCTCACTCCCTTTTAAAAAAAGGGAGCTTTGTGTTCTGCGATGTCAGATCATGCAAATACAATAAGGCTTTTTAAAAAAAATTTTGCCCTAAGTACTTTAGTTTACTAAGAGTATGGCCTATTGTTTAAGAAATTGAGCTTACATTTTAAAAAAATTTTTGCTTGTTGATCCATTGTCACTGATATAAAAGCTATTTAAGTATGACTGATTTATAGTGGCCATCTATCGACCTTGTCATGACCTTGTATAATACAAAATCTTTTTGTCACTTTGTTTCATCTTAGTTTGGTCAGCTTCTTTTTGCCATTCCATTGATTTGTATATTATTTAATCTTTACAGCTTAGAGATAGAGCGACCACCAAGAACTGTAAAACTTCAAACTTTTGGAATTACACTCAAGTAATAGAGAGCTCTAATGTAAATAGTAATGTCAAATTGATGCATTGTTAACTTAAGATTGTGTTGATTTATACTATATATGTTTAATATTGTTTTACTAATAAGTTTAAAAGTATTGAATTTATACAGAGCTAGTAGTTCCCTTTTCAGACCTTGAGATCTATAGGGAAGATGATGTAAAGGTCATCTATTTCTGTTGCCAACATTTAATGAAGGTGTTATGTGGCCAGCCCAGGGACCAACTTCCATTACTTTTCCACAACTAATTTTAGAGCTGGATGGACGCAGAGGTACACTAAAGATCCAAAATTAAAAATCCCAGTCTTCATCAAAATTCAAACGTTTTAGCACTTAACCACTGCACCTTCCAACGTAGCTTTATTGTAAAATAAATTAAAGTGAGTCCCTGCATGACAAAAAACTCCTTTTTAAAATTAAAACTGCTGTGGATGTTAATCATAAAGCTGAGACTGCCTTCTTGATCCTTATTGCACATTCATTGTGATTACATATGTTAGCAGATTGTTACACTGTAAAAATTATCCAAGGTTTTGTCATTTAAAGCTGTTCAGTTTGGGTTCAAATCTTGGTGAAGACTGGGATTTTGAATTTCGGGATTTTTAGGGCGCCCCTGAGTCCACCCAACTCTAATGGGTACCTGACTTGAGTTAAGGGAAAGTAAAGGCGGTTGGTCATTGTGCTGGCCACATAACATCCTGCTTATCAACCGTTGGCCAGAGAAACAGATGACCTTAACATCATCTGCCCCATAGATCAGGTGGTCTGAAAGGGAATCTTTACTTTTATATATTTTGACATTTTTTTCAAGAAGTTTTGAGGTTTTTTTTTTTTTTTTGTTTTCCAACTTTGGAAATTCATGGCTGGTTCTTTAAGGAATATTGTGGTGATAGTTTGATTTCATTATCATGAATCTTTCTTATGCATGGATTCACTGTTACATTACTAATATACAACCTCATCAATGATCTATCTCTAGATGCATGATTTGCTTCCCCTTTTAAGTCATTTATGGGCCACTACTGTCACGTCAGTTTTAGAACCCCTGTAATATTTGGTGAATAGTAATCACTGAACCATTCCGTGCACGTTTAGCACGAGATTTTTTCCTGGTCTGGGACTGACCACGAGGTGGACATCTCAGTTGATTTTAGACTCTTGTAGAGAGCGGAGTGTTATGCTTATTTTATTGACAAGTAGTGTAACATGCAAGTATGGAAGTTATTAGAATTGATTTGTATTCTGGACTTATTTTCTTGGATGTATTTTGTGATGGCTGGACTTGCCAATATCTTTCAGGAGTTATATTTTACATGTAATAAAATCCATGTCTGCTACCAGAGTGTTTATTAATAATTCTAAATGTTGTCATTGGAGAGTTTAGTATATTAGTGTTCTCACGCACTGGCAAATCTAGTGCGCGAGTGAAAGTATTTAGTTATCAGCAAAGAATATTGTAGAGGTATCTACAACACAGAGACATTCGCGCCATCACGCCTATAACAAAACCAGGCTGTGACAACTACATGTGTGAGGTTCCAGGGTAATAAATGATATCTATATATTTTAAATTTACCCAAATTGTTGACTATTTAATTCTTGTTCTGTGTTTGTATTTTTTTTTATTTTTTTGGCATTAAGAAGGATAAGTCAACTATTATTCACAATGCAGTTAAAAATTTAATTGTTATACATATAGGAATTGTACGTAAACATAATTTTTCAATTTAGTCTCCCCTTGCTGTTTAATACTCTTGGTCCCACATAGTCTCCTTGCTATTCAATCACTTGGTCCAATGTAGTCTTCTCTTGCTTTTTAATTCACTAGGTCCAAGATAGTCTCTTGCTTTTGAATATACTTGGCTCAACATAGTCCCCTTGCTTTCCAGTACACTTGGTTAAACATAGTCTTCCCTTGATTTTTAATGCACTAACTTGGTCAATGGTTGCACAGACTTCCTGAAGTTTTTGGTTAATCTGTATGTCAGGAATGCACTGTTTCTTTCACTACTTAATCTGAAGCAAATCTACAGCCCCTAAATGTCTCTTTGAGTGGAAACAACAAGAGATGTCTGATGATGCAAGGTTAGGACTACATGAGAGATGAGCCAGAACTACAAAGTTTTTTATGTATTTCAGCTCATGGTTAATCTTCCTATCTGTTAAGTGCTTCTGCAGTGTCTAATGCAAATGAAGGTAACACTCAACAAAATCTAATAACACCGGTGAAAAATGAAACAAGCATTATAAGTTAGTCGATGCTGATACTGAATGTCAAACAAGAAGTTTAATAGCAATGAAGGGAACCGTCGAATGTCAGTGAAATCTCTACATTCATAACTAACTAGCTTCCCATCTCTAAAGCGTCCTGGAAGTAGTCTGTTTACATCAGCTGATATTTCACTCTGTCTAAAACCTATCCTTGTTTTACTAATCATGCCATTGACTCTTAAGTCCAAACATAGCTATTTCCAAAACTAAAAATTTATGCCTAATCCTGTCATAACATACCACACACACACATACAGATAATTGATTATTGCTCTTCTTTGGTGCAGAGTTGAGCAGTCATGGATAATGGCATGACATTGATATGGCACTGACCTGTGCAGGCACATCAACAATTAAACCATGCATGCTTCATCTATGCCTCGAGACAATACTACCAAAATAAAGAAATATATAATTACATTATGGCTAGTCGTTTATATACCCTGGTATATAAACCAAAACAAAATATTAAAAAAAAAAACAACCTCAATCCATTATTGTAGTGGCTCATAAATAAAAAAACAAATTTGCTGTTTTAATAATTTTAGCATTGAATGTGTGCAAAACTAAATTTTGAGACTCACTCCAAATTTCTTTACTTCATTTTAATTGCTCACTGACTATTTAAAAATAAATTGAGTTAAATCTTTTTTTCTTTTATTTGCTAAAATTTTTATAATGTAAATCTTTACATGCTTTTTCTAGGTTTTACAAAATAAATTTTGTAAATTCATAAACAGTCTTGATTGCTGAATAGTAAAATATTTATAAGATAACAAACTTAATTGAATTTAAATAATTCTGTTCTTTAATGAACACTAGAACAGATTTATTGTGTTTAATGTGAATATAGTTATGTATTTTTCATATATAGAGTTAAATTGAGAGCATCATTGATTTAATTGTAGCTGTTTCTAGCATTCTTATCTAATATAATACAGATGTTACTTCAAAAAAGAAGATGATTATGTCCTACAATTGATTGATTAGAACATGTTTACTATTCTATTATGGTAGACTTTGGCATTGCTTGCATCAGATATGAGAAAATATCTTGGTCGGAGATGGGTCATACAGCAATGCCCTTTGTTACGTGCGCATGTTAGTGTAAATGTGAAACGTGCAAATGCGTGTTAAAAAGGAAGAACCAAAATGGAGGAATATAAACAAGATAGTGTTTTCAATGTTCATGAAGATTAAATTAATTATAATCTATGACGTTGACATTTTGTGTTGTTGAATTATTAAAAAGAGTCTCTTCACATAACAAAACGTAACACTCTTCCTTAATGTTCGGACACAAAGATATTCAGCTTATTTTATATTTTTGCGAACCACTAAACTTTATTATCTATTAACAATTTATATCCAACAGCATTTATATTTATTACGGTACTTTTGAAGGGAAATTAATTTTGGAAAACTGCTAGAAAGGTTAAAATAGAAACTAACCACTCTTGACTAGGGTCTATAAATTTTTTAAATTATCCTTGGTTCAGTAACTGTTTTAAGGTAACATTATTAGTAAAGTTATTATCTGTCTACTTTTTTTTTTTAAACTAATGGGTATTCCAAATCCACTCAGTAATTGATTTTACATTTTATTTCTTTTCTGCTGTGCAATTATGCTTACTCGACATATCAAAAAAATACATAACTATATAACACAATAGTTTGTTTTAGTACTTAACATCCACAAGCTATGTACATAATAATCTAACTATTTCTCTGACGTCTTTCTATCACAAGTAAATTAGATACATATATTAGGCTTGCACAACACACACACACACATTAAAGGCAACCTGAATAATATATTTATATTTTAAATATTTTTGTTTATTGTTAATAGAAAAATATTTGCATATTTTAATTGAGAACAAAATGTACTCTACATAAAAAGTTGACACGCTCAAATGAACAGTTCCTCACTTTTTTTAAAGGGAAAAACAAACCACAGGGCCAACACAAAAAAAACAAAATACTATAGATAGTAAGTAAGGTATCAGATCTAGACACATATTCTTACCACTACTATGCGCAACAAAATTTAATTAAACATTTTTTTTCAATTTTCCCAAGCCATAAAGCTCTATTTCTCTCTCCTTATAAGCATTTTCTTAATTAATTTTACTATTTATTTTTCCCACTCTGAACATATACATACACTCACTTTGACACAAAATGTTAACAAGTACAAATTTGCTTATATTGAAGAGTATATACAAAGAAAACTGATAATCCACGTCCTCACACTAGAACAGTGTTTCCCAAACTTTTTCCTTAACAGAACACTTCACACAATTTGGGTATTTCGTGGAACACTTTTACTATTTCAAGTGGTGGTCTACTGGTTAGTTATCTACATAGTTTGAGGAACACCTAATCAGGTGTAATGTTCCAGAGAACACAGTTTGGGAACCACTGCACTAGAATAAAAAAAAAAGGTGTGGAGTCAAAAACTTCAGATTTGTTCTAAATGTAAAAAAGAAATAGTAGTGGAGAAAGATGAAACAATATTGAAACTATGAGCATGATATTGCTTAGTACAAGACTATATACACAGGTTAAGAACATAGTATTTTATATAAAACAACTGTAAAAAGTGATATTTAACATCTGATATACTGCAAAATGTTTCAAGTTGTATTGACATCAACAGTAACTTTCAACCATAACATACAGAAAGAGCATGTGTACATTAACTTTGACTACACATGCCTAATCTTTAACAGCTTGTAATAAGGTATCTAATTAACTACAACACAAGTCATAACAGGTTTAACTGGCATGTCTTTCTGTTTGAAAATTTAGATTTACATGTCATCAAATTTATAGGGACAGAGGTTTTTAAAGAATAGTGTTATAAAAATACTGGATAGAACAGTGGACATTTTAACAAAACTAGCTTTCCTAAAAGTCCACTCAGTATAATCTTTTTTCTGTTTGTACTCATGCACATCCTAAGACATATCACTATACTCATTCATTCATGGTTATAGAAGATATACATTGTGCTTCTTAATTTTCTGACTCAGTTAACTCATGCCACATTTTACAACAGCATTTGTACAAATTACTTTTGTATAGAGCATCTTAAGCTCAGCGTGCTTATGTCCAATTTCTTTTGTGGACAAATGGGGCTTTTAGGCACTCAGCAATCGCAACTGTGTGAAACTCTAGCGCCCCTTGGTAGGTAGCCAAGTGGGTTTCACTTCTCAGACTCATATCTCACTTGGACATACCGTATTTTTCGCCGTATAAGACGCACTTTTTCTTCTCCAAAACTGGGGGGGGGGGGGGGGGGGGGGGGGAGTTGGTGCATCTTATACGGCGAAAAATACGGTACGTTCAGAATCTTTTTTTTCTAGATTTTCCTCCTTTAAAATAGGGTGCGTCTTATATGCCGGAGCGTCTTATACGGCAAAAAATACGGTACTTCTATTGACAATATTTTTTATGAAACAGCAATGCATTTCTCTGCTCTAGTTTTCAATGATAGAAAGATTAAATGAAGGGTATTATTGATTTCAGCAGCATATGCAAAATTTTGAAACAAAAAACGTATAATGTGAACATTATTTATCATGCCATTGTTTACAAGTTGAAACTATACAAATATTACCAATGTAAACTCAATTAGCAGTATATAAATATACAACCTACATTCATTCAAGTTAATCCTGTATCTAAAAATATCAAATCAATGTGCCAATAGGCATATATACAGATTCCTGTCCACATACTAGTTCAATGCTAGATAAAAAGATTTACTACTGGAGGTTGGAACAACTATGGTTTTAAGCTAGACAGAGATGTCTTTATATGATGCTTCAATTTAATGAAAGTCTGCAATTGATAACCATTCAGCACAACCTTTTCAAATGCATAAAAAAGACTTTAACTTTCCTTAAATATACTTTACCTTACAAGCACTAAGAACACACACACAAAGTTACTATTGTTCTTAAGTCATGACAGGAATGACAATCCCTGGTGTCCCAGTTTTTACATAAAATTTCAAACCATTCAATGTGTAAAAAAAACACACAATTTTTAATGGAAAGGTCACAAGGCAAGATTATTTATATTTATATTTACAAAAGAAAGAAAAAAAATTGTTCACTATTAACTTCTAACCCTATCATATTGTAACTTATTCAAAAAAAAAAACAACGTACATATGTTATTTGATTTCCAGGAATGCTTACTTGTCTTGTGCAAGGAATGTTTGAAGTAATAATTGGATTAACAAAATCACCAGAAAAAATATTACAACCAACTTAACTTGTAAATTACCTTATATTTCTGATACACTAATTAAACAGGGCAAACTTTAACAGAGATGAAAAAGGGAGATAATCAACATTAAGATGATGGACAGAGCTGAGAAGCTTGCTGCTGATGGTGGCAAAGAGGGACAGTTGGCACCTTGACACTCAGTGGTCTCTGTAATAAAAAGATTTTTGCACAAGTTAAATACAGAGAGAACACATTTTTTACATAAAGAAGTCATCTAGATTAAGAACATGAAGTCGTGTAGCTAGCATCTCAACACTACTACTATATTTATATTTTTGACAACATTGTAGTAGGTTGCAGGTTATAAAGAATCAGTACCATAAGGATGAAACTTTTGTGCAAGTGAGGTATAAAAAGAATGAGATTAACGTACTAAAGAATCCCAGAGTACTCCTCCTTTTGCAGGTAAATATTTCAATAAAAATAAACACAACTTAAGTGAGTCTTGTGTTTAAAATTCAAAGCAACAAGCAACAATTTTGTTTACAGGAAGAAAGGTTATTTTGTGGAAATTCTCTGAAGTATTTTTTTCAAGTATGTTTTAATTTTTTCATACATTTTTGCATACCTTTCCATAATAAAGGGGGCAAAAGATGTGAGGGTTGTCTGTTTCTGAGGCCCATGACTGATAATGATGTCATGTGGCTAGCACAACAACCAACCACATTTACTTTAAACCAACTATTGTCAGGTAACCATTAAAGTTGGATGGATCCAGGAGGGTCTAAAATCCCAGTCTTCACCTGGATTTTACCACACAGCCATCATGCCAAAACGTTTATCAACTTCAACCATCTCATAGCACAAAGTAAGTAAAGTGCCTTTTTCAGATTTGGCAGATAATAACAGATTTCAGGTTTCTGTGATGAAGTTAACAAGAGTTTCATGTGGCCAGCACAACAACCAACCCTTTCCCTAGCTGTATCACATAACCATTCATCATCATCATCAAACTCCCTTTGAGTGAGAGCTTGAGAGGCTCAAATCCTCTCTTGCAAAAGCCCTGGACAGAAACCCTGCTGTCTTGCGTAGTGCATAAATGTCGCCATACAGTTCGAGAATTTTTGGTTTCCCAGACCTGTCGAGACGGAGATCAGCAAGTCTGGGCAGTCAAACAGAATATGAGGCATGGTTTTCTCTTCTTCCCGCAGCGGGGGCACAGTGAATCGAAATTTGGCCATAGCCTAGAGAAATATGACCCAACATGACAATGGCCTGTCCTGCACTGTGCTATAATAGCTTGCTCAGGCCTGGACAGCCGCCACCACAGGGAAGTGTGGTCAGGGCGCCTCATGCGCTCCCAGACTTCACGGGCTTTGTCACAGCACTCAAACCACTTTTCCATTTCTGTTTTTTTAATTATAGCGAGAGTATGATGAAAATGTACAGCCTATTCAGTGGGTGGAATTTGTCCTCCCTGATGGGCCAAGGAGTCTGCAATAGTGTTGCCAGTCACACCTATGTGACTCAGTACCGTCTGCATTATTACAGGGGTGCCATAGCGTTGTTTTATGTTGTGTGAAGCCATGATGACAGTGTCGATATTGGGAGGCCATGGTCCAGAGCTTTGCAAAGCCTGTAGTACAGATTTTGAGTAAGTGACCACAACAATCTATGTTGCCCTCAAATGTCCCTCGCCAAGTTGAAAGTCAATGACTTTTAAGGCTTCACAGACTGCCATGGTCTCCGCATCGAAACTGCAAACACTACCACATAGTCCAAAGATTTTGACTGAGTGAGAGCCAAGAAAGTCAATGTAGGCTCCATAGCCTGCTCTTCCAGAATACATATAACCATTAGAGTTGGATGGGCTAGAGACATCCACAAATATAATAAATTTCAAAATTCTGAACTTGTGACCCATCAATTTGTTTATGACTGGATAAGAAGTTGTAGTATAAGCAGGACATTTTCACACTTACGACAGACGCCTGATGGACAGAGGAAATGACCTCAAAAAGGAGGACATGTCATCCTTTTTGCCGGACACCTAATAACTATACCTATGTAATATATGCTGTTTCCTACAGTAACTGGTTAGCCTGACTTAAGCTGCAGAACCTAATAAATTTCACCCCATTCTTACCAAAAAGCACAACGGTAGAATTAGCTCTACCGAAATTGTTCTCAGCTATACAGTAGTAAGTTGTGTAGTCATTAGCTTGGACGTTGATGATCTTCAAAGTATACCAGCTCTCCATGGCCTTTAAGTTCTGTAAGTCTTTTGTCTGCTTGTTGATGTCATACTTTTCATCATCTGTAATGCGTACACGTCCATTGTTGATCACACGCTCCCATGTAACAGTCGGCTCTGGATGACCTGCAGAAAAAAAAAAGAAATAGTGGTTACAGAACAAAACAGAAAAGAAGTTATGTCTCTTGTATTAAAGTTTGGTGTTGAAAATATTATAAATAAAAACACAGAAAAAAAAGTTAATTTTATACAAATTTAATGAAGTATGCCAATATCTATTAATAATGTATAAATTTCTCTACAAGTGACTAGATATTTGTTTTACATGATTTCTACCGTAGTATTTGGAAGTTTACCTGAAAGGTAATGTTTTTTAACTTTATTATTTAAACTTCAAACACTTGAGCCAGTATGTGTTATGATTGATGAAAGTAATTTGCTTTAGATTTAAGATGGATTTGATTATTATGAAGTTGTTGAATCAAATATGAGTGAAGTTGTTTATTTATTTGAATTTATTATATTCCAGATATAATGTTTAATTACGGCTATTTTGTCCCTTCACAAAACAAATCGAGATATAAAATTCAAAGCACTTCAATCCATAGATCCAACAATTATTTTAAAATTCCCCATAGTAATAATAAATAGACACCATTGCTAAGCCAAACATTTGCTACACATATTTACTACATGAACAAATGAAAATCAAAACAAATTAATCATCTTCCCCCATTATAAGGAGTATACATGCTTTTTATATAATCAGTCTACTAGCCTAGAGTTTACAGGGAAAAAGTGAATGGAAATTCCAGAAACTGTGATGTCACACATTTACTTTATTCACTACTCAAAAATGAAACAAGCAAGTTCAAAGCTAAACTGAAGATTTCTTTGTAAAGAATACACTTACAATCTAAATTATGCAACACCAAATTTTTATATTTCTATCCCGCTACATCACTTTACATGTCAATTGCATTTTTCCTTTTTTTTTTTGTTTTTAAAATGTAGTGAATAATTGGATCTAGCTGAACCCAAAGACGATTATTAATTACTTCGAAATTTTGACTTGTGGTTATTTTTTTTTCTTTCAAATATATCTGTTATATGTCAAATTATCTTAGCCATTGAGATGCTTTAGGTCTGAGATGTTCTGATTTTAATAAGGCTTTAAGTCAATTTTATATTTGGTGCTAATTAACTACAATTAAATACAAAAATTAACTAATAATGCACCCTGTAACTAGCATTCAAAATTACCTTGCACAATGCATTCCAACTTAGCATAAAACCTTCGATTCTGTGCCTGGCCAACTGAGTCTTGAACTACTCTTGTTCTTGGAGCGTGAAACACTAGAACTTCGGCTAAATGTTCGGCTGGAGGTTTAATAAAATTATCAGCCACACAACGGTAGATGCCCATGTGTTGGATGTCCACATTCACCAGGGGAAGATTCTCACTCTAAAAAAGAAACAAACATTCAAGATGCAATAATTTTGGTTAGTCTATCTTACTATGTATGATTGTTCAAGTAACAACATGCAATGTTTCCTACACATTTTGACAAAATGCATTGTAAATTACATCTGTCAAAATTAAAAAATCACTGGTTGTGGCTACTATTGTTCCTGTTACTGACTCACTCTTACTAATTTCTTTTTCTTTAAAAATCTGATTATGTAACAGTACAATGCTATCTATTGTTTTGTTTTATAAAAATGATCTTATTAAATTTATTTATGGCCCTGTCAATATATTAATAGACATAAAATTGATTTTTTTTTAAACTGTACACTTTTTAGATTTCACAGAACATAACAAAATAAAAAAAAATAATAGAAGAGTGAAAACATTAAAAAATATTAATAAAATCTGGAAACTTAAAGGAAGATATATGTTTGTGGTGAAGTATGTAGTTTGTCTGGGCTCAACGGAGAGCATGCTCACCTTCTGAGCAAAGATCTTTACATAAATTATATATACATATATATTGGGTACTTTTTCAGAAATGTAGAGTTCCCTTTTCAGAACTTGAAATGTATGGTGCGGATGATGAAGAGATATATTGATTGATGTGGGCCACCAGATTGTCAAGGGGCCAGCCCAATGACCAACTACCTTTGACTTCCCCAACAAATGTCATGCGATTAGAGCAGGGTGGACTCAGGGATGTCCCAAATATATTGAGATTCAAAATCCCAGTATTCACCAAGATCCTAATCTAAATTCCTTAGGTTCAAAAGCTAAAAACTTTATAGCCACCACCTTGCTAAGTTCACATAGGTACAGGGGATTCAATTACTGTTCATGCATTTAAGATTAACCATGAAACATCCTTCTGTTATCTTTTTTTTTTCAAAAGTCATAACGCTTTCATAATCATTGTCAACAATCTAAGGCAGAATAATACAAAAGAAAAAAGCAATGTAGCTGAGTGGTTGAAAAACTTATCCTCTGCACCTGCAAGTTTTTTTTTGTTTTTAAAGTGTTAAGAAAAAGTTAAACAAATAGATACTGTCAGTTGACAAAGTTTTATCTGTCAGTTGACAAAGTTTTATAACAAAGACTATTAGAAATTAGCTCTGTGATAAACTAAGAAGATTGTCCTAAAATAATCAGCCCAAACTGACAATTTCAACATCACTAAGAAACTATGAGCAGCCCGATAAGGCAAAGAGAAGCTCTCTGAAGTTGTGGTTTACACTTACTCTGAACTGAGCAACTGGTGTGGGAAGAACTGGCAACAGTCCACCATCCAACCTGACCCAGGTTATGTTAGGGAAGGGAATCCCAGTAGCTGAACACCGTAGTGTAGAGTTCTGTCCCCTGTTCACTTGCAGCACTGCAGTTGTATCACCTGTCCTAATTGTTGGGGCAACTGTGACAAAAGAAAAAAATACTTCAAGTCAATTTAAGACTGTATTATACTTTTATTAGCAATCAAAATGAGAGGGGTAAAATAACTATTTGTATTAAATTGGTTACACAATATTTTGCAATCTCTTAGACAAACAAATAATTACTAATTGTGTAATTTTTAATTTCTGTATTTAAAAAAAAAAACAAAAAACAAAAAAAAATTCTAAAACACTTTTTAAATGCATCTGCTAATTATTTAAATGTAATCTGTTATAGTCAAGGTGGAAGTCCTAACAGACACAACCAGACCTAAATGTTAAAAGATTAAATGATGCTAATTAGCTAATTCTGAAAAAATGCCATACACAGTATTTTTTTTCCAGAAACCTTTACAACTAAAGCATTTGCAAAAGTCTCTAAATTTTACAATTTATCTAAAAAAAAAAAAAATCAGTGAAAAATGTCAAAACTTTTAAAAAACAGGTTAGACATGATATACACACTGAATTTCATTGGCCTGAGCATGGGCAACACAAAGCAAGCCATTACTTCAATATCTTGATGCTCAATCTAATAGATTCTCAATTTTGATAAAATGGAAATGGGATTAACATTCAGTGGCTGACCAGGTAAATAATAACAAATAAATTACAAAGCTTAATTTGAGTCTACTATAGGAAATAACTATACCTTGCACTGTTAATTGTCCTTTCTTTGTTGGCCATTTGTTGTTCTCCACTGACTGAATACGAACAGTGCACTGGTACCAACCAGCATCTTGTTGGCGCAAGCGACGAATGACTAACATGTAGGTGACACGATCTACATTCTTTCTGACCTGAACTTCATACTTTCTTAATCCCCCAATGATGTCATTCATGACTTCAATAGTTTCACCAACAGATATTGTCTGTTTGTATTCCTGATGGTACCACGTCACCTGAAATAGAAAAAGAAAACCTAATAAAATGCTCAGAACGACACAAAGATAAAGGCACATTCCTAGTTCCATATGCTAGGACAAATTTGTACAAATGCTTCTTCTTCCCTAATGCTATTAGAACATGGAATAGGTTGCCTGAGCCAGCCAGGAAAACCAATGACTTGGCAGAATTTAAGTCATTGGTTAACAAGCATGACTAAATGCATGACGCGTAGGACGTAATCATCTTCTTTTTTGAAGTAACATCTGTATTTTATAAAATAAGATAAATGCATTAAAAGCTCACATTTTAAGACAAGAAGTAAAACTACAGTGTGTCAGCTAATTATGTTTCACAATGTAGAATAGAAGCATGAAGAGAAGATGAATTAGCTTTGCTTTTTCATTAAAAAAAACAAAAAAAAAACAACTGATCACTCTATCAAGTATTGATTCTGATTAATCTATATATATTTTTATGTATGGATTTCATTTTAACTGAAAATTAATTGGCTTGCATTTAACAATTAATCTACTTGTTGCATTAGTGTTTTGAGAGGCCATCAGTTTGGTTGCACAGTATTGCTAGCATCTGAGCTGCTGTGTATTGAAATGTTCATAGTGAGACATGGCTGCTACTTTGTCACATTCTTCTTCATCTATTGAGTTGTAGGCACATTTTCAGACTGTGCCAAAGAAAAATAATGTGATATTTTCTTCAGTTGTTCATCACTGCCATACAGTGTGCTGGTTATGTTGAGCTGTAGTGGTAGTAAGGTCTGCCTAGGGTGGAACTTTGTCAAATAAAATGTGATATAATTCTTTATTTGTATATGCCATTTATACATTAATTAGGTTTTAAGTTACTATTTCAAATTAATGCATCATATTAACTCTGAACAAACTACAAAGTATACCATATTAGTATTGGGTGCATTTTAAACTAAAATTGCATTTGAAGACTGAGAGAGAGAGATACATTACGCAGACCCAGCTGTGACCTATAAAATTTTGTCACATTCAACAATGACAATGCCATACGTTGCTGTCTTTTTAATTGCTTTTTATATAGCAAATCTTTCATGCTTAAAGAAGGCTAATGCAGTGGGCTAGGGTGCAATCTTTAATGTGGACCAGCAGTGGGTTGAGGTATATGGGAGAAAGTTTCTAAACTACTTTTAGGCACCCAGATAACACAACTCTGCTCGAGTCAGAATTCAAAGTTGCCTTGTTAGTAATCCAAACAGTTTAGAGATGTTTACCAGGATTGATTTTTTATTGGCTCTAAGTTTGTAACTGCATTCAGTGAAAGCTCACTTTGAGTGGAATCTCAAATGTAGATCAAATGAATTTAGTTTAGAGTTCTGTGCTACTGTTTCTTTCAGAGGCCATTTGAAGCCAGGTGTAGGTTAAAATGATCTTCAAAGTATTTCCATCAAAATGCCCTACCCAGCACCCTTTACACTGTCTAAACTGGTACTCACCAAAACATTAATTAGGAAGTTGATACAATAAAATAATAAACTCAAGCCACTTACTGTATTTTCATTCAAGCGAGCAACTGTACAATTGATGCGACCTGTTCTTCCAATAGGCTGGACTTCAGGCCAAATTTCATCAACAATTTCAGGTTGCTGAGCTAAAACTGTAGAAAAATAGAGATGTCATGTACAAATCATTTGACAAATCCTAACTGCATGTATTGTTATTTTTATTAAATGAGATATCTAACTAGATGATAGACCTATAGTCAAACAAGATCTCTAACTAGATGATACTATGATAGACCGATTTTAGTATTTAACTATATAGTAGATTCTTATATAAGGCACACCGTATTCAGGAACTAGGTCAAATTTTTATTTAATTTTTTTATTTGGTGACGGTTTAACTTACAAAAAAAACAACTGAAAGCAGATTCTTATTCTGCAACTAATGGACTATAAAAATAGCTGTGTTTCTTTGAATTACCACTCATAGTTAAGATTTTATTTTAAAATAAATTAGGTCACTTCATGCTCCTATACTAAACACAGTCTTTGTGCTTTCTCCTTTAGCGCACACTGACACTGAGCACCGTCAATAAACACCACTATGTTATTGCTAATAAATTATATCTGTGTTAATTAAAAATTATTTAGATTGTATTAAAAGAAGTAGATTCCCTTCAGCAATATGTAGTTTTAGTATATTGCCTCTCTCTCTAAATATATATATATAGTTTATTTATTTTTATATGCCTACCCTTATAATATATGTGTAGAAGCAGACAGAAATAAATCTATATAAATTATAGATCTATAAATTAATTTTTATTATAATTTAAAAAACATGATATTTTCAGCTAGGCTACATGTATTCTCTCTCTCTTTCTTTTAATTCCCATCCAAGGACCATCTTCTTCTTTTCATACTTTGGATGTTTGTTTTGTTACAGCTTAACATCCCCTCCCTCACATAGATGCCTATAATTTTTTTCATGACTCTCCCCCCCCCCCCCTTCCCTCCACTGCCTGTTTGATAGGTTGTGACACTACACGCTTAGTGTATACTTCCCCTCACCGCCAGCACTCGCCTGGCCTAATCACCTGCAGTGGGCATGGTCTCTGGCTTCAAATTAGCAGCCCGCATTTTTTCTTTCATTCATACATTATATATATTCTAGATATCTCGATCTAGGTCATGTTTATTCATTGAAAAAATCATAGATTTATTAATCCCAATAATATTTCTTATTACGATTTTGCCTTAGTGCACCAGAGGAGAATGTGTTAAATTCATTACTATTGTTGAAACACCTCCTTTTTTAATTTTATTTAACAGATAACAGTATAAATGTGATTGGAATGTCTTTCTAAAGATGTTTGGAAACTTATTTTGATATATCCATCAGCCTATAATCAAACAAGCTCATCCCTTATATGGGTATGAATTGTCAGGGGAGGTTAAAACAATAGCTTTACATACATGGTTACAGAGAATCTTAAAAACTGCCATCTGCTTTGGAAAAGCGGAACAAATATACCAGAACTTATCTAAAATTGGACATGCCCTGTCCCGAAGCGTCGTTTTTAGCTCCAAACATAAAAACAAATAAATTATAAACCAAAAAAGCGATGCGTTTCTTGAAGGAGAATTCGATGAGCTATGCCTTATATAAGAACATCCTCTAGATATGATTTATCTACTAATCTAGGGTCGAGTTTAGAAAGAGTGTATAGTATACTGAGTTAATACTCTATAGACTCTGAGTATAGACTTAGACATAGTTCTCATACTTAGGCTACTTTCTCACAGTGTTTTAATTTTAAGTCATTTAAGTGTTTAAATTTTAAAGTTAAACTTTAAACTAATGGAGTAATGCCGTAATGGCTAATTATTTTTTAAATTAAATTATTATTAATTATATAAAATTATTATTTAGATCTATATATTATAGACAAGTCGTCACAAGACAAGTGTTTACCAAATAAACTATATTTCTAGAGCTAGATCAATAAAGCAAACCTTTTGCGCTCAATAGAAATACTGCCGCTAAACTATTTATAATAAGCGGTAACATTTTATATAGATTTTGCCAATTCTCCTATTTGAGACCTCATAAAATTATCCACATATTTTTTGGAGGTCTTCAAGAGAAACAAAATATTGACCGGAAGCAGGAAGCAGAAGATGACAAACGCAGGTGCGCATTTTACATGACACACAACGACACAGGTAGATTTAGTCTAAGTAGGTCAGTTACAGACGACAGGTATTTTTTCGTCAACGAGCATGCTCCAAACACCGGAAGTTTCTAGGTCTAACTTCTAAGCTAAAAAACTAATGGTAGCGTTTGGAGTATAAATCTGCTTATGTTGTGTTCAACCTGTCCATGAAAATGGGCATTTTGAAAATTCTTATTTGTTTAGGACTTCTAATTTGTGGTAGGTATACTTTTAGAACATGACTTTGAATTACTGTTTTTTTAGTTTTAACAAGTTTTAGCTCAGTTGGTACCTTTTTTTAAATAATAGACTATTTACCTTTGAAAAAGGTGACACTTCCGTGTTTTTAACTCTTCTTGTCGTAGCTATTCTAGTATTGGCCTACAAAGAAAATATATATTATATTATATAGATTATTATTAGTATAGAGTTTAGATAATTCATAATGCAGGATCATCCCTTATTTCACAACCAAATGATTAGAACAATTTCAGAAGAAAAATAGTTATAAATGAATTTCATTTTTTTTTTGTTTTTCATTAATGACAAAAAATGGTACTTTTATTAAATGTTAATCTAGATTATGATTAGGATCTATTTGCCTAGGTTAGCCTTCTGGCATCATGTCTAGGTTTCCAAATGCTTCAAATAGTTTGAAAAAGCACAAGTAGCTTCAAGCATTCTCTTTCAAGCCTATTTTCCACCGGGCCACAACTTTGATGTTTTGGCACCAAACATAGATGAAGTGACAAGAATCTGCTCATTGTCTATTTACCCTATTATGCTGTCCACATACTGTGACATAGAGTCTGTGATTTCTTTCTATTAGTGAGGGCTAAAAAAAGGCTCTATTATTACAAAGTATAATAAAAACAATCAATTTGTATGTTGTATATATATATAAATATATATGTATATTATATATATATATTAGGGGTGCACCGGATAGTACTTTTTGATATCCGGCCAGAGCCGGATATAACCGTATAGTAAAATTAGTTATGACTCAAACAGCTCGTTTTACTGAAGTTTTTGCAAATCTTCTATATAACATACCTATATTCATATTATTTTGTTATTACTTTATCACTGATTGATAAATTAAAATCAACAGCATTTTTTTTACAGATATGCTTATCATAAACTAATCTTTGTAACATGAGATGGTGTGTGCATATGTATGAGGCCGCTAATTGTAAAGTAGAATGTGGGATAACTCATGCAGAATATATAAACTTATATGTAACTAATGTAACGAATCACTGGAGCTGGTAGACGTACTGGCACAGGCAGTGATATTACTTGATGCTGATTTCAATGCAGTCATTTCATTGAATAAGTCTGGGTGTTTCAAGCGTAGACGATTAATCATATTGCTGGTTGAGAAGTCTTTAGGTTTGCCTAGTTTACCACGTGACAGAACTATTTTACAAGCATTGCAAACTGCTTTAGAGTTGTCCATTGTTTTGACATTAAAGTAACGCCATATAAGTGATGACTTTTTATCAGCCATTATTATTACTTTTCAATTTACTAAATGCCCTTGCAAGCCACTTTTATACCCGTGGCCTGTGTAACAAAATACTTATAGGGGTGTGTCCTGTAGTTCAGCACTCTAATTGACATTTCTCTCCAAGTAAACAAACTTAGTGTCATCATCTAGTGACCTCTAGACAGTGTCAATGTCTTAGCAATTTGTGTTAATCCATTCTGGCTTAAGAATGGTCAATGTCTATATTCTCTATCAATACATTGTCATGGATTAAACAAAAAAGAAGTTGGGGGTGTTGAGTCTCTTGAGCCCTCCCTTTAAAGATACCCTTGGTCAGTGTCTGTTTGGCTTGTAGTCCTGACTCATAATTGAGACTTAACTCAAAGTAAACAAACTTATTACCCGTCCAATAGTATAAAAGGTGTGGTTTGTGGTCTAGACCCTTGATTGACTACCTATCTCATAATAAACAAACTCATACCTAATTAACCTTATAGAGATTTGGCTTGTAGTCCCGCCCCTAATAAAAATTCTACTCCAAGTAAACAAACTTAGTTCCCTCATAAGATGTGACCTCTAGACAGTGTCAACACGTTGACATCTGGCTTAATGTGATCAGCTGCCTATCTGTGAACTCAATGTTATGGACTAAACAAACAAAATGAGGTGGGGGTAGCTCATCTCTACCTCTGGAGATTTACCCGCACATCTAGACAGATTATCAGCATGACGTAGTTAAGGAATATGACATGTTTACTAGACCACTCAAAGGTCAAGACAAGCCAGTGTGCCAGACATCGCTGCTACGTATGTAATACGAATTTTTAATGTAAAGTCTAGCCATCCCCCCCAATAACAAACCTAGTTCCCTCGTGTGACCTCTAGAGAGTGCTTACGTCCATCGTATCTGACTTGGGGTCACCTGTCAATCAATGAACTCAATGTGATGGGCTAAACAAATAAAAGGGGGAGGGAGTTGTTCATCTAGAAATATACCTGGTTACCTTAGAGGTGTGGCTCTTGTAGTCCAGCCCCCCCCCCCCCCCCCCGAAATAAAGATTAACTATTAAGTAAACAAACTCAGTTCCCTCGAAAGGTGTGACCACTAGAGAGTGTCTATACGCTGACATTAAACCTATGTCCATCATATTTATCTTGTGGTTACCTGCCTATAAAAAACTCAATGTGATGGACTAAACAAATAAAAGGGGGTGGGAGTTGTTCATCTCTACCTCTGGAGATATACCCGCACAGCTAGACAGACGTCTGGTCAGCATGGCGTATACAAGGAATGTAACATTTTAACATGTAAACTAACTTACTCAAAGGTCAAGACAAATTTTAAAAAGTGCCAGCCATTGCATCTCTGTATGTAAAGCGCATTTATGATGTAAAGTTTCATCTCTATTTTTATTAAGTTATTAACATGCCTTGTCTTTATAATAAACGATGTTTGGTGCATATTCATAATGGCTCTATTTTTAAGCACATTAATACATTCTATAACAGACAGTAATGGAAGGAGGTCCACTTTATGCATATAAATAGGTGTATTTTTTACTATCCGGTAGTGATATCCGACCGGAGCCGAATAGCACCAGATAGCAAAAAATGCCGGATATTCGCCAGAAGCCGGAGCCAGAGGGACTATCCGGTGCACCCCTAATATATATATATATATATATATATATATATATATATATATATATATATATATATATATATATATATATATATATATATATATATGTTGTATTTGTGGTATATATTATGTTTTGTGAAAGTAATAATAACTATATAAAATAAACTACTTTTAGCTTAATTTGGATCATACAAGTATGGCCTTGATCTAGACTCTAGAGATCTATTTCTAATGAGACTTATATTTTTAAATTCCATTATCTAGGCTATAATAAAATTTCATTTTGGTTTATAAACTTTTTTTTTGTTTTATCTACTTATTCCCATTTGATTCTATAACAGAATGTAACATTTTCAGATAACAAACAATAAGCTATTGAAGTTTAAGAGTTAGGTTGAAGTTTAATTGTAACACAGTTTTGAAATTCAAATAATCAAAATGGATAATTCTGTCAGAATGTGGAAAATAATTACGGAGAAAGAGTTAAAAAATCAGTTGTTTCTAGGTTGATTGAAACCTCAAAGAAAAAGTATTAATTAGTAATTTTTATTATTGAACTACAAAATATAACTATATATTATAGCGTTTCTTTCTTAAATACATTATATTGCTTTAGATAAGTTTAGAAGATGTGTCCTGATCTTTTACTTTTGTTGTTATGCATAAAAACTGAACTGAAGGTAACACATTTTACTGTTTGTTTCAGTGAACTGTGATGATCCTAAAGTGAACATTATTGAAACAGATCCACCTCTGGATCCCATCTCCAAGACCATCATATCAAACCAGGATAAAGATGTGCAGCTAAGCTGTGTAGTGGAGAACAAACCTTTGGATGTTGATGTGAGTCAACTTTATACAACAAACTCGTAGAGCAAACATTGCACCTTTATATAGTTAACATATAGATGGATATTTTTTTTTGAATGTTTGAATATTTTTAATAAGTAAGAAATTAAGAAATTTAAATATTTATGAATAAAAACTTAGTGCTTCAAACCCAGAGATGTGGCTTTAAGAAAACTAACACATAATGCTTTGTGTATTCTTTTTTTTTTTTTTTTGAAGAGGTATTTGATTTTTAGTGTGTGTGTGTGTTACTTTAAGCGTGTGTGAATTTTATGAAAGAAAAGTATGCTGTTGTGAATTAGGGTGTCAGAAACCACAAATTGTTGGTCCATTCAAATGCTGCTTTTATGGTGGTCCAGTGATTAGCAGTCAAGGATATCTTCATTACATAGGCTGAAAAAAGAAAGGACCCTGAATCAAAATATTGACCCATGTGGATTGTTTTTTTATTTGTAAATAAGAAGTCAATACAGAGCTTAGAAAAATTCTTTTGAGAATTACTTTATAATTGTTACAGTAATATCCTGTCAATTAAAAGATTCAAGACTTTAAAGTATTAAAGTATTTTTTTTTTTTGCTTATTAAACAGGTGCAATGGGAATATCAGACCAAAAACTCCAATGCAACTCTTGTACCCATTTCTACTGGCACTAGATCCTATGATGCTTTTAGGTGGGCCATAGACAACCCGTCCCCCACAACATGGCGTCTTAGGATTCAGAACGTGCAGTTGACAGACGAGGGAATATACAGGTGTAAAGTTCAAGTCCAGTCACAGAATTACGTGAAAATGGAAAGAGAACTTCGTGTTGTCAGTGAGTTCATTATTTGTGGGAGCCTCAAACTGTAACAAAGTATCATGATTTGATCTAATAATAATATACAATATTTGGCTGTATCAGTTAACTTCCAATGTCTATAAGTCTTGTGATAATTAGAACTGTTTCGCCAAATGTTTTTTTTTTTTTTAACACTTCTTCATTTTGACTTTGTCAAGAACTCAGTATTTTTTAATGGTAGCTAGCCATATAGAGTTATGTTCCTATCTATAGATTAACCACTGCTAGCTTACAAGCCCTGTGTCATTTAAAATGGCACCAGGATACACATTTGAGACCAAAACAAAATCCACTGCCAAGGACAGATGTAGACGGCAAAAAGAAAATCTAAATTGACTGCTGTTGGAAAATGGTTATGTCTGTGCTGGATGTTGCAAAAAATAATGGGGCTGCGTAGCCATGGGAAATACTGCATTCCTGTAGATCTTTAGACTTAAAGATAAGCCTTATTATATAGAGTATAATGTGGAGATTGAAAAAAAAATCTTTTGTGAATTTCCTTCAAGATAATATTTTAAATATATTGAAATTAATTAAATGTAATGAAAAGTAGTTACCACATGTCCTTCAAGAGTGCATTCTTTATCAAGAGGCCCAAACAAGACACTGGCCCCAAAACACCCCAGTAGAAGAAAACTATATGGAAAGCTCCCTGATTTGGTAACCACTGCGCAGTTCATCTCATATATTGGTCTTCTCATCTGAATGCTCCAACATAAAAGTGAGAATGAGGAAGCAGACCAAGATAAAATAGTCACTAATAACTGCATTTTCTTTCATTGAGAAAATATGAACCATAGTCATTCTACAACTAAAAAAAAGGCCAACAACAATTCAACTTTAACAAAAATTTATTTCCATTCTACAGTGAAGCCCCAGATATCTGATCTGGACACTAGTAATGACATGACCAAAAATGCAGATGACCCAGCCAAGCTGGAATGTTTTGCTACTGGTATACCTAAGCCTTTAATCAAGTGGACCAGGATGGCTGGCGAGCTCTTACCTAATGGAGGTAAAGAGTTTCAGGTATGTGAAATCCATTTTTTTTAGAAGTAAGACCATAAAGTATATCTCTTGTTAAACTTGCTAACAATAAATTGTAGAGAAATTCATTTATCCTTACTGAAGTAGTATGTTATTCATTATCTGTTGATCAGGATTGGTATTGCATTTTTTAAAATTTAACACACATTTTTTTTAACCCATTAGCTCCTTCTGTAGTTGGAAACGTTTTCCTGCTTTTGTCCTAAACCTTTGTAGAATGTTTCTAAAATCCCCTATTCAATATACTTGCTTTAAACTTTTTTAAAAGAAGATTTCTTCTAGTATCGTTGCAAGCGTGATTACAAATCATTGTCGAGTTACAGATTCTATTTTTAATAAAATCTGAAAGATTTTTATATCTTAAATAATTTTTCAAACGAACAAGCCCATAGCCCCAATGTATAAGCTCCAACATGGTAAAATGGGTATTTTTAAGCTTATTTATATTCTAATGGTATTAAAAGTATATATTTTATGAAACTAGTTATATTGTTCTATTTTTTAAAGTTGTTTGTTTGTTTACATGTATTAGATCTTAAATTTGATTTTTTTTTTTTTCAAAATAAATATTTTTTTAGGATTTTTTAAATTCTGGGTTATCTCTCTTTGCTTAGGGCCTTGGAAGGGTTTTTCCTAATTGGAAATAGGAGCTATTGGGTTATAATAAGGGAAGATGAAAGTGTTATTTTTAGAGCACAAATATTTCTTTTATTGTAGCTAGGTTATTTTGTTTTGGATTTGAATTTTTTAAAATGTAAACTATTACATTTTTTGTGGCCACTCTGTTTAGAAAACTTTGTGGCTTGTGCAATGATTTCTTCAATTTATATTGAACTGTTTTAACCTATGTCATTGCAGGGAAATGTTTTGACTATTGACCGTATCCAGTCTAGTCATGGTGGTGTCTACAACTGTTTTGCAGAGAATTCTGCTGGGACAGACTTCCGACAAATTAGGATCACAGTTAACTGTAAGACCTTCTAGTGTTATTATATTAGTAGCATAAAGACAAATGTGAAATGAATGCTGAAACAAATTTATAAAGTTAATTGTTTATTGGCCTCCTTCAGTCATAACAACTATGGTTCATCTTGGTTTCTACAGGAATTATTAATGGTTGGAATGATGTTGCCCACACAGCAGTTCCCCCCACCCCCTCTCTCTCTCTCTCTACATAGCTGAATTATATGTTACATACAAGATGACAGCTCTAAAATATAATATTTTTCAAGCCTAAAGCACAAAACACAAGCACAGGTTCAAACAAATGAGCGACATATCTACCGGCAAGTGCATGAACATTTACACTCTCCCCCCATCTCACGCTCTACAAAAAAAAAAATCTTCCATTTAGGTAATTAATGTTGATTATTTCTTTTCATGCCACCCAGAGATCAAGCACTTAAGCCCCACACACACATCACACAGACAATCAAAAATTGTATGTAAGTCCAACACAACTGTGAAAACAGAAGGTTTGTCAAAGACCATTTCCCTTATTAAAAAAAATATTGTATTCTAGTGTTTATGTAACATTTTTACTGTATTTATAATTGATGTGTATCAATAATACGCTGTAAAGTAAAGTATCTGTATCCCTTTCAGGCTCTTGACATTTATTGAGTAGACAATGCAAAGGTCGTCTGTTTTTATACCTGACAGTTAATGAGGGTTGCATGTGGCCAGCTAAACAAACAATTGCATTTACTTTTCCCCAACTGATGTTAGGTTTTCATTATGTTTGTAAAATGTTTTACATGTTTCGGATGTTCCTTCAGAGTTGAAGATAATTACTTCCTAGTCCAAACCTCCCGCAGGACAACGGGGGATGGGAGTTGGCAGGGTTTGAACCCTGGACCATCGATAAATCTGATCGACAGTCCAGCGCGCAAACCGCACGAAAAGGCAGCCATCTTATAGCTGGAAGGACTTGGGGGGGGGGGGGGGGGGCCTAATAATTTTGATTTTCAAAATCCTAGTCTTCACAGAAATATTCTAGCCCAAGACCACTCATTTCAGAAGCCAAGCACTCAACCACTCGCCGCTCAGTAAATAGGAGAAAATTGTGTGTCAGGTTATGTTTTAGTGGTGTTGAATTTATCTTTATTTGTAATAATAAAATGTATCTGCTTCAAAATGAAATAAGCACAACCAAGAATAGAAGTTCAAATACTTTTAACCAAAAATAAAATTTAAAAAATTAACATATACATTAGAATCTTAATATTAAAATAGCAAAACACAAAAAAAAATTGATTGATCAAGTCTAGCTGGTAATATGATTATGACTTAGGTTTACTTTTTCTTTTTATAGTTTCATCCCTTTATCCTTCTTTTGCATTATTTTTTGTGACACTCTGGTGACGTGACAAGAATATCCCTACCCATTCTTATTTGAAAATGAGGCGCCACCACCTTCAAGAAGTTTAATTTCCACAACACTAAGCCCCTTTGCTTTTACTGTAGTCTGTTACATTCTGAATTTGAAATAAATTCTATCATTATTTAAATTTTATCTTGCAGTTCGCCCTGAAGTGTACACTGGCTCACCAATTGTGAAACAAGCCATTGGGTACAACAAGGCTCTTGTTTGTAACATCAAAGGTTATCCTGCCCCTGCTCCTGAACAGATAGCCTGGTCCAAAGAAGGCAGACCCGTTTTTTCTACTAGCAGGTTTGTTTTCTACCCATAAACTCCTCATAGACTGAAGTGTTTTGTTTTTGAAGTTTCTTGTGATTTCTCCTGACTTATTTATTTCACTCAAGGGATGCAAACTTCATTTTGATAAATACTAAATAAATATTAATCTACATTAATGGCCCTGTTCTTTATAAATTGTAATTAAAGCTTGTTAAATGTTTAAAAGGAAGGAGATGATTAACACTTTTATTAAGAAAAATAATTCTTTTCTTGTAAAAAAATGTTCCAGAACTGAGATCCGTAACATACCGGGTGCTTCTAATAGAATCACTAGTATCTTGGTTGTAAGGAACATCCAGCAGTCTGACTTTGGAAGGTATCAGTGTTCTGCTGAAAATGAAAAGGGATCAAGATATGTAACTATGGAACTACAATGTAAGTCAAAGTCTTTTATGTCATTGTTGTTAACACTTTCATGGATAATGGAGTGTTTGTTTCATCAGGCATTCATTTTGTTATAAACCTTTTTTTTTTTTTATTCTTTAAGGTATTTTATAAGATAAGAAAATGTACCCCTTTCAGACCTTGTGATCTATGGGGCAGACGATGTTACGGTCATCTGTTTCTGTCATCTATGGTTAATGGGGTTGTCCTGTGGCTAGAACAATGACCGTGGTTACATTTCCCCATTAAGTGTCAGTTACTCATTAGAGTTGGATGAACTATGATTTGCCCTAAAATTATCAAAACTCAAAATCTCAGACACCCCTTGGTTCTGAAGCCAAGCACTTTACCACTCCGTCACCACACCCCCTAATGTTACCAAAGGAACAACTAAATTAAATAAGGTTTTAAATTATCAAAGTAGTTCTTCTCCATAGAAATGTAATAAACTAGTATGGACAGATTGGGGAGCCTTTAAGCTAAACATATATGTCTATTTCAATATCTCAGGCTTTAGTTCTTATAGTTCAAAGTAAATATTTGATTCTTGTACACATACAATACAATAATCACAAAAATGTATCACCTCAAAAAAGAAATTCTAAACATTAACTTTAGGGTCCCAAACTATTTTCCTTCCAATTTTGAAATACTTATTATGTGATTGTGGTTTCATGGTTGTTAGGTCAAAGCTCCAGGTAGTCCAACTTAACTGCTATGGGCTTGTGATTTTATCAATATTGAACTTGCCTGAAACTAAATTAAAATGAACTAAACTTGTATTGACTGCATATATACAGCTTTTGTCCTTGTTGTAGATGTATGTAGAAACTCAAGATATCAAGCGCTTTAAACTAAATACAACTCACTTCTATAATAATCACACATTCTTAGGTCTCCCAGTGACTTCCTCTTCCTCCTTAACTAACTTTCATCAGCTCTATTTATAACCTAATAGTCTTACTCAAGGTCACACCGGAATTCAACCAATACAAGAATGCACACACATACACTCAATAGAAATTTAAATTTGAATATTGTCTTTTTTTTTTATTATTTCAGCTTCTCCTGTTCCCACGGCAGACCGCACAGGAAGTATCAGAAATGGTGTCACCTTCTTGTCGTTCAATTTAGCCACTGTGTTTATGTTAGTAACTGTCATCCTGTTACACAATGTCCAATTACACAGATAGAATGTTTGTTTTTGTACATTTTCCTTCCTCTCTCCCCGGCCCCCTCTATAATTTTTTTTCCAGTTCTGTCTTTAAACATTCTCATAATTATTGATTTATACTGACATTATTATTTTTGTGCGTAATTTTATTCGATGAATGATCAGCTGTTCCTTCACTTCAGGGAAACTTTGAGGGGGAGGGGGGGCTGTTGTTCTAGTTTACTATTTGACTTGTAGGTTGTAACTTAAATTATTTTTTTTTTATATTGAATTGAGTGTCTTAGTTAATCCAATCAACTTTTTTGAACATTAATTTTGAAGCTATAAAGCTGAGCAAAAGTATTTAAGTTCTGGTATTATTATTATTTCTTTTTCAAAAAACTACAAGGAAATTTGTAAAAATTTTAATAGTAAAATTAAGATATCAAGTAACCGTGAAATATAGATCTAATAGTTTGTATTTTGTAAGGATGGTCATGAAATGTTATAGAAGTCAAGAAAATCTGTTCTTTAGATGCAAGTAATGGTGTTAGCAAAGATCTCAGGATAACTGTGGTTTTCTTTTTCTCAATGTAAATGTTTACATTTTTTTTAAAACTTATAGCTTATAAAATATGACTTTTTAATTTATAAACAATTGCTTTAGCCAAACTTAAAAAAAAATAATAATAATAATACATTTAACAATTTTTTTTCAGAGAACACCTTTTTTTTTTTTACTTTGTGTTTAGCCCGACAATTTTGCTGTGAATAGCTCTGGGAGATTTTATTATTAGACTATATTTTTTGAAACTCCTTGTACACTTTTCATTTGTCTTGCACATGTCCAAGTGAACTGCTCATTCTTGTGTGTGGAAATGGATTATTAGTTGTGTGTGTGTTGCATGTGTATGTGTACATGCCTGTGACCATTATGTACATAATTACATATATATATTACTGTCTAGTTATAGATTTTAAACTTGTTTCATCAAAACTGACCATCTTGTGTGTAAATATTTTACTTTGAACACATTCCAACTCAAGTCAGCAGCTATTTTTTAAAATTATCATTGAGATTGTTATTTACTTCTCTCTACACATTTCTGAGATAGGCTAACTTTGTTTCATATTTATCTATTCTTTAGGGATAGAATTGAATGTGTTTTTTTTTTGTTCTTGAATATCTTTTGCTATTAATCAAATTCCATGATACCCTAGGACCATTCTAATATACTATTAAAATGCAATTGTTATATGCAAAATTTCCTTAAATTTTTTTATATTATTTATATATCATTTCAGATTTAAACATTTCCATATTTTATAAAATAAGTGAGCAGCAGGTTTGTGTTATTCTTAAATAGATTTTTGTTTGATGAATTCTTCTTTGTCTTGTTTTTCAATTACATTCCTTTTTATATACTTTGCATAATCTATACCAGTGCCAGGTTGCAGTACTAAGTCTTTAAAATAGACCATATTTTTATGAATTCTAAATTTAATGTATGTTATATACAAAAGAAAATGTTTCAAGCAGATTTTAGTTTAACCATCATGTCAAGGCTCTGAAAATTCTAAATTTAATGTATGTTATGTACAAAAGAAAATGTTTCAAGCAGATTTTAGTTTAACCATCATTTCAAGGCTCTGAAATGGAATTTAATGAAATAAGTTGTTATACTATGATAACAAGGATGTCACAAAGAATTTTGGCTTGTAATAAAGAGTCTAGGTTTATTTTTGAGTGGCCCAAGAGCTTAAATAAGTTGTATGTATATAGTATAAGATATCAGTTTATATGAATGTTTAAGATTTGTATACATAAAAGGATGAGAATATTTTTGTTAGCTCTACTGTTAACATGTTTATTATGGTACTATTATATCTAATTTTTTAAAATAAAAATAAACTTATAAAAAACATGTCTTGTATTTTGTGAATTTATAACTACCTTGTTTCCTGCTCCCCACAAAGATCCTAGCTTTGAGTTTATCAGACAACACTGTAATAAAACTTCCCTGATAACAATCTTGGATTACATATAATGGACACACCATATTTTACACATTTAAACATTCAGCCATTATTCTAAGCCAAAGTGGAGAGATTGCAGGGTTTTCAATGGTTCTAGATCTATTAGTTATATGTTGCAATTAGCCCTTAGAGGATAACTTGGGAGGATTCATTTGTACTGTACATTGCATGACCAAGCCAATGATGTTGTCTGAGGGTGGTGAATGTTAAATTTAATATTAAATTATGGTTTTTAACCAGTGCTAATAGCGCTATAGTCCAATCTCATTTTTGAACCAGTGTGGGGGGGGGGGGGGTATCTGGGAGTAGGTTTTCCGTGCTGCCTTTAGGCGCTCAGTAAACACAACTAGTTAGGTGTTGAACCTCGAGCCCCCTTCATAGATATCCAAGCCAAGTTCAAGCGTACTTTGACCTCTCGACCACGCTTACCCTTCTGGGAAGACTCATACGAGCAAGCTATCTCAGCATTGTCTTTAGTCTGTCTTGCCAACTTAGTGGAGGTACAAGGAAATCTGTTTAGTGCCATCTACACAATGTGGATCTAAAAGCAGTGGAGATGTGAATGTTTGGGAAGACAGCTTTAGGCCTACCATGTGGAGAGGAGAAGCAGCAAGACAAGCAAATCATCTCAGCAGACAAAGAAAACTTAGGTAATGTATAAAGAATGGCACATGTTCTTATTTCACTTCAGGAATGCAGACAGAATCTCTCTACAGAATAGGGCTATACAGCCACATTAAGAAATGAGCCATAGCAGTCTGACAACTGAAGACAATCAACATTGCAAGATCTCACCACATCCCAACTCAAATGAAATGATCATACCAGAAAGTATTTATCAAACTTGTTAATTAAATCCCCATTGAAAAGTTGCCACTTATTAAAACATACAAAAAACTCATAACAAATTGTATCAAGGCAGAATTAGTTTATTAAATCAAAGGTAGGGCAATCATGTACAAAGTGGATAACTTGGACTGTACTGGTATATTTAAAAAGTACATTCAATGGTTACTGTGTCATATCCTGGGTTGTTGTTTTTCAGTTCTTTTTATAAATGCCTCTTGGTTATTACATCAACTATTACTAAAATGTCAGTTGACAATTTTGTCATTTTGAACAATGAAAATAAACCAGAAATAGTAGGTTTTTTTTTTTATTCATTTGATTTATTTTCTGGAATAAAAAGAACTGCCTAAATAGGATTCCCATGTTAACAGAACTATTTCACTAACATTCACAGCCCCAACTTTCTAAGTAAAGACTAATGTCATCATAGGGATAAATACACATGATCATGAATTAATGATTTAAAAAATAAGCATGCACATTGCCAGAAATTGTTGTCCTACAAAGCTCTGACCAGTAATTGCAGTTTCTTTATCTAGAAGTTTTACTCTAATTAAGTTAGAGTATGGCATATAATTTAATTAACTAATTAAATGAACACTATTTCTATTGCATGCTTTCACTTCTACAAGTGTAGATGTAGCTTATCTTCTTATCTTATAAATTACAGACATTATTTCAAAACAGACGATCATAACCTCCTACTCATTTCCTTTGTCAATCTAGTCATGCATGTTAATTAAATATTTAAACTCTGCTTAGTCATTGGTTTTCCTGGCTGATTCAGGCAACCATGCTCCAAAAGCACTAAACACCATACTTGTAAGAATTTGTCCTAGCATAAACTTTTTTTTTCATGAAGAACTAGTTTTATTAGATAGATATTTATCATTGGCTCTTACCAACTTGACATAAAATATATAAATACACATAGATATTGAAATTTACAGAAACAGCATTAAAACCAAAACTGAATGTGTATTATTCATAAATTTTTTTTTGTCTGCTTTTAATTTATTTTACGCAATTTTAAACTAAATAACTTCAATGTGCCTTATAAACTTTTTTTTTCATGAAGAACTAGTTTTATTAGATAGATATCTATCATTGGCTCTTTACAACTTGACATAAAATATATAAATGCACATAGATATTGAAATTTACAGAAACAGCATTAAAACCAAAACTGAATGTGTATTATTCATACATTTTTTTTTTGTCTGCTTTTAATTTATTTTACGCAATTTTAAACTAAATAACTTCAATAACCCATTCGTAATGAAAAAAAAATTCTAGGGAAGGTCTGGGGTGTAAGCCATATTTAAACTTTTTTTTCTGATATAATTTCTTTTTTTTTTCTCTTTTAAATTGCTTTCGTTTAGTACATCTGTCATGCTAATGCAAGCCTAGTGCCCTATGGTCCAATCTCTTTTGTGAACTAGCCTGTGTGTAAAGGGGTATCTGGGAGAACATTGCCGTGCCACCTTTAGGCACTGGGCAAACACAATTCAACTCAGGATAGTTAGCCAAGCAGTATATGCCTCTCCGCCACACACCCTAACTCATTCTCCCCAATTCAGATTTATTTGATCTGGTTTCAGAATCAAAGAAAAGAATTTAAAAATGAGGCAAGGAAATTATTTTCTGTTCACTGCAGATTGACAGAATAGCAAAGCAAGTCAAATAAGCAACATCAGAACTTCAAGTCAGAGAAAATAGCCTAATTTGATAAGCCACATTTTAGGTGACACAAAACAAACTATAAACTTGTATAGATATTTCTCTAACATCTTTAAACAACTTTACTCCAATGATTATGTATAAAACTAATTTTAATTTTCTACTCCAAATAAATATCAAAAGGCTCAAAATGTTTCTCAACTGCATATTGTTGGAATAATCAATACAGGTACACAGGATTTAAGTACATTTCTAATAATCCAAACCAGTGGTTAAGATCTCATTGACTATCCAAGCCTTTTTATCCAGCAGCAGACAACAGATGAAAAGTCCCCAAGGTTACAATATGAGATTTTGAACATTGCTTTCCTAAGGTTATGAACACACAGGATGAGAACCTCCCAATTGAAACACGATTCTATCTTAAATGATTGTTTTGGTTCACACAAACATTACACCTTAAAAGTAAGAGGTTATAATAGAAAGATATAAAAAGGACAATCTTTCACACACATAAAAAAAAAATAATTTTAGAAACCAAGATTCTAAATGAAGTCACAAGACTAGACTACTTAAGAATGAACATTGTGGCATGAGTGCCTATAACATAGATAACTATAAGTTGCTATCAACATTCATCACTATAAAAAAAAAAAAAAGCATTTTAGTATCAAAATTAAAAGCCCATAAATGAAAATTAATTAATACACAGATTGAAGAGATTTCTTTTCTGATAAGTTTACTAAAAGTAATTAACTTTAAAAGTTCATATTCAATGAAAATACATCACACAACCTCATAGCAGAAGCATCAGTTGTTTTAAGCATGAATCAGCAAATACTTAGACATAATAAACAAAGCAATACTTTTAAGACAATATTCCTCATGGCTTTAAGTATACACCAAACAAAAAAAAATTGACAATACACATAAAGACATTTTATATTCTCAATTAAAAGCTTGCCTTTCTTAAGATCTAAGTCAGAAAACAATCCCTTGCATCTTGATTGGTTAGGCACTTGATCACAAATACCCCATGTAACTATGATCAACTTTTTTTTAATTGACGATGATCTAAGAATGTGTAGTTATTTTCATTTGTTAATTCTAGTCACTTATGAGCACTCAAGTCAAAATAGCTTTAATATTATTTAATATTTGGAATGAAAAAAAAAATCTAAAATTCTATTGGTAACAGAAACCAGTCTAATAAGCTTTTTCACTGTTGATGTTCCAATTTATTGTGTTCTAAACTGCTAAACTATTACAATGGTTTCAGGGAACACTTGTACTTTATAAGATATTTTATTCAATACAAAAAAGTACAGAGAAGACTGCTGCATTGACATTGAATGGGGAGATAGCAGAATTCATGCCCAAACACTCATTTGTCCCTTGACTATCACCGTAGAGTGCTTGACAGTTCGCATTACAATATTCCCAACATAAGTTACAGACAGATGACATCCAAAAATAATAATTGCTAACAAATTCTTATAGACATTAGCACAGTATTTATTTCTTTTTAGCACCATTGACAAACATAAATAAAACAGCTTGCACAGTTCTTAGCTCCCTTGTTTAACATCTATAAAACATAATGAATGAATGTCCCCATACATATTACTTTTCTATTGGTTTCATGAAATAATGTCTAAGCATTAGCAAAAAATGTTTACAATGAAGCTTTAACTCAAGACAGTGAAAGAAGATTCTATCAACAAAATGTCTTAGAAAATTATAAGGACGTCATTGTCTAGGTTATTGAACATATCTCTCAATGCAACACAAGACTACCAATAGTCATGGTGACTACTCTAGTGTAAAAATTTATCAAGATGACACATAAAGATCAACTGTATTTTTAACCAAAAAAAAAATAAATTTTGTGCCAATTATCTATCATAAGGATAGAGATGTGAGGTTTGGGGGACATGTCCTATAGGTAGGAGTAAGATGGAGGCAAAAAAGAAAAACACAAATAAGAATGTCCTTGTATAACCAGGCACTGTTGTCATACACAACAGAAGCAGGAAGAAGGGTGAAAATGCGATCGCCGCTGTGTATCAAGGATTGGCCTCTTTAGTCACACAAGAAGTTGCAAAGGGAAAAGATCGTCTCTCGAGATGTAAAAAAAAAAAAAATGCCATGCACCTACATGAAGGACCTCAGTGCAGTGGCACCAGCTTGGAAGAGGCTGTAGACATTGCTGGTGACTGAATTCTACAGATGAGATTTTCACCCAATGTGCCAGACTACGAGGGATGAATCTTAGTCTAAATCTATCTATTTTTGTTATTAACATATTCAAAAATATATCTTCTATTTCTGTAGCTATCTTGTTTGTATGGACTGGATGAAACTAACACCTTGTAATACAATTAGATATAAATACAAAAATCAATGCATTGGATAAAAGGAAAAACGTGTACTCAATACAAAAAAAACAAGATTATTTTGGCCAATAAAACATAAATACATCAATACTAGTGCAGATGTAATCCAACGAAACTGATACAACTCAAACAGAAGACTGGACAGAATACATATCTCAGATTTAATTTAAATATCATAGTCGTACAGAAGTCTGTACCTTGGATTAACCAACATTGAATGGACAGCATACACAATGGAAACAAGTGTTGTACCAGTGTTGGTACAATGGATTACTTTACTTCCACAAGCTTCACACTCTGAGATTTAATTTTAAGTTTTAAAATATTCAAAACCTTGTAAACAAAATAAAGTCAAAAGGGTGATGGGGAATTATGGGAGCAGGGTCTCTTGATTGTTTTATGCAAACACAAATAAATTTTGCAGAAGATTATTTGAAAATGAGCAATGAAAAAAAAAAAGGCTAAATAAATAAAAATCATTTGTAACTACAACTACAAGTAATAGTTGTTTGTTTAAAAATTGGAAACTATTTTATTTTTTTAATTTTATTTTTGCTTTAAAAAAAACAACAACTATGGGTAAAAAAAATATCACAGAATATATCTGAAAATGTTCATTGCTTTTCCTTTAATTTAGGAAACAATTGTATAACTTCGTTTCAGTCATAATATAACTTGAACAGCACAGCATACTTCTTTTTGGCCACTTCCAATGATAGAAAACAAGAAAGCCTTTACCTAAATGACACCTCCTATTCTTTAACCCTTAAAGTGCTGAGCAAAATGGAATTACACTTCTGATGTTTAGAGGCCAAACTGCCACATGCGTTTTAAGGGTTAATATACAAAAACACGTCAAATAATGGCATTTAAATGAAAAAGTTTTCAAGTTTGAATTGAAAGAGAATGAAAGAAACATCCTATGTTTAAATGTACTTTAAGTTGACCAATTTCAGTTCAGTTCTCTCATGATGTAATACTTGCATGCTAATACTATCACATTCTCTTCAAGTAAAAGTTCTAATATATTAAAAAACAATTAGTAACAAAATAATTAGCTAAAAGCATAGTTGTTTATATAAAATAAATTGTCTATCTACAAAACTAATGTACATTAGCCATAATGAGCTTCAAGTTTTAAATTAAATGCTGAAATATTGTTTTTTTTTTAAAATCAGTTCTTGAGAAAGGAACAATTGTACACATATGTAGGCATTAAATTCTAAACTTCAGTGGTTTGATCTGGATGACTGGATCATTAAGATGACTCTTTACCAACTCTTTTCTTTCTCACTGTGAAGTAAATGAGACAAATTATTAAGTCAAACAAATGTTCAACACAATCTTAAGTTGTCCAAGCTTTTATGGCATGGTGCTACATAAATTTTGGACAGGCACGTCTGGGGCTACACCACACAAAAAAATTAATAATTTAAGTCTGGTGCTTCATTGTACATTTTGGGCAGAAGTTCTGAGGGGCTGGTTCATGGCCCACTGGCTGCAGTTTTGGGATCAATAACTGTTCTTTAATTAACTGAATTGATCAGTTTTATGTAACTGTATATTAGTTATGTTTTCATGACCTTAAAGTGCAAGGGGTCTAAAGATGAAAGAAAGTGTTTTATTGTAGGCAATGTAACCTTAGAACTTTTTTTTCATTTTTGATGAAAAGTCATGTACCAAATTAACAAACTAAGCCCTTCATCTGCAGTGAAGTTGAATGAAAGTTCATGTTCTTCCGTTCATGAAAATGAACTTTTCAATAAAACAACACTAAATACATAGAATAAATCAGCTATGTTGAACTCAAAGAGCTAGTATTAAAGCCAAGTTTGTACCAATATGAACAAGTTATAAACTATTCCTACTATTCCTAGTCAAGTGTTACTGCTTCACATCTATGGTCATTTACTGTTTGTGGGCTGTTTCCAGCTTTTTATTTTTTAATTGCTTAGTAGCTTCTGTATTAGATTGTAACCACAGAGGGTTATATTCCAATTATTTTCTCATTATTTAATAATAAAAAAGAAATACTAAAGAGGAGAAGCTCTATACAGTAAGATTTGTTTAATACTTTTCCCCTTCTAGTGTGGAAGATTTTCTGGCTGATTTGGAATTCAGTTATGAATAAAATTCATTGTTATTTTCTTAAGACACTAATATGACTTCTATATCAATTGTTTTGTTGGTAAGCACAAAGAATTTCAAAAATGTGAAATATGCTAGCACAAGGCAGGCCCTGGAAGAGGTAAGTCATCAGTGATGCTGGGGATACTGGAAAGACATGGGAGGAGATATAGAAAGCTGCTCAAAATCCAGTTTGGCGGACAGGTTGTGGCCCTAAGCTCCCCCGGGAGTTCACAGGATTAGGTAAGTCATAGAATGGCAAGTTGTTTACTAGTAATTACTTTAGAGAGAAAGCCGTTGTATTTTATGTTAATTAGCACTTACAAGCATCAAGATTTTCTTTTAGTTTGTCATTAACTTTAATCCTGGCCACTGGGAATTCAAAATGGATGCCGAGACGTAATAATTTACTATTTTCTTTCACCAGTTTGGCGATTTCCATTTCCACTTTATTGCCAAGTACTTCTGGTTTCTGTCAAAGAAAGATCATAGTATAATTAGCACAGAAAGTACATTTTAGAGAACAAAATTAGGAAAATTACATTTTAAACACAAATGTGAACAAACAATGCTTTGCGATTGTGCACCAGTAAATAAACAAACTGTAGTAAAATAATTAAAAAAATAAGTAAAATTACCCCTTTCAGATCTATAGGTCAAACAATGTAAATGTCATCTGTTTCTGAGGCCAATGGTTAAGAGGATGTCATATGAACAGCACAACAACCAACCAACTTTACTTTCTCCAACTAAAGTAAGTTACCCATTAGTTAGGGTGGACTCAGGGATTTAAAAAGACTTGATTTGTTTTTTCAAAAGTTATATTGAGGTAATTATTTGTATTTTAAAACAAATTTTGCAAAACTTGATAGTTTTTTTTTAAACACACATTTATTTAAAGACTAAAGTGTCGATGTAAATGAGAAGAAACCTTAAATGCGATGAAATACGAGAATGTGACCTTTCAGCTCATCTATGTATTTTTTAAAAATAGCTTGTACAATTTCATAAGAGTCAAAAATAGAGTTTCCTGACCTGGTTAGCAACTCTCAACTCTAGTAACGACTGTGTGACATTGGCTGCCTTCAGGAGTTCCACAATGCCCTCTCCTGAGATGAAGTTAGATTCCACATTTACTGTCTTTAGTGTGGTGTTCACACGCAGAGATTCACTCAGAGCCTTCAAACAGAAACATTCAACAATTAAAACTTCATAATTAGTTTTCAAACATTCAACAAGTATTGCTGTTATTAACATTTGAAACAGAACAAAAACATTCAACAAAATTAACAGCGTTATAACATTTCAAAGAGAACAAAAACATTCAACAAAATTAACAGTGTTATAACATTTGTAACAGAACAAAAACATTCAACAAAATTAACAGTGTTATAACATTTCAAACAGAACAAAAACATTCAACAAAGTTAAGAGTGTTGAAACATTTGAAACAGAGCAGAAACATTCAACAAAATTAACATTGCTATAACATTTCAAACAGAGCAGAAACATTCAACAAAATTAGCATTGCTATAACATTTCAAACAGAGCAGAAACATGCAACAAAATTAACATCGCTATAACATTTCAAACAGAGCAGAAACATTTCCTATCTAATATAATAATGATGTTACTTCAAAAAAGAAGATGATTATGTCCTACACGTCATGCATATTAACCATTGACTAAAATTCTGCCAAGTCACTGGTTTTCCTGGCTAGCTTAGGCAACCCATTCCATGCTCTAATAGCACAGTTTAACATTGTTACTCTATAAGATAATAATGAGAAACATTTTTAATGCACAGTACCAGAATTGAAATCATTTTATATCTAAAACATTTTGAACTTTCAGGCAACAACTGCTGAAATTAGAGTTTGCAAATTTTAATCCCAAATAAAAGTTTAGTAGAAATAAATTCATACAATGTACCTTGGCCACCCTGTCTGTGGCCCCAACACTGGCCATATCAAAGCGGACACACACTATGTTTTCTTTCAATGCCTCACAGACCTCAATCAATCTCTCTATTGAGATGTTCTGTAACCAAAAAAAAATAAATTTAGTTACATGTTTTAGTATCACAAATATAAGTTAGTAATGTCTTGTACAATTGAGAGGAAAAAGAAAGTTAGGGAAAGTAAAAAGATCTAGGGTTTTTTTTTTCTTTCCATCTTCTACCTTGCTGCCTTTCAACTTCTAATACATGACGTCGGCAAGCAGACCCAGAGAAATCAGAAGGGGGAGACTAACAAGACTCTTTTTCCAAGGACCCTACTAATGGAGGACCTCTTTATGATTTTTTTTTTTAATTCATCTTGTGTATACCTAATGGAAGGTATGTGGGAGAAGAAAGAGGGGTCCACAGTTGTGGTTGGGGCCTGGTTGAAGCAATCTCCAAAGTCTGTGAAACCATAGGTCAATGGATGAGATTTCTCCTAAAGCCAAGGAATAAGCCAGATACTCTTGTCCCCTTGGTCTGAAGTATTTGGCACAGTTATCAGGATCTACATTAACATCGTGAATATTTCCGTTGCTTGGCCCCTTACAGTTGAAGCCTTCTTTCACATTTCCTGCACAAGCAAAAGTTTCAGAGAAGTCTTTTTTTTTTATCTTGCTGCCCATGTACACTGACTCCATTCCAAAGTGTTTGACACTAATCCAGTCACAAGCCCGAAACTGTTCAGGGTAGAGATAGACAAATAAGCAATGATATTTTGTACACATCTGATCTTAAAAAAGAAAGTGACAAACCTTAATGTTGTTGAGATTTAAAGATTTGACAAATCTTAATGTTGTTGAGATTTAAAGATTTGACAAAACTTAATGTTGTTGAGATTTAAAGAATTGACAAAACTTAATGTTGTTGAGATTTAAAGATTTGACAAACCTTAATGTTGTTGAGATTTAAAGATTTGAGTTCTTTGTTGTTGTCTTTCAACTGTTTGATACTCTCTTCCACATCAGTCATGTTGGGAGCCTCATCAGGGATGATCTTCAGTTTCTGGGCTTGGGCGTAGCCTGGGAGAACCAAAATGTTTACAGGACCTCATCATGCTAATACTACCACAAACAACTGAGGTCTAAGTGTTCAATACAATTTATAATAGACTGTCTAAACCCAAACCACAATATCTTCAATTGGGCTTTACTTCTGAAAGATGAGATCAAGTTGATAAGACACGGAGGAAGGAAAGAAAATGTGGCAATATTATACGAGATTAATGAGTTCAATTAGAGTGATAGAGAGTAGCAAGGAATGAGAGGGTAGAAATGATAAAATCCACAGGCCTAATACTAGTATTAATATTAAATTATAGCTTTTATATAGCGCCACTTTCATGCTTATAGCATGCTCATAGCCCTTTGGTCCAATCTCATTTGTGGACAAATGGGGGGAGGGGGTATCTAGGAGTAGGTTTTTCCATGCTGCCATTAGGTGATCAGTAAATATAAACAATTTAATTTTCAATCAAGGTACAGGGGGCTATGTTGCATGTAAAACATAGATGTCAGCAATGAAGCTTTATTTTGCCTAAATTTGTTCTACATCTAGAAGTAAAATCTAAAAATAGATCTACATCTAGGTCTGGGTTTGTTTGTTTTTTTTTTGAGAAAAAAAGAAAGTTCCATAGCTAATTGAATATTGCGTGCCAGCAGATCAAACTTTTAAACTTAGTCTTTGACTTTGTTTTGTGTACTTATTATTAGTTTGTAGTTGTTCCAAAGCCGACAAAGTCTAGTAGACCAAAACTTGTATTTATTGTAGGTGAAAGAGAAAAATAAAAAGTCTGACACTGGCAATCAGAAAGACTGGCATTTACCAGCCAGGTTTTTTTTAAAATGTAATTTTGCAATCTTGCATCCATGTGTATGATAATTAAAATGTCTAGAAAATGTAAAGAAGAATTCAGTACTACCTGAGAAACCACCTTCATGTAATGGCCTGTCCTCTAGTGAAGCATAATACTGGGTCTGTGTCAACATACTGTGAAACCCAAGCACAGCTAGAAACAAATGGATATTGTTAGTACAGAACTTGAGAAACTGTCAACATTAAGATAATGGTCAACACTGGGCATTGGATCTGGAGTCTGGATTCAAACTCAAGCACCCTCAATAGGCTGCCAAGTGATTTTTGCCACTTAGCCACACATCCCACAAATTTACAATTCAAAGATTATTGATAATAAAAAATATAAAAATATGTTGTAAATACAAATATAATATAGATTTATATATTTTTCTGAAATATTTAATCTTGATTTAGGCCATCACTCTGAAACAAAGCCCAGCCTTTTCATAGAATCTATACTGTAAATTTTGTAACTACTAAAAATCCTCTCACCTGCCAAATCAACAAGTTCCTCCTCACTAGCCGCTGTCAATATCTCATCCCACTCAGTTTCAACAGCAACATCGTCTTCATTAATAGTTGTCTTCTCCTGTTCTTTAGGGACAAATTTTTTCCCTGCAGGGGTTATAAAGCACACAAAAAGTAATAGAAATTTGAAAACAGCTTTCTTTTCTTCTATAAACATAGTAAAACAAAAGCAAAACCTAAAATGTTTGAATGATTATTTGGAACTTTCTCAGGTTCTGCTAATTCTGCTAATGCCAATCTGCTAATTCTGCTAATGCCAATTCACTTTCAAATTAAATGTGGTCTTAGAAAGAGTTGTAATATATTAAATATTTTTCGTCAGTCATAAAAGATTATTTTGCTCTACTAGCCTAAATATCCTGCAGAATGGCACAGGATGATGACAAGCAAGATTCTAAATCCAAATCACTATGACAACAGTCTGAAGCACATACAACAGTGCCAGATACAAGCCATTTGAAAATATCTTGTGTAACAGATAAGACTATTCAGCAGCTTGAGCAGATTTGGCTAAGTAATATTAAAAAAAAAAAAAAACTAGTCTTTTTTATTTTTGATAGCTAGTTAAAATCAAGAGGGCAGTGCAACCTAGTATTTCAAGTAAAAAAACTAAACATAATAGAATTTAGAGTTCGAATTTCCAAAATGAATTGTTCTTTGCAAACAATGACCTTTATTTATATCTTTGTCTAGCAATGTCCTGACCATCACACGAAGATGACAACTACCAAGACATGATTGAAGACAAGAATGCATACACATAAAATAGAAATAGGCTGTTCAGACCTTTAGTTTCTTTGGTGAAAGGCACGCTGTTTTCCCAATCTTTCTCTTGTTTTGCCTTTTCCTCTAAAAAGTGAAGGAGCTTCTGTCGGTTGAAAGGACCTGTGGCCACCTTGGAGGTCTGGTCTCTGCTTCTTTGTGATGGTGGGAGCAAGGAATTCTAGAACAGATACAATCAACAATTAGCACTAATATAAAGTGATATAAGCATAAAAACAACTAAAAAAAATAATTTTCTGTACAATTATTCAGAGAAACACGGAAATTCAAAATTATAAAAGTAAAGCTCCTCTTTCAGACCTAGCAATCTATAGGGCAGATGATGTAAAGGTCATCTTTTCCTGTTGCCCACGGTTATTAAGGGTGTCATATGGCCAGCCCAATGACCAACTGCCTTTACTATTCCCCATCTAATGACAGGTACTCGTTAGAGCTGGGTGGACTCAGAGGTGCCCTAAAGATCCTGAAGTTAAAAATCCCAGTCTCACCAGGATTCAAACCCAGGACTCTGCCAAGTGCTTTACCACTCAGCCATCACTTGTCCAAATTCTAGTATTTTCTTTGTTCCTTTTGGGTAAGGGTGATGAAGTTATTTATAAGTTTTGTTATGAAGAGCCACAGAAATATACTTAAGTTTTAATTCATTTCGTCTTTACAATGTTAAAAAATAAAGCAATTTAGGTAAAAAGATATCGTGAATAATATCAAATGAGATCTTAGCATTAGTAATTGTTTTCGAAAAATTGGAATAAATTTAAACTTGGTTTGGTTTAAGGAACATTCACATAGAAAAAAAAAATTCCTTTTATAATTTTAGTTCTTATAGTTGTATTTCATTAATGACAATCAAATTTTTTGATTATTTATTTTAGAAATTATCATTGTTAACTGTTCTGTCATCTAATGGTCAATTTAATTTCAATGCACGAGAAAAATGTAGTTTTATATCTGAATCTTATTTTTAAAAAAAGATGGTTAGATTTAAATTATTTTAATAAGCTACTTTGTAGAAACCTACATCAGGATCGAAATCTCCATTGAGTTCTTCTATTTCCTCGGCTGTCAAGGCATTCAGCAAGTCATCCAAGTTCTCTAAACTGATGTCAGGAACATCCACACTGGCAGCTTTATTTAAGACACTCATTATGGTGACAGCACAATCCCTGAGAAAAGAAATAATATCAATACAGATATAATGCACTTTTTTACAATAATTACAAATCAACAAGACTATGATTATTCCTCACAATATCTGTTTATGTTCGACAGGTATGACTAGTTTAGGGACATCCCCTTCATGTCAGAGTCTTAGATTTCAAATCCTGTTTAAAATCACAACTATGAGTAGAAAGTATTTGCCTTAGGCCAGTGTTTCTCAAACTTCTAGCAGTGGCAACCCCCCCCCCCAACCCCAAAAAATTAGTTTTCATCCCCCTTATTAGCCTGGGACCTGGAGGAGCACAATAGACTCCTACAATGAAGTCTGGGAAGGTTTCAAGAATGAAATGAAAAAGAAAAGAATGTTAATTATAACATAATTTTATGGTTTCATTTTTCATTAATATTATCACTATATTAATAATTGAAATTTACAAAATATCTGATTTCACTAAACCTAGTTCAGAAACAATGCTTTGTACAGAATTTTTAGGTGTTTTGTATACAGAAAAGTTCTTCCTGAAGATAGAATTGAAGATGCAGAATTTTCCACTCCAACCAGTAAAAGAGTAAAAAAAGAATGTCAAGAAGGCTAATATTGAAATGTTTAATTGCAATCAGGGCACACTATTCATCCAAGTAAAAAAAATATCAAGGATCAAATTCTAATACTAATAATTAAGGATGCAGCATTGGCCAATAATAATATGCAAGGGACATTCGATGTACATATAGGGCATGTACATCTCTATAATGGGTGTAATCGTCATAAGATCTTCATGTTAAATAAAACATTTTGTCACACAAACTTTGACAGCGTCACAAGGTACAACAGTTGGAATAATTTTGACCTTTTTTATTAAAGAAAGTCTAGTAGAATCACATTAGAGAAGGCATAAAATGTCTTTTTCCAAAAGTTTTGAGTTGATATTGTTGTAGATACCTCACGCGAAAATACTATACATTTTCACAAGGTTCATCTTAGAAGACAAAACAAAGTCACTTAATTAAAATATATTAATGGTAATGTAATTTTACTAATATTTAAACATATAACACTGACAATTACAATGAAACTATAACTTCATGTCAGGGTGTAATGCCTCCTTGAGAGGAGGTTCCATAGTTAAAGAATCATTGCCTTAAGCTATATTTATAAAGTACACAAAATATTTTGTTTAAACTGTCAAAAGAGTTCTTTTTTTCTCTATATTTTTTATTATCTTCAAATACTTTGGCAATGTTCTTAAACACCCAAAATGAAGCTCAGTGTTTTAAATACATGTCACTCTGTACCACTAGTAAGTGCAATTGTACGAGTGCTATATGCAATGATTTTAATGTCAATAGCAATTACATATTAATGTGATTTTAAAACGTGAATGCAGCGTGCCCAAACCCACATTATAAACTCCAGATACCAGTCATATTTATAACCGGCATAACAACCAAGACTAATTGATGAGTACAGTAGTCTGGGAAATACACAGGCTTTTCCTGCATTTGAAGAATTGCTGGTTGGATATTGTTTCAACCTCTAGAGATTAACACATTTTTACATTTATTGATATCTGTCACACATCTTTTGGGTTATCACTTCTCAGGCTCTTCCCATAAAACTCAGAGTATATATATATATATGTGTATATAAAGTAAAGTTTCCCCTTTCGACCTTGCGATCTATGGGGCGGATGATGTTAAGGTCATCTGTTTCTTTGTATAACAGTTAACGAGCAGGGTGTTATGTGGCCAGCACAATGACCAACTGCCTTTACTTTCACCAAATAAAGTCAGGTACACATTAGAGTTGGGTGGACTCATAGACGCCCCCAAAAAAATCCCAAAATTCAATAAAGATTCGAACCCAGGACCTCAGGTTCAGAAGCCAAGTGCTTAACCACTCAGCCACCAAGCCCCACATAGAAAATTCTCATGAGATACACAAGTCTGTTCTGCACTGAGACCAAGTAAAAACTCACCAAAAACACTTTTCTCACTTTCTCTCTGGTTCAGAATTTTCCCCAGTGTTTCACAACAGATTTTGCTAAGTGACCCAATGTCACAACATGTCACAGATGAGTCTGTGACAAGATCATTGGTCATAGCTCTGTTGTTTCTAATAACTACTTCTTTTGTGAGTCATTGTGAACATAATATATGTGTATGCTTCTTTCTTAATTATGTAGAAGTACTAGTTAATACCATTTATTTAACTAACAAAGAAAAGCAGTAGCTTTTGATCTACAATTTGCTATTACTACAGTAAAGCAACCAGCATATAACCTGAGCTACATTAATCAACTCAGTACAGAAGTAAGAAAATAACCTATGCTATTACTACAATATTCAGCTCAGTAAAAAAAAAGTAGGCATATAGTCTGCATTATTACAATAATCCACTCAGTCATGAAGTAGGCATTTGGTCTATTAGATGCTGTAATCCATCCAGTTAAGTAGTAGAACTATGTTGTAGACTATGTGAAGTATTTTGAACCATTCACAAATCAAATTGTGGCAACAACAAAATCTCTTAGCATGGAAAGGAAAAAGAAAATAAAAAAAGATTTCTCTTTCTACTGACCTACTATATCTTGTATAAAAATATGTGTACATAACATAAAGACAGAAAGTAATGTACACCTAATTTGCTGGATTTCTATGTTGCTGTTCAATAAAAGTATCTAGCTAGTCAAGCATTTGGTATTCACTTTTCTCTAAATCTCAATTACTCCCACTTTGTCCTAAATAGTGGCAGAGGAAATGAAAGTCAAGTGAGGGGGAAGAGAGCCATGAATATTGCTCTTTAAAAAGGGAAAGGATATAAATAACGTCCAGGTGACAGCAAGCTTTGAAGACATGAATAGAATGAAATCTAGCAGTCAATATCAATGCAGTCAAGAGAACTGAGAGGGGGGATATGAATAATGTTTACCTAAAGTAATGAATACAGGGAAATGAAAGGCATGCATATTTGTATATTTTCATATGCTTAGATTTTTAATGACTTTGAGTTGAGGGGGGATGGCTAATGAACAACCAACAACCCCCTTTAGATTTGAAAAATAATATATATATACAAAGCATGTATTTGTACTTATATAATAGATTAAAGTGGATTTGGGCAGAATCCCATTGATTAAGATAATGTACATTAACTTGATCAATAAAACTATTACAACCATAATGTAGTAAACTAATATAGTGACCAATGCTTATGTAATAACTTTTTGACCTATGTTTTATATATATAACCTAGTGATTTATGATAATAAATATCCTTTCTAGAGACCACGGGTTTATAACATAATGTAATGGTTGATATCTTTGGTCCTGCCTTATGAGTTATACCTTAACCACAGTGAATAACGGTAAATATAATAAAGTAGTGAAATATGGTTAAGTAAAGGCCTCTATCATAACAGAGACTTTGATTTAATCATCAGGTGTCAGCCTATGGTTTATATAAGTGATGCTGAAACTTGCTAGCAGGTCATATTCAGCCCATGACGTGTTGCTAGATGGTCATTCTTCTACACACAGCGCATAAACAAATTGCATATGGGCGTGAAAAAACAAAAAACAAACAAGGTCTTGATGTTTGGGTACATCTGGTTTAAATACAAATTATAACACACCCCCTTCCTTTTCCCACGATTTCACTCCCTCCCCCAAATACAATATAGCTGCTTGTCTAACAGTACATTGATAGAGAGTATAATTACAAGATAGATACACCCACATGTAACCAAATATATAAAAACCTTTGCGGTCCATATTTACCACCAATAGGCTGATGGCGTAAACGTATGACGCCACACACACACACCTACGAAATCTAACTGTGACACACACACACGCGCGCTAACACCCTGTCAAGAACAAGCGGTAGTTCATCAAGCAGAAGACTGAAAGGTTAGTGTTTACACACTCGCTCCCCCACGTCCATGCTTTTGACTTGTATAGAGCTAAGTATCGACAAACACGAAGGCGATGCTACAAGAAAAACGATCCTAATTAGTCATCCCCATGTATATAATACTTACGAGTCACGCCCTGAGGTACAGTACGCGAGACACACATACGCACGCACATTTGCATGTTGGCACGTTTTAACGAGAAAATGCATATTATATATCTGAATCATGTAAAAAAAAAGGTTTTCCCATTCCTACATAAAAGCAAACATACACCAATGATATAACTAATGTGCTACGACGACTTACGTGTGTTTACTAAGGAGAAGTGTGTCGACACAAAATGGGAGGCTATTATTGAATGATAGGCTTAGAACGACAGCACAGAAACAGAATCCAAACTCCCAGGGAAGAAAATGAATGAAGTGTACGCACCGTCAAAGCCTCAATGATTGACACGTGACATGCCAGAAACCAAACGCAGAGTGAGGACGCCACAAGCTGCACTAAAGTGAAACTCGAAATTTTGAAAGACTAATATTTGAACGAATGAATGGAGACCCCCTAGTGTCTGGACACACCGACTACTGCCTTCAAAGTAACGTTTCCTAATTGAGACATAAAGGGATTGCGGGGTTTAGTACACTAACGTCTGTGGTCAAACATTGGTATACAATGGAGATGTGTGGCCAGCTCCACGACCAGCCGAGACTTGACCTAGTCAATGCAAACCACCCATTTGGAGCTAGGCGGACTTGAAGACATGATCCAGCGACAGCTCTGATTAACAAGGATTTTAAAACAGCCATCAAAAACTCAAGCCCATTTATTTCCCTCGCGAATGAATTAATTATAATTAATACGCACACCAGCTATAATGTCCCGATAACAACCATCAATAGATTATATTACAAATAATAGTGGTTGTTTTTTTTTAAGTAATAGTTTTTAAAAGAAACATTGCATAAGGTCAATCTATCAAAACGACGAATATATCTGTTTAGTTATGAGAGTGATAAAAACTCTGTACTGTCACTGGGTAAAATTATGATTAAAAAAAAAACGCTGGTGAATATTTTAGGTATGGGTAAAAACAAAAACAAAAATCTCATATACCATCAAGTCGTGACTTATTCCCTGCGGAAAATCGCTGCATGTAGTCGCGCACATTGTACCCTATCCACTAATCACACAACTCAGTAGCAGATCTACTGACGGTGGGAAAAACAATCCAGCATTCGTGGGCTGAGCAACCTACAACGCGGGGAAAAAAAAGGGCGAGTCTGGAAAAAAAAGAAAAAGGGGATGGGAGGTGTCAGGAATACAATGTAGGTCAAGAAACAACAAGCAGAAAGATTTCCACAAGCACTGGCTCCGATCTCACTCTAACTTACTAGATGTCTATATGTTTGGATCTCATTAGTTTAAACTGTTTAGGTGGCCCAAACACACAAGTACTCGACCCACTCACTCTTGGAGTCGGTCAACTCAATACGCACGGCTAAGCAAAAACACGTTCTCTCAAGGCCTTTTTGACCTATCAAAGAAACTGCACCACGTCTCCACCACGAAGACCGACCGCCTCACGAAAATAGAACGGACATACTAATATAGAAACAGATTATAATTTAATTAATTGATTTTAAATTATCTTTTAAATTATAGACGTTTCTTAAACAAAAACAGCAACGAAGTGTTAACATGTTCATCAGGATTCGAACACGGGAACCCTAGTCTGGAAGCCAAGCGCTTTACTGCACACCCACCGCGCCTCTTGAAATGTTATTTAATAAGTAATTTGCTAAAACTAGAAATTTGGGAAGAGTCGGGTGAGGTTCCCACTTGAACACCCGATTAATATTCGAACTCGAAGACAAGCCTTATAGAGTGAAGAAGAGAAAATGATATAAATCAAAGATAAACACTAAGTTTACAGACAAAATGAACAATGTCCAGAACGCACGACTCAAAAGATCAGCGTTGCCAAGTCAATAAAATGTACTTGGTGCTACAAGAGAATAAAAAAAAAAATAATTATTAATTATTCAAATATATTTAGTCTGCTACTAGTTCCGGTATTTTGCACACCGGATAAGCCAAAATCTAAGTGAGTTAGTAAAAGCGTTGCCTCAATCCTCTATACAGGCACTTATACTTAAGGTACCAGTAAAGCCTCAATATTAAATTATATCATTTATGAAAACAAATCAATAGTAACGAACAACCAAACTGAACATCATGCATGCATTGGTTAGTCCTCTTTCTTCATAGTACAATTGAATAAAGATGAATATACGTGTTAGAAATAGATCGCTAAAGAGGAAAGGTGTGGTAGTAATGTATAGTGAAACATCAGATATAATCTGTAAAAAAAAAACTAGGGATCACAAAATGCAGCGTGATGGGGCCAAGAAAGGTTTAGAGAAACAAAGAAAATGTTAGCAGTTACTAATACAAAGCACTCTAACATTGAGGAATTGTGTCACTGTAAGTGTCCACACTAGACACAGAAAAACTAATGCCCTCTCCATTTTAGTTCTGGAGGATGGTTTTTATAAACTTGGTACTAAAAAGGGTATGTTAAAAACAATCTAAATTCAGTGTTTGTAGTGAGAGACTTTTAAGAATAGAAAATGTCCCTGATGTAGAAATATCTTTACTCCAAGCAGCAACATAAGAATCATTTGGTAGTGGTCAGGGTTTTAAAAAATAGGACAGCAAATTTTATCTATTTGCCCCATGTGCCTCTAAGCTTGTCACAAAATGTCACCATCTGACAAAATACATAGTACTGGGGGTAGTAACAAAAAAAAAAAGGCTGACCTAACAGCAGAGTGATCAACAATCTAATTGTTTCACCCTCCCCTCCCCAATCAGAACTAGTTCCATTCTTTCATTTGTAGTCACTATGACACTAAACAGGGTGATAACATACTAATACCCTACAGTTACGAATACGAGAATACGACTGACGTTATTGTGTCTGTCTATTGAAGATGACCTTTCTAGTCAAGATAAGAAAAGGTTAGTACTATACTTTTACCAACCACTGAAAACAACAAGGAAAGCTAAGCCAATTAGAAATAGTAAGACACTTATTTGCATTCAATAAATGAGTCTATGGGTCATCATGAAAAATTTATAACTAAGTCAATAGCTTCTTACACATTCATACACATAACATTTTTGCCTTTTTGTTACTTGGGTATGAATGCATATTTTGGGTTATCCTACAAATTGTTTGCACTAATAATATATTGTTATAGTGCAATGCACAAGTTTACATTTTTGTAAGCCTACATGCACTAAGGCTCTGAGCTGGGATTAGTCCAGTATCTGTACCTGAATCTTTTATAGTGTCATTCTTTTTCTTGAAGAAGGAACCACTGGTTAACAGAATTGTAGTATATAAAGAAATCTGAAACCAAGCTGCCAAAGAGCACTTCAGATAGAGAGTAAGAAAGGTCAATGTGTTGGACAAAGAGAGAAACGAGCAAAACATAGTGAACAAAGAGTCTCTTTCTTAACCATACCAAGAAACTTTTCTGGTGGTCGAAGGCACTGAGCTACAATGTTGTGATAAATTATTAAACATCTGCTAAGAAAAGTATTGGTAAGGCCATGAGAAACAAGGAAGCAACTCTGTATCTCAACAAGAGAAATTAAATTCAAAATAAAAAATAAATAAAAAGAAGCTGGGGGTTTAATTAGTCTTCTGAGTTTCATAACGAGATACATTTTTAATATTTAATAATACAAGATGAGTACTAAAGTTACAGTTAGATGTTTAGTGATGTCCATTGCAGAGTATTTGGCTTTTTTACATTCATTATAATTTCAGGTTATTAGCAGGGCTCTGGTCCATAGTTTTTGAGTTTGTTGTGTTGAACAGTGATAGCAGAGAGTCCTTACAATACCACCAAAAAAAAAAAGTCAGTGAGAGTGTAACATTGTCACATCTAGATGATAGATCTAGAGTCTAGAAAAGATTTAGACATGTATACAATTTAGAGGTAACTTTCATACTATTTATGTAATTTGAGGCATGAAATAATTTTTTGCATTACTGTAATAAATACTTTATATTATAAGTAAACTGTTCTATATATAGCCTAATAGGCTAAAGTTCTTTTAGAAACTAGATCTATCTATTAGCCAATAGAGATCTAGATTCTAGTTCAGTCAGGAAAACCAATGACTTGACAAGAGTTAAAGTCATTGATTAGAAAAAGAAGTACTATCTTCTTTTTTGAAGTAACGTCTGTATTATATAAGATAAGATTAACATGCATGACTAGCTTGACACATGAAATGCATAGGATGTAATTATCTTTTTTTTTAAGTAACCTCTGTAATATTATAACAAGAAAATAGACTCTAAATTAATCTAGATCAGATCTATCTAGATCTTAAGTCTGGACTGGAGACACCAGACTCTGAGACAGATACACAGGGTGACACAGTGAGAAACTTTCTTAATCTTAAATAAGAATACCCAGATAGATCTAATTAAATACAATACTATCTAGAAATCATTGTCATATATATATATAACTATATATATATATAAACTATAATATTAATACATTAAAATTACTGTATAGATCTATTATATAACAAATATAATTATTGATCAAACTAGTACTAGTAAGTAACTGGTAGTAGTACTACTACTAGATCTAGCTAGATCTATTATATAATAGAGTAGTAGAGTAATACTTACTAATACTAAATAGCATGTATACTAAAATAGTATTTAATATATATATATATATATATATATTGTATTAATATTGTATATATATATATATATAAATACTAAATAGGTCTAACTCTAAACACTCTAATAACTAGTAGATCTCTAATACTATAAATATAGATAATATATTGATATGTTAGTCAGATCTAACTTACTATTACTGGGACAAGCAGGTGGTAGAATACTATGAATACTATATATATATATTCTAGCTAGATCTAGTATTACTTAATTACTAGATCTAGATAATACTAGTAGTACTACTACTAGAATCTAGATATAGCTAGATTGCTGATAGATCTATTATACTATTATATAACATTATTATATAGTATAGAGTAATACTTACTAATTATACTTAAATAGCATTTGATTTATATACTAAAATAGTATATAATATTGTATTGTATACTTTATATACTACTACAGCCTACTGTTAAACACTAAAACAGTACTCTACTAGATCTAGTACTACTGACTGTCTCTAATACTCTATTAAGTCTATTCTTATTCTTTTTTTTCTTTCTTTTTTATACTTTATAACTTATAGATCTAGATAATAGATCTGTAGACTTACTTTAGTTAACCTTTTACACTATACTATTACTAGATCTATTAGTTTATTACTATTACAGACAGAGTGAGACTATTAATTATTAAGTATTAATTAAGTAGTATTAACTTTTTAAGATTTATTATCACTATTGACTATACAGTATTGAGTATACTATAGTCGTATAGAAGACTATAAAGTCATTAAAAGTACTGTACACTGTGACTATACTCAGTATACTCACTATAAGTAGTATATATAGATCTATAATATTTATATAATTATGATAAGTATAGTTATAAACTAGGTCTATACTTACTAGATCTAGTAACTATGTTACTATTAACTAGACTAGTCACTATAATCTATGTCTATATAAAGTATATTATATACACAGTAACAGTTCATAATTAAATAAATTATTTACATGATAATTCAGTACTGCTACTGTCATACTTGATACTATTATTATTACACTAGATTAAAGGCTCTACAAGAAACATCAAGGTAAATGCAGGTATATATAGATATTATTGAATGCATATGACTTACCAAGTAATTCGATATTCTTCAAATGTTAGATAATATCCAAAGAATTATCAGTAAAGGGATTGTAAAGAACAGGACGACTTAGGCTCCGAGTTCTTCAGTATTAGGGGGCACTTCCTGTTAGTCTAATTTTGATAAGCCGCTAGTATCGATACTGTTTTTTCTGCATTGTAGATCTAAATCTAAATATTAAACAATTTTTTAAAAGATTTTTAAAAATAAAATACTGTGGAAATTTTGCATTTTACATATATAAAAGATACTAGATCTATATACTGAATTTTAAAAGCTTAAATATTTAGAAGAAAAATATCCAAGCTTTTGAATTTGTGGAACCTAGATTATATGTTTATACAAGTACGGAAGTAGTCGTTTAATTAAAATGGATCTAAATTATTTGTACCAAAACCACACAGTATTTTTTAAAAATAAAATCATTATAAACGTTTTATACAAACTGCCTAGGGTTATCAGACGTCCGAAAAAGAAAGACATGTTCTCATTGAATTAAAATGCGAAAATGTCCGGCTTCTACTGTTACTTATTTTGTTATTTATTGAAATGACAGATTGTATAGCAATACAATTCTATTTCTAATACACATTCACAAATGATCTTCCTTCGTGGTCGAAGATAAGCACAATTTCATTAACTCGAAGATGGCTATGGAGTCCAATCTTCACTTCGAAAAGCCGGCCGCATACAAGGCACAGATAGGTTGGTCTCTAATTGCACGTTTTTTTTTTTCTCAGCTTTTTATTGCTCTGCGTTTCTTAATAATGTTTGACCTCTTTGCTTCATAACTTAAAATACCGACATTCACGACTTCATGCCACAAGAAGTGATCAAGAGTTTCCTAGTTTAGGATGTTAATTCCACTTTTTTTTAAGGAGCTCTTGAGAGTGTCTTTATATCGCTTGAGTTAACTAGAGACCAATCGTTACAGAAGGCCTCAACAATGACCTGCAACGTCACAACTTGTCGGCAGTGAAGACCAGGCAATAGCTCGTATCTACGTCGTACAGACTTGGGACGAGGCAACGAGCTTTTGATATCCACTGCACACAGGTTTCGTCGTAGCAGGTTAGTGTTCAGGACTTTTATGACGATTGGTCTCCGTTGACGCCATTGAATGAGCTTTGCGCACACATCTCCCATAAAAGAGTCGTTTAGGAAGATGATTTTAAGACTTGGACCTACAAATTTACATGTACAGCTCATCGTAATCGGGACTTTTTTGCTGTTCATCTGTGACAGCTGCAAAATCCCTTAAATCTGGCAGGTGTTTAAACCTATTCACCAGGTGAATTTTTCTTAGCGGAGGCAGAAGAAATTCAGCTTTGTTTTACTCACATATAAATGATTTAGTTATACTTTTTATGCACATAGTATCCCCAAACAATAGGATATTTAAATAAAAGATGTTAGTTAAGTAATGCCATTTGAAAGGACAGAAAGATGACTTTTTAGACAAATTTGTTCATGAACTGTGGTATCGTACATTCAAGGCTGTTTTTTTTTTTTATGAAGAAGTGATAGGAACTGCGAATTGTTATTTTGAAAAAAACAACTTTTCACAGTCGAGGCATAGTGGTTAAAATTGGACTCTTCATTGAAGTTAGATAATTGATCAGATTTAAATATCATACTCGGCTATAAATTAATAAATTACGAAGTAAACAAAAAACAAAACAAACGTAAACTCCGAGTTAGAATAGTGATTTATAAAAACATAACACCAAGTGGGACTGGCGGTCTCTGACGTCATCCTCCATTTACGTCATAACATCAATTATAATAGTAAAAGCCTATTCTACATTGTCAGTGTATGTCTAATCAATGCTTCTCATTGAAAGCTCGCAAGTAACATATCAATGTAACAATATTTGTTTACAAAAATGCATTTATTGCTGTTAGATATATACAGTCACAAAAACAAACGCGAGAATAATAATAAAACAAAACACATGAATGAAATACATTTGAAAAACAGTTTTGAAAGACTTGGTTTCAATTTTAGTAAAGTCTTACTGTATTAAATCTCTACTAATTATTAAATTATTAGAAATAGTCCCTTTTTATTGAACCAGATGCAATGGCCATGGACTGTAGTCCCGATGAGTCTCTGGTTCGAACCGTCGTTCGAGAGTTTTTGTGCTAGGATGTCATGTTCTTTTCGAAAGAACAATCGAATTATGTGAAGCAAAGCAATGAGAGTATAATCCCTAAAATTTATCTTATATAATACAGACGTTACTTCATAAAAAGTAGATGATTACGTCCTACGCGTCATGCATTTAGTCATGCATATTAACCAATGACTTAAATTCTGCCAAGTCACTGATTTTCCTGGCTAGCTCAGGCAACCCATTCCATGCTCTAATAGCACTAGGGAAGAAGGAGCATTTGTACAAATTTGTCCTAGCATATGGGACGAGGAATGTGCCTTTAGTATTTGATTAAATTTGATTAAATATGCTCCCTCGTTTATTCACACAACAGTGTGACATTGTCCATAATATAGATTAGTTTATATATTCTTATTGTTAAGCTTGTAGGTCAGGGCTAGCCACAAGAATTGGACGTCACATGATCAGACTATGAGTGCAGATCTACGTGCATGATTTAGTCTAGGTGACAAAAAGGCGGGAAAACGAAAGGTGAAGGCTGAAGATAGAGAGAACGTGGGATAAAGGTTTTAGGAACTAGATTAAAAGGAAAGTAGTTGGACTTTTGCTAGTCAGTTGTAGTCAGCCAAATGAGTGTTTTTTTACATAAAAATTAATTAAGCAAAATGCAGGATGAAATGATGGAAAATTCCTAGCTACGCCACCTTGTATCTTATCTTATATAGTAAAGATGTTAGTTCAAAAAAGATGATTACGTCCTACGCGTCATGCATCTAGTCATGCATGTTGACCAATGACTTAAATTCTGCCAAGTCATTGGTTTTCCTGGCTGGCCCAGGCTATACATTCCATGCTCTAATAGCACTAGAGAAGAAGGACTTTATCAATATGAAGTCCATCCATTCCATAACAATTTGTGATCATTTCAATATCTTTCCTTAATCTTTTTGCTTGTACAATGTATAGTACCAGACAGAAATGTTTGGACACTATTAGATAAGTCTTGTGAAAGTTTCGTGATAAAAAAAAAAAGTTAGGCTGACATATCTTTCCTTAATTGTTATCATGCATTGTCAAAGGATCAAAACGTGAGTTAGACTACATATCTCTATGGTGTTGTTTGTTTAAATGTCCACTCAACGAAATACTTTCGTTTTGTTGCTTCTTCCCAAAGGAAACGTTACCGGAAGTTATGCCTGAGATCAAACACCGTTTCGTCCTGTCTTAAAGAATCGTTAAGGTGAATCTGCAAAAGACTAAAGACTTGGTTCTCCTTTTCATTGCAAACTTTACGACATGAAAGCTAGTACTAGATTTTCCTTTCTTTGTTTCCAAGGAAACTTCCCAACGTGAATGTTTGTACTAAACTTTCATTCATTTGTTGTTTTTTTTCCAAACCAAAATTCACGACGTGAATGCTTTTGACTAAACTTTCTGTTTTTCTGTTGACGAAAAGAAAAGAAAGTTTACGGAGAATATTTCTGTGGTTTGAGAACTAAAGTATTCTTTATGCCTTTCTCACACTGCTGTTCTATTTATAGATCTGGGTTGTAGTACGGCCAATGTGAAGTCTGGGGCTGTCTGTGGATGACAATATAGTAAATAATTTAGAGTAATCACAACTGGCCTAGATAATGAAAAAGCACAAATACGTGTTTCAATTTACTGCCAAATACAAGGTTGGCTGAGGGGCTGTAGAAGCCCAAAATGCTTCCAAATTTGTTTAATATGAGACTATTTTTTAAAACGAATGGAGGCTCGGTGGCTGATTGGTAAAGCGTTTTGCTTCCGAACCGGAGGTTCTCGGGTTCGAATCCTGTAAAGACTGAGATTTTTTTTATTTCAGGATCTTTAGTGCCCCTTTGAGTCCAGTCAGGTTTAATAGGTACCTGACATTTATGGGGAAAAGTGAAGGCGGTTGGTCGTTGTGCTTGCCACATGACACTCTCGTTATCCATGGGTCACAGGAACAGATGACCTTTGCATGATAAATCGCAAGGTCTGAAAGAAGAACTTTAATTTTGGCCTACTTGTACATAAAACTAATAAGTATACTAAAAAAATAGAAATCTAAAATGGCCCTATAAATCGCAAAGTCTGAAAGGGATACTTAATGTTTACAAGCTTTTACATCCAACGCCCTCATCAAGTCAACCAAGTCTCCTCCCCCACCCCCCTCCGTTCTAAAGAGATCTCGACTCACCCGCATCACTTCTGTCACGTTCACTTCCACACTGATCCAGATGTACAGAGGCTGGTGAAGTATTTGTTTCACTTTGTATTTTGTTGTACTCAGCCCTTCCATGTCCATCCGGTCCTCGGCAGTCACCAGTAAAAGCTTTCTGACCGGAGGAAGAACAATTAACAGTATCTTTTAGTAAACAAAAATAAGTAATAAACAAAATTTAAAAAAAAAATCGATATCTACTTCTTCAGACAATATAGTAAACTAAAGAGCGATATTTTATTTGTTAAATAAAGGAAAAAAAATGTGATAGTTTCGGGGATTGAGCCCAGGCCATTCACGTTAACCGCCAGTGCTGGATTTACCCAAAAGAAACGTATGCTATACCTTAGGGCCTCTGCTTGCTTGGGTACCCCAAAAGGGATATTTTCAATCATGTTGAAGAAATAGCAAAGGAAAAATTGCTTTACAAAAAACCATATATTGGCATATATCTCTAATAGCTTAGGGCTTAGTGAGTCATTTCAAGTCGAAATGTGGCCATGCTAACAACCTAGTTCCCCAGCCACACTCATTTATGCGAATTGTTCCTTCAAAAAGTATTGATTACTTTCAACGAGTATCATCATTATCTAGATTGGGTCGTACATGTTAATTGAAAGTAATTGGTTTTACTTAATAGTTTGGGCAACACACTTAGTGGCACTTACGAGTACATTTTTTTTTTAAAATTTGCCACAGCTATTTGGAATACGGCTAAAGTGATGATTTTTATTTCTTGTAAATGCATTGTGAAGAGTCGAAAGCTGAGCTGGTTTGGTCAATATTGTAAGACATGACTCACTGTCAAAAGGCCTCCTTTAAGGTACAGTGGGAGCACGAAGAAAGGCCGTCCAAAGAAATGCTGAATGGACAACGTAAAATGTCTTATAGATGCTGACCGGGAAAGGGGAGGGATTTGGTACGCAAACTCCCATAAGACGAAAGTCAAGAACAAAATGTTTGTTTGTTTGTTTTATAAGTTTTGTATGTTCCTTCAGAGTTGAAGAGAGTTTACTTCCTAGTCCAAACCTCCCGCAGGACGACGGGGATGGGAGAGGGCAGGGTTTGAACCCGGAACCATCGATAAATCTGAACGACAGTCCAGCGCGCAAACCGCACGACCAGACAGCCATCCAGATGATGACACGATGATGAATTGCGTACATCTTAATCTTATTATGTTGTGTTTTGTGTAATTTTATATAATTTTTGTTAATATTCTAACGTATTTTTCACAAATGCTTGATAGATATGTGGATCAGTTTCTAATTTTTTTTTAATGTTATGTTACTACAATCTGACTATAAGACTACGTGGATACTTAAATGACTAAACGTGAAATATATATTACTCTACCTGTCTACATTTCCTTTCTTCTTGTCGTTCCTGTCATGTTTCAACATTTGGTAATGATAGACGCTGGAGTTCTCTCTTTTTACTTTGTAAGCTTTGGTCTCAACCCTGGGTTGATAGAATTGTATATCTAGTGGTGAATGAATGGTAACTTTAAAAAAATGAAAACTAACGATTCAGGTTTTATTTAAATCCAATTTAGTATTGAACATTATTAGTTGTGTCCTTGTATTTATTTATTTGGGGTGTCAAAACTATACCAAATATTAATAGAGTTGTACGGATTTAATATATTCAATCTGTCTACTACTTACATACTTAAAGATCTACGGGGATATATGATGTAAAGCTCATCTGTGTTAACGAGATGTCACATGACAAGTACAACAACCAACCACAATTACTTTCCCACCATATAGGCTATCAGGTGCTCATTAAAGTAGACAACTTTGTCAGCTCTCAAAATTTTTTCCTAACTCACCTGATGAGTAGATCATCATCCTCCCCACCCCAGCCAAAGTAGAGGTTGGAGTTCCCGTTGACGTCCAGGAACTGTGCTTTGGTCAGAGCTACTATCCCACCGAATGAGTTTTTATACATGACCCTGAAAAAGCAAAAAAAAAATAAATAAATAATAATAATAAAAAAAAGTCTGCAATTAGATCTAATAATGAAAGTTATAGAACAATATTACAACATACGTATTAATTGTTCATCAATGAACTAAAACATTATATGCTGCTTCAAGCCAGTTCAAGGGAAACTCCGATGGTTTTGACAATTTTTTAAATGTGTTTTGATTTACGCAAAATTAATATTTTACTCTTTGTTTCTTATTTTCAATAATAAGTTAGTAATTGATGTTTTTCTGCCGTATTTTTTCTGCGCATCCAAAACGGTCAGATTTTTACCGAGTTTCGATGTGACGCTATTTGATGTTATTTAATGCACTGATAAAAATGAAGCAAATATCGTCAAGTCCTTAGACTGAGCCAGAAAGAAATGTTCATCTACATATTGGTCATATATGATAAGAACAAGCGAAATAGTATTAAAAACATTTTTTTAACAAAGCTTATCTAAATCATTGCCATATAGCTCAATACTGTAAGAATAATCTCCTTTTTTTATATAAAAAATCATTACCACTAACTGATTAACTAATTGATTAACTTTTTCTATAATGTTATCGACTGTAAAAAAATAAATTATGCAAGACTTCAACTTGATCCGACAATGGAAAGTGGGAGAAAAACGTGCAAAAAAAACGTAAAAAGGAGAATACCTTCACATATACAGCCACATCTCTCAGTAAGTAGCATTTATTTCCCTTTTTGGATACCAAACAAAATAATTAATTTCTAATAATTAGCTAATTGGTTAATTTTTGAATAATTAATGTTTTGTTGGCTTCCCGGTGCAACAAATTATTGTGTAAAGTTTCAACTTGATCCGAGAATGGTTGTGGAGGAAATAACATATTCAAAAATTGTACCAGACAGACAGACAGACTATGAGTTGATATACGCTTTAAAAACAAGGGTCACCTTTCATGTAATGCTATTCCCTCTAAAAAAAAACGTTGACTGCAACTATTTCAATTCTAAACCAGGTCAAAGCAACAAGAGAACGGAGTATTGAAACAGAAACTACGTTTAGAAATACTGTAATATTGTAAATGTTTCCATTTTACAGGATTTTATGATGAAAGCTTTCACGAGCTTTCTCACGTGACGTAGATCAATGTTACCGTTGTTTTGTATTGCCACTAAGCTGGATCTGATATAGATTTCTCAACGTTCGACAACAGCTATTCAACACACAGGGATTGCCTGTTATATATGTCAGTATTTACTGTCCAAGGCACTGTTGAAAGAAAAGTGACTGAGAAAAATCAATACTCTTGATAAGCACTTTGTTGGGTAATGTTTTATTATGTTTTTAAAGAACAAAAGTAGGCCAATACTGTTTCAAGTATACGCCAGAGAGCACAGGTGTAGATGTTTTAAACCCGTTGTAATAGATATCATAGTCTAGTTAATGTTGCGTTAGTTAATTTCTTGAAATGTTCATATTTAATCAATTATGTTCAGATTTTGTTATAGGGTTAAAAGTAACAAACCGAGTTGAACAAATCAACCAGGTGAGAATTTTTAGTTGTAATACAAATATGGTTTTAGTAAACATCAGAATAACAAAAGCAAATTGTGTACAGAAGACATCTTAGCATGTCATCAGCAAAAAAAACGTACGGGACTAAATGATGAGGAGTTTGAACGAGAAAAGGCTCGATTTGAGAGAGAGGAAAGATTGAAAGCAGAGGCGAAGACAGAGGCGAGAAGAAAACACTGAACCATAATCTTCAAATACAAAAACAAAATTTAAATTTAATAAAATACTCAGAAAGACACAAAGATAAAGGCAGATTCCTCATCCCACATGCTAGGACAAATTTGTACAAATACTCCTTCTTCCCTATTGCTATTAGAGCATGGAATGGGTTGCCTGAGCTAGCCAGGAAAACCATTGACTTGGCAGAATTTAAGTCATTGGTTAACATGCATGACTGAATACATGACGCGTAGGACGTACTCATCTTTTTTGAAGTAACGTCTGTATTATATAAGATAAGATAAGAAATGTCAGGCTCAATCCATCTAAAATCTAAACCAATATCACAATCAGATGTGCAGTCTAAAAGGATCATGGGAAGGGAATGAATGTAGAATTGTAATCATTATCTTATCTTATCTTATATAATACAGACGTTACTTCAAAAAAGAAGATGGATTTTACTATTATAAGTATTAGTATTAGCCTACATAAAGTACTGTCTGGATTTAAAGTAAAAAGTTTTCTGAGATTTTTAAAGGGGAACCATATTCATTAAAGTCTCTGTGCGCAATGTCTACTGGTGACTTATCTTATTATGTATCAAACCTATAAGAGTCAACATGTCTTGTGTAAATTACTATCCAAGATAATGTCTATGAGTTTTGTATTTATCAGCACTTCGTTTCAGATCTGATCATGTTTGTAAATGTTTTGTAAAATGTTTTACATGTTTCGGATGTTCTTTCAGAGTTGAAGATAATTACTTCCTAGTCCAAACCTTCCGCAGGACGACGGGGGATGTAAGTGGGCAGGGTCTGAACCCGGGACCATCGATAAATCCGAACCACAGTCCAGCGCACAACCCCACTACCAGGCAGCCATGTGTAGCCGTTATTGTTTATATTAGTAGTAGGCCTATCGTTCAAAAAAAAAAGAGTGGATTGGATAGTCATTGTTCAGATTAATAATACATTCGAATCCGGTTCATTCAACAACTGGTTTATTAGGACCAGCCGCTTATTCGGACTGAATCCTACAAGTACCGAAACAAATTTTATTTGCTTATTCGGGCCCAAATTCTGTATAAGCGGACAATAGAATGCTACAGCGAATAAGAAAAAAAAAAGCAACACGTTGATATTAGCGCGGATGCAAATAAGGTCAGTGAGCTATGGGAGGAGTCCTGGGGCTCTCTCGAGGTGGATGTTGACATGCTGTTTAAAGGTAAACATGACGACGGAATTGTGAACTTCAATAAGTCAAAAAAGGCAAAGAATTTGTAACTATCGACAACCAATTTTAATACTAGTATGAAACTGAAGATAACAACGCTGCAATTATTGCAATAGTAAAGAAACTGACGACAGCATCGGAGGACCAGGGAAGTGATAATAATAGCCCTAGTGATACATAATATTGCTATTTCATGGAACAGAAAAATAACGACACTGCTATTACTGTACCTATTATCTCATGAGATATTTTCAAGTGAAGTCCGTTAAGAAGTCGCGTTTTATTAAATCTTTAAAGGTAGACTGCCAATTAGTAAGAATTTTTTTTTAAAGCTTATATCAATTATTTCTATCTAGTATAATTTGTTTTTTACACGTGATTTCTCCCACACTCATTATCAGATCAAGTTGAAACAAAAAATGAATCAATATTTTTTTTAAAAAGTCAATTAATTAAGTTCTTGTAGTTAATTATTTTGTTTGTCATCAAAAAGGGAAATAAAAGCTACTTGTTGGGAGATGTTGCTGTTATTCGCCTTATTACATTTTGTACACTTGTTTCTCCCTATTCCCGATCTCAGATCAGACTGAATGATTATTGCTAATTGTTATTTATTACACCAACAAAATCTCACTTTGGCGTCCGTCTTCCATATTTCTTTAAGGCCACAGGAAAGTGTCGCGGGTTGTCAGCACAACGATACATGATCTGATAATTCATAGGGACCAGATCCGTATCGTGGAAGATGTAGCAATTAAAGGCACCAACTTTCTGAGATTCTAAGAATCCAACATTTTGTAAAAGTGCTCTGTTAAATGGAACGTCATCATCCTGAAAAACAAATACAAAAAATACTAATTGCTAAGCTAGGCGTTCTTGTCAAACGTGTATCCAGAAAGTAGTCAAATCAAGCAAAAACTAAATTGCCCAAGACATTAAGGAATGACCTATTTACACGCTCGCAGCTGCATCTCCCATTCTGGCCTTAGAAATAGAAATTAAAATATCTTTTTCAAAATTTGCGATCCATAGGGCAGGTGATGTAAAATTCGTCTGTTTAAATAGCCCAAGGTTAATGAGGATATCACGTGGCCAGCACAACGAGAAATCATCTCTACTTTTCCCCAACTAATGTCAGGTAACCATTAGAGCCGTGTGGACCCAGAGGCAACCTAAACATGTAAAAATCACAGTTTTCACCAGGATCGGAACCCGAGACCTCTCGCTTCGGAAGCTAACTGCTTCACCATTCAGCAGTAACTTAGCGTAAATAACTATGTATGATACCTATAAAGTAAATTTATTGATACGATACATATAAAGTAAATAACCAAGTACGATACCTGTTCAATGACAAAGAAAGTTACATCGGCTTTTTGTTTCTTCAGTAAAGGAATGAGCATATTAATGAGTACATGCAGGTGATGGTATCGATCTCTGTGAATTGAGGACATAAAACATGCAGACGTGAGACTAAAATATATGGATGAAGATAAAGAAAAAAACTATGTTGGCTGGTGCGTCTGACTACTGTCTCTACCTGAACGGTATTACGATGGCCAATCGTTCTCTTGCTTTACAGTCAGCTGGTTGAAGTCGCCCATCTTTGAGTTCCGGGTACATGTTTTGAAGAGTTTCTTTGGACACATCCTCACAATCACACGTCCTGTTGCCTTCTGCTCAAACATAGGAACAAACTCAAACATAGGAACAAACTCAAACATATGAACAGAGACAAACATAGGAACAGAGTCAAACATAGGAACAAACTCAAACATATGAACAGAGACAAACATAGGAACAGAGACAAACATAGGAACAGAGTCAAACATAGGAACATACTCAAACATGGAACAAACTCAAACATAGGAACAGACTCAAACATAGGAACAGAGTCAAACATAAAAACACATTAATAACACAAAACAGTCAAAACATTAATGAACAGCCAAATCGCGATACAGAGAATTTATTATTGTTGTTATTACATACGTTTGAAGCAAATTCGAATCATTTAATTAATATTAATAGAATTAACATTTTTTAAATTCCTAATTCAATAGTTTATGGGCACGTAGGCTGAGTGGTTAATCGCTTGGCTTCCAAACCTGAGGTCCTGGGTTCGAATCTCGGTGAAGACTGCGATTTTGAATTTATGAATTTTCAGGGCGCCTCCGATTCGACCCAGCTATTAATGGGTATCTGACTTTAGTTGGGGAAAGTAAAGGCGGTTGGTCGTTGTGCTGACCACACGACACCCTGTTACAAAAAGACAGATGACCCTAATATCATCTGCCCCATAGATCGCAAGGTCTGAAAGGTGAACTTACTTTAAAAAAAACATTTAGTACCCCTTCCCTTCAATTATTGGCATGACAATATGAATAGGTAGAAATGTAGAATGTAATTAATCTAAAAGCAATTTCATCGATTTCAAAGATTAAGGATGCATGCAGTGATTCACGTGATTGTGCAAACCCAGTTGGGACGAGAATATTTTCCTGCATCTCATGCAGACAAAGCCGTTGTCCGCTGGCGGGTCTATTTCAGTGTTTTAGCCGACTTCTGCGCCTGTCTTCAATAACAGAGTAGGAATAAAGCGATATTTACGTTTTAATCGATAACATCGTGGAGCATTTCGATTCGTCCCTGTATTATAAGATTGGAACAAAATTAGGATTATTTGCAGACGATTGCAAAATATATAGAACACTAAAAACAACACAAAATACAGAAATTTTACAAAAAGTTCAAGAATTAGAAGAATTGCAGAAATGGGAATCAAATTGCTGCATGCCATTCCATCCAGAAAAAATGTCAGTTATTAAGAGTAAAAAAAAAAACTAAAACAAAAACTACTTATTTTCTGCATGGTAAGCCAGTCACGCAGACTAAGCTTTCAAAAAATTTAGATGTAATAATACATGAAAAGTGATCACGGAACAGGATTATGGATGAAACTATTTTATAAATCAAGCAGAACATTGGGGTTTATTGAAAGAAACAAAAAAAATCAAATTAAACATAAAACTAAAATGCTATTTAACTTTAGTTAGGCTAATAATAGAATATGCATCCTCTGTTTGGGATCCCTCAACGGAAGAAAACATAAAGAACCTAGAACAACTACAAACTAGAGCCGTGAGATTTATAACAAACGAATATTCCAATTTGATTGTAGTGACACCTTTAGTAAAATCACTAAACTTAGAGACACTTCAGGGGTAGAAGACTAAAAAGTAAAGTAGCTATAATACATAAAACATTACACCAGAACTTACAAACAGGAAAACATTTCTTTTTCCATACGCTAGAACCAAATTGTACAAGTGTTCCTTCTTCCCTAGTGTCATTAAAGAATGGAATTGGTTGCCTGAATCAGCCAGGAAAAACCAACGCCTTTGCAGAGTTTAAGTCTTTGATTAACATGCATGAAGGGATTGGCACACGAAATGCGTAGGCCGTACGTATCTTCTTTGTTGAAGTGACGTCTGTAATATATAAGATAAGATGTGTACTAAAAAGCGGTGTGACTCTTTGTTCGACAGTATTTAAGTATGATTTCAGTGTGAATTACTCTATTTGAATGTGGACATGGGATTGAAATTTATATATATATATATCTTACTATCATATACATTACCTAATCCATCGGGCTCCTCTGCACAGACTTTGAGCTGGTCGTCAACTTTATGAGCTTTCTGTAGGATTACATTTTCTTTATCGTCGTACGACTCGTCTTCTCTGTTCCTGACGTCATTTTTCGGCTCGGCGTCATCGTTGAAGTCAAAGTTGGCGACCGCACTCTCTTTCTGCAGAAGTTTAACTTTCATCTCGTCCCAGTTACGTATAAGCTGCTGGATGTCGTCAAGGTCACCCAGTGACGTCTGCCCGCCAACTTTGGAGTAGCTGAACCGAAGGGAAGGACAGTCGATTTGGTCTGTGTGAATAGAGCATAGAGCGTGTGTGTTTTTCTTTGGAATATGCTATTTAAAAATAAATTGTATGTTTGTAAAATGTTTTACATATTTCGGATGTTCCTTCAGAGTTGAAGATAGTTTACTTCCTAGTCCAAACCTCCCGTAGGACGACGGGGGATGGGAGCGGGCAGGGTTTGAACCCTCGACCGTCGATAAATCTGAACGACAGTCCAGCGCGCAAACCACACGACCAGGCAGCCATCCTGTATGTACATCACAAAGGGGGATTTTCATAATGGCGGAAAAACTATAAATAGCAAGCTTTTTGATGTATCCGGTGTGCAGAATAAAGGAAGCGTTGACATTTTTTTTCACGTTATATCAGTATTTTTGTGCAATTTTTATCACATCAAATTCAAGTCTGTTTTCCACGTGTAGTGTTCAGGCCTTTTAGGACGATTGGTCTCGCTCAAACCCTACTTGCCGCTATATACTCCCAGGTCTTGCTGGGGGGTTAGGGTAAGGATGAAAAACAAAATTAAATAAAATACTCAGAAAGACACAAAGATTAAGGCACATTCCTCGTTCCATATGCTAGGACAAATTTGTACAAAAGCTCCTTCTTCCCTGGCGCTATTAGAGCATGGAATGAGTTGCCTGAACTAGCCAGGAAAACCAGTGACTTGACGGAGTTTAGGTCATTGGTTAATATGCACGACTAAATGTAGGACGTAATCATCTTTTTTGAAGTAACGTCTGTATCATATAAGATAAGATAAGATAATATGCTTCAATTCTGAAGAAACTCTAGAAACGTATGAAAAAAAAAACAACCAATATTCTTACCTGAACTAATGACGGTTGAGGATGTTCTTAGCCAGACGTGGTAACACGAGAGTAGAAGTATATTCACCAGTACCATAGAAATACAGAGCTTGTCCAGCCTCCAGAGGCCTCGTTCTGGCATACGTCGGTCACGTGACATTTCTGGTCAATGAATGAACATTTGTTTACAAGTGTGTTTGTGTAGGGCTCAAATTAACTTAAATATTTTTGACAAACACTGTAGAGACGAACTTAATGTGACTGCTAGTGAACGCGCAATTATAACGACATCAAATCAAAGCGAGACTCTAGCTTATATATATATAAATAGCATAAATAGACAGTTGAGGCTAGGCTTTTATAGGAGCAAGATCTTCAACATCATAGTATCTGAGACTAGACCATTCTCGTTCTGGACTAGACATTTATATTGATATACGCCTGTTGACTTATTCTATTGAGAGTGCTAGTTCAATATTGTATATGTCGTAATCTGCACGTCTGTACGTCTGCCAGCTAAGTAATACTACGCGCACAGAAAAACGGAAGCAGTCTTCTGATCAACACAAACTCTACAGATCAATATTAAAATATATTACATCACGTTAATTTTGCTGCCTGCTTTTTGTGGTATGCACTCTGAGCTGTCATTTGGTGGTCGCGATGGCCCGTCGTCTAGAGAAAGGTTTGAGTTAGGATATGATTAGGCTATATTCTAATAGGAAGGACCATACGAAGCATAGAAAACATTTTACTGGCATTTGATTCATGTTTCGTCTACCTGGCAGGTTTAATGCGTATTTTTCTTTTCAACGAAAGTGAGCTACTTATCAGAGTCGAGGGGAATCAGGTCAAAAGGGCGTCCTAAAAATGCGGAATTCAGAAACACAATTTTCACAGGGTTTCCAACTCAGCCTCCATTTACATTTATCTGGAAGTAAAACACATTTATCTATAGAGTAGCACAAATTTAACATCTCATTTCAATTAAGGTAAAAAAAAAAGTGGTATGTACATATTAATTTCTTACCATTAAATTAAACCATCATTAGGGTGAAACTGTTTCATAGGGCAAAACTAAAGCTAAGTCTTTTCTTCAAAGTCCTATAGCTCCACAAATCATATCGACTTCAAGATCTAAGTTCACGCAATATAAATTATCGATAACATTACGTTTATAAAAAAATAAAGCCTAAATCTACGATCAAAATAAGACAAACCCACATAGGCCCTGGTTAGTTCGGTTGATTTGTTGTGATTGAAAGGTCTGCTAAACCTATCTGCACACACCAAATGTCTGGTTTCTTATAAATGGCATTTATGAAATGTGTTAACAGTCCCCGCCCCTTGCACACACACACACAGACTCACGATACGTCTGCACAATCAAACGATTACAACTCGCTGGCCTCTCCACGTCGAAGTCTTGAAAAGATTAACGTGGAACAGGCTTTTACGCCAAACCCTTTTCTTTTGTCAAGACACAGACCTATATCTATAAGACTATCGTGCACTGTAATTTAGATCTACCAGACAAGACGCACTATTCCTAGTCCTGATTTTATAATTGTTGCTTCATGTGTGTCGCGCCATGGTACAGCACCCCCCCCATTACCCCTTCCCCCATTTAATCTTAATCAAAATACTTTGAAGTATATTTTTTAAATCACTCTTCAGCTCGTCAAGTTTTGTTTTTTTTGTACATAATATTCTATGCACAGTGGCGTAGCAAGGCACCCTCGTCCCGGGTTCAAGAATATCTCGGTGCCCTCCCTTCCCACAATACGACAAACTGAGTGTGTGACACAAAATAAGAGTAATCTGAATGTAGTGGTACATCGATCAAAAGACATTCCAATGCCAGTGCAAGCATCGTACCTTTTTTTTTGTAAGTAATAATGTCATTAGGTTTTATTCCATTATGACTCTCTACAAGTCTTAAAAGTCAATGTTTGTACAACTGCTAAACAGAATCAAACGACGTTTTTTTTTTTTACATTGTTTTTCACAAAAGTACAACTTTATTTTCACTTTGGTGTCATCCCAAGTGCAAATGTGGGCCCCAACTGGTCATGAGCTCAAACGCAATGAAACCCTTCGTGCCATGGTTGTTACGTCACAGGCTGTGGGCTCTAATGATCGTGGGTCTGGGTTCATTGAACCCCTTCGCGACATGGATGCTACGCCACTGTCTGTGCAGAAGCGAGATGAGTTGTAACAACCTTCGGCCACCATAAATCTTTATCACTCTCTCTCTCTCTTGACGTTGCTGGCGTATTTGTACGCCACTGAAAATACGATATATTAAAACTTATATCAACTCACGCTGTCTGGTAAAAAGTTTAAAGACAATTTTCCCACACCCATTCTCGGATCAAGTTGAAACTTTGAACAATTATTTATTGTACCTAACAAAACATGAATCAATTAACCAAAAAAAAAGTCAATTAGTCAATTATTATTGTTAATTGATTATTTTGTTTGATGTCGAAGGAGGGAAATAACTTCTCCGCTATTGAAAAATATTGTTGTTAATGCAGGGATCATCTCTATAGATAAGCTTTTTATCAAAGGTATTATATATATTTTTGTAATTTTATAATTGATAATTAATAATTTTTAATCAACATGTTTGATACGGTGTATCTATAAGGTCCATATGTGATATGTAATTTTATAGGCCTATTTTATAATTTATAACTAATAATTTTTAATCAACATGTTTGATACGGTGTATCTATATGGCCCATATATGATATAAATGACTGAAGGCGACTTATTTATCATTTAGGCCTAGCTATTATACTTTTTTTAGGCTCAACATTGAATTATATTTGTTATATAGCCTATATATTTCTAGGTGTTAGTATATCTGGATTTTGTTTACTCTAAATTACTTATGAAGCCTTCGTAACGTCCAACCACTGACATTTCATCACTAACCAAGAAAAAAAAAAGGATTTTTGTGTCATAGATATGTTTTTAACCATTTAATTTCAGTTTTTTTAAAATCAATTTAAACATCATAAGACTTTTTAAAAATTGTTTTTAGTTTTTTTTTTGTTTTTTTTGTGGCGAAAAAAAAAGGTATGCAATTTTGTAAGAGGCCACTAAACCATATTTTACTTTGCCGTGTTTTATTTTAATTATATATGTTTTTAATAGTAGAAAGTTTTTGAAGTGTTCGTGAATATTCTTAAATTACTTTATGGATATTGCTGCATTTCTTGAAGAACAGATGGTTTCCTAACCTCATCTTGAAATATTGTCATTCAAAGTAGAACATTGGAATATTTTTTTTATCTGGTGGCAAGTCAATAAAACTTTAGAAAATATGTTTTTCCATACTAGCGTATTTTCGTAATGGTAGAATTTTAAAACCGTACGTTTTTTTTTTAATAATTGATTTTTTTAGCTTTCTTAATTATTCTTAAATATGTGTCCAGTGCGGTTAGTTTTTTTTTTTTTGTTAACTTACGATTGTTACTAGCATTATTAAAGATTTTTCAAAAGTTTAATTTTTCTTTTTTTTTTCTAAGTTCACATTTCCAAACCAGCCAACGATTTTAGAACTGAATACAATACTGAAGATCTAAGCAGTATAAAAAACATGACAAGATTTTCCTCCCCTATTATGGATAGACGTTTTCCTGAATATTCTTAGTCCTTGGTGTTCTTCTCTTTGGTGCTTTAAGGGAAATAGAATATTGATCATCTACGAAGGTAGCGAATTACTTCTAGAATTGGAATAGTTCAATGTTATCAACTGCTAGCGAAACAATACCATTTCCTTTCTTTTCCTTAAGAAAGTCGATGGTCATTTCTTGGTTCTGTTAACATTCAACATTCTATAAATATCATCAGGCCTACTGTTCCGTTCCTTTCTAAGATGAGACTCTTTGAACAGTACATGAACACTAAGACAACAACGTCATCGTTTAGAACTCCTTTAATTTCCTTGAACACTAGAACACCATTTCCTTTCTATTTATCCATGTTTGGTTCTCCTCTCCTTTCAACACACATTCGCACCATTTCACATTTACACTAACATGCGCACGTAACATCTACAATGTTTTTTCCTTTATGTAGTCATGTCAGAGCTCTCTATGAGTAAAAAAAAAGGGTTTGGATGTTATCTGCTACGTGAGTAATTTTGCATTAAATTTCTTTATTAATTTTTAAGTTAGATGATAAAATGTAAATGATATAAATGCTTATTTACATTTCTTAATTTATAAGCTGCGACAAAGTAGTACAAGTCCTTCTTCCATATTTTAATTAGAGCATTTAAAGGGTTGCCTAAATCAGTTGAGAAAAACCGTTGACTTAGCAGCTTTAAGCCTCTAATTAATATGCATGACTTGATTAAAACATGGAAACACGAAGGACGTGGTTATCTTCTCTTTTGAAGTTACTTCAGCAATTAATAAAATAAAACCGCTCAAAAATTGCACGTGAGTGTAGTATGTGTGTGTGTGTGTAGTGTCTGTGTGAAGTGTGTGCGTTTGTAGTGTGTGTGTGTGTTGAAGTGTGTGTGTGTGGTAGTGTGTACTCAGACGACTGTTCAATGAAACGAACTCATTTATTTACAGAGGAACAATAAGACTTTTATTTACAATAAACTATACTGTTTATACAATGTAACGTAGATTCATTTAATCTAAACAATTACAATTCATTCCAGTGTTAGCTCAGCATGTGAATTACAAACAGTACATCTATAGTTGTTTTAGCTCAGCATGTGAATTACAAACAGTACATCTATAGTTGTTTTAGCTCAGCATGTGAATTACAAACAGTACATCTATAGTTGTTTTAGCTCAGCATGTGAATTATAAAACAGTACATCTATAGTTGTTTTAGCTCAGCATGTGAATTACAAACAGTACATCTATAGTTGTTTTAGCTCAGCATGTGAATTACAAACAGTACATCTATAGTTGTTTTAGCTCAGCATGTTAATTACATACAAACAGTACATCTATAGTTGTTTTAGCTCAGCATGTGAATTACAAAACAGTACATCTATAGTTGTTTTAGCTCAGCATGTGAATTACAAACAGTACATCTATAGTTGTTTTAGCTCAGCATGTGAATTACAAACAGTATATCTATAGTTGTTTTAGCTCAGCATGTGAATTACAAACAATACATCTATAGTTGTTTTAGCTCAGCATGTGAATTACAAAACAGTACATCTATAGTTGTTTTAGCTCAGCATGTGAATTACAAACAGTACATCTATAGCCGTTTTAGCTCAGCATGTGAATTACAAAACAGTACATCTATAGTTGTTTTAGCTCAGCATGTGAATTACAAACAGTACATCTATAGTTGTTTTAGCTAAGCATGTGAATTACAAACAGTAGATCTATAGTTGTTTTAGCTCAGCATGATAATTACATACAAACAGTACATCTATAGCCGTTTTAGCTCAGCATGTGAATTACAAAACAGTACATCTATAGTTGTTTTAGCTCAGCATGTGAATTACAAAACAGTACATCTATAGTTGTTTTAGCTCAGCATGTGAATTACAAACAGTATATCTATAGTTGTTAAAAAATAAATAAAAAGAAACAGAGAGAAAGTAGGATAGATTTAAAAAAATGATTTTTTTTTTTGTTCTCCGCTACGACAAAAATCTTGGTGACACACACATATAAATCAACACTCGGAGTATATAAAATTTTAGTTTGATGATACAGTTCCAGACATGGCTACATTAAAACACAGTAGACTAGACTAGAATTCTGAGTTCTGGTTCGACCGGTTATATATATTTATTTTAAACAAATATTCTTAAAATTAAGTTAAATTAAGTCTAGAAGTTTAGAAAGTCGATACCTTAAAATGTTAAATGCACACATCATTGAAAAAGCGATTTACCATTTATTTCATCATACAAACAGGAAAAGTAGCACAGTTTGTCATAAGCGTGCCTTCATCTAACACATGTCTTGGTTCAAGAAGAAACCCAAAGGTATCCATTTTCTTTCCAGCCTTTGAAATTTGCCCTTCATCTCTATATGAAATCTGTCCAGCACTTCTGTCGCAACACGTTTGAATTGCAGTTCTATTGACAGTCCTACATTAGAACTCAACTTCCCATCAAGTCTTTTCTTTCTTCTGGTTGTTTTGGTTACAGGGAATCCATAGTATTCACTACCTTCTTTTGCTTTTTCGAAGGATTGGGTTTTCGTCAGTTTCTCATCATTTTGCAGAAAGCATGAAAGGGTACTAATTTCTTCAGCAACTTCCAGTATATGCAGTCCAGACTTTTGTAGTTTCTTCTGAACTATATTAATTGGGCGCAGAAGCTTTGACCAGAATTCCAGATAAGCAAAAAAAATCTTAATTTTCCACAGCATGAAGAAGATTCTGTGCTTATATTATATGATATTACGTCATTGTTGTTTTTTTATGTTTTGTGCGAAAGCAAAAGTATTCAAAGCATACAAAAGTGGGAAAGATCCATATCTCGTTATGTTCGAGTATAGAAATACTCCGATAACTGGACTGCCGTATTCACCATCACAACTGCTGACGAGTAGAAGACTCAGGGAATCATTCCAACTGATCCCAAACTATTGAAACCATCGGTAGCTGAAAATGCAGAGACATTACTCAACGAACGAAAAGTGAAATACGATGCAAAAGCAAGACTACCTAAAGATTATTCTGTCGGAGGAAAAACATGGCAGAAAGAAGTTGTAATAAAAAAAACATTCATCACCCAGGTCTTACATCATAAATACAAACAATGGAAAAACACTTTTTGAATAAGTGTTTCGATGAAGACATCTCTGGGTACTATGATACCGATGAAGACAAAGAACTGCAAACTGTTGGAACAAACGAAAGAGACAGTTATAGACCAACGTCTAGAGAACTTGTTGTGCCAGTCAAGACAACGAGAAGTGGACGAATTGTTAAAGTTCCTAGTAGATATCAGTTTTAAGAACTTTAAAAGGATGGATGTGATAATAACTTCAAAAGGAAGGATGTTCTAATATTATATAATATTACGTCATTGTTTGTTGTTTATGTTTTGTGCGAAAGCAAAAGGATTAGATGGAAATAAAAAGAGAGTTTCCATTGGATTGAGGACAGATGAATAGAGGGGTAATAACTCGAGTGTGAAGTTTAATTCTGAAATTATAGACGCCAAACCCGAATAATGGACTATTCTAGCATTATTAAGAATAACTTTTGGATGTTATACTCGATTCTGTAAATGTTGCTTCAAGGTTAATTTGTGTAGCCTTAAAATACTAGCCATTTAGATCTATTATTAGTAAAGGTAACAAGATACCTGGGATTCGCTGTATATCATGCAGTTTTATTAGTGGCAACAAAGTTTAAAATGTAAAACTAACTTTAAAAAACACTTTGATCTCTGTGGGAAAAATATTTTTAAAATGTCAACAGTCAACGTACTGATAGACCTAGATCTATGTTTAGTCTTTGCTATACATTTAATCCATAAATTGTGAAAAAAAAAAGACACCCGTCGACATTATTAGTCAATCAAATATATCAATTTATGTATTTAAAAATAAATTTTCGAACACCCATTTGCCCCCCCCCCCCCAGGTGGGGGCCTGAGGAGATCTTAAAATTCTCCCCCCTTAATACGCCACTGAATCTACAATACAGTAGAACGTCGTTTATCCGAACGTTTATTATCCGGAGCGTCAAATATCCGGACCAGTTTTTTTTTTTTTTTTTTTATCAACCACATGTACTGTGATGCACATATACTGTATGAATACGAAAAATAAGTGATTATTTTCCACAATAAAGGTAAAATTGCGACATTTGTCACCTATTTTGCTCGTTCTTCACGCACGTGTCCCGCATGTGATGATTTTCAATATTCGTATAGTGTCCGGTTGCATATACTGCATGGATCGCTTCGGTTTTCGGTTATCCGAACAATCGCGTATCCGAACGGTGTCCGGTCCCAATTGAGTCGGATAAACGACGTTCTACTGTAGTTAGCTTCGTATTTAGAACAAAATTAATGTTTTACATTCTTCTATTTATAACTTAAGATTAAAGGCATTGGTCAGACTCCCATTAAAGATATTTAAAATTAAGTGAACGTGAATCAATACTCCTTATATCATTACAAGGAGGCCAGCTTTCTTTAATCTAGTTTCTTAAAGTACTGCATTATGTTTCTAGGGTATTTTAAATATTTTGTTTACATTTAGCATATAAAGTAGGAATAGTATAAATGATTGGATTTAATGCTGCGTTTATGGGTAAAACAAACACCGCAAACCAAGCGTAAACATCGCTGTCGAATGTGTGTCCATTCATTGAATAAATCCCAATAATTCCGATAGGAAACCAGCAAAGAAAATCAGACATAGCCACAAATGCCAGTTTTCTGGCAACAGCTAAATCTTCTAATGTTCTGTTACAATTCTTCAACCAGGACGTAAATTGTTTTCTTCTTTTAATGTGAACAAAGATGGCTACTTGACCAAAAGCTATGAGTAAAAATAAAACAAAATTGACGCCAATATAAACGACAAACGTAAACTCCCAGCCACTGAAACGAATAGGACTAAAAGGTAGAGCCAAGCACAAACCATTTGTTGAATAAATTTCCCAACTCGAAATTACTATAGGAACAGCTGCCAGGACAATGCCAACTAACCAAGCTAATGTGAATAAAAAACGAGTCCAAGTGTGTGACAATTTATATTCCCCAAAAGGATAAGTGATTTTCAAGTAACGATCTAAAGTGATCAAACAAATAAAGAAAGTTGATGTTTCACAAGAGAGTGTTGATAAAAACCCAGAGATCTGACACAACATCCCATTTCTCCAGTTTGTCTCTTCCAAGACATACATATCTTTATAGTCAATATCAACGCTTGCAATAATCATCAAATATATACCCATTAGAAAATCCGATAACGCGAGGCCAGTCACAAAGAGACCATAAGCTTTTTTAAATAATTCTCTATTACACACAAGTCTATAGATTAATACAATGCCATTTCCAAATAATGTAATTATACCAACAATCCAAATAACTAATCTCTTAAATACATCCCCAATAAGATGTTTGCAAGAGGAAATTGCATCAGTGGGTCCATGACATTTGTCTACAGATATATTAGCATTTAAAATTTGAGGACAACATAATCTAAAATCACTTGTCCATAATCCAGTTCGAATGGTTAGACCTTCAAAAAAATCTTGCTGTATTTGAGAGATTTGAACTTTTTGTATATTCAGTGTGTCTAAAATAAAGAACTTTGGTATTCCCATATCTTTAAATTCTAACACTTCTGTACCACTTAAATCTAGATATTTTAGACCCTTTAAATTAAAAAATGTTTTGCCTTGAATTGATTTAAATGACGTGTACGACATATCGATAGTTACCAATTTTCTTGGAAATCTAAATGTGTCCCCTATTCTTAGGCTTGGATTATTAGAAAGATTTAAAAATGTTAACTTTTTCATATCTTGAAACAAATTCATTTCGTCACTACTTTTCAAGTTATTGTAACTTAGATCTTATTCCAGCAGGTTTGAAAGTCTCCAGTTTTTAAAAGCCAAGTCAAAATTATCTACATTACATTTTTGCCCTGAAAACTCGATGATATTCAGAATTGGAAAATATTTTGAAATAAGTTCTTGGTAATATGAGTTAGAAATGTTGTACAGTGGAACATGAAATGTGTACATCTGAATTGACTGTGTATGGTTATCTTTCAAACGCCTGTGAGAAAAGCAAACATATTCATTAGGACAAGCAGGAGAACAAATGAACTCTTTATTCTTGTAAAAAGGCGTCCTAGTTAAACATACATCTTTTAGATAGGCTAAGATACTACCAAAACATTGCTCTGTATACATGCCAATGTTTGCTAATTCATCTTCTCCATGGGGACAATCTGATTCTCCATTATTACGCATTTCCAGTGGAATACAATAAGATCTATAGCATTTGAATGAATTATGTGGACAGATAAAGTTCTCACATTGTTGTAAATGATAATTATCAATGCAATTTCGATATATAGGTTTAATACAACGAAACGCGAACTCTGCTAAATCACTTTTACATGTAAACTTTTCTAAATTTATTTCTATTAAAGAAAGTTGTTGGAAACATGTGTCCCTATCTTCCAAGCAGTCTTTACAGGAGTTAATGTTTCTTACACAATTAAGCCAAGTTTTGGATATTCGGCAATAGTCATTAAATTGACAGCTGGAAATGTTTACTATTTTTAGAATATTTAGATCGTCAACTTGGCGAAGTCCTTTAATCCCACGAATGATAGGGAAATCACCGGCTACTTTTCGATGTAACTTTATTATCGGATCAATGTATTTCCTGCATATAAAACTTTGGTTTGAGTAATTCAAGTGAAGAAAACAGTTAATTGATTGAACATATTTGTTTTCCGATTTAATCATTGTAAAAAAATTCGAAATATAAAAATGATCTATCAAAAACATGTCTTCCATTTCTTGAGTTTCTAATGTGATCTGGTCATTAGAAATAGGTAAATGACATTCACATATCACCAGTGAGTTCTCTATTGGTTTATCACAATCTACAACCTTAATATAAAATTGTTGATTGGTTTTACTGTCTACATGCAGAATTGCTTCATTGTCATACTTCTTACTGCTAATGATAAAACATTTTTCTGGATATTTAGAACCATAATAATTTTTAAAGACTTGGAAATTAAAATCGTTTTTTAAATTTAAAATAAACGGGTTTGACGACGCCCATATTAGTTTAGTCCAACCTTTTCTTACTATGTTTATACAGACATGCACGACAACTCCTTGTTTTTCAAATGTTCTAAAAATAAATTCCATTTCATCATATGTTTCCAAAGCGAGTAAATAACTACTTTGTTTCTGTGCACAGTACTGGCGAGCTTCACTGCTAGACATTGTTAAATTCTCTGCTAAATGATAGTATGATTTTAAAAAATTTTTAATCATAAGACTATTAGGTTGTTTCTGACATTTAATATAACAAAATTTGGGAAAACCATAAGCTAACTACGGTGACCAAAATGTAAGTCTACAAGGCGTGCGTTATGAGTACACTGCTGTATGGCAGTGAATCATGGACCACCTACGCAAAGCAAGAGAGAAAACTAAACTCATTCCATTTGAGATGTCTCCGTAGGATCTTGAATGTCACATGGAAAGAAAAAATGTGCAATACTGAGATCCTTGCGCGATCAGGTATTCCCAGCATCTTTACAGCCCTCAGACAACGCCGTTTGCGCTGGCTTGGACATGTTCGCCGGATGTTACATAGATGTAATAAAACGTGACCTCAAATCAGTGAACATCAATACTGACAATTGGGAAGACATAGCTCTAGACCGCAACAGGTGGAGAGAGACAGTGACAAAGAAAGCTATGGACAGTGAAAGTAGGAAGAAAAACGCACAAACCGAAAAACGGCCAGCTCCTCTACCACCGAAGCAAAAGCCAAGGGGACCCTACCTTGCGCTATCTGTGGACGGGAGTGTCTCTCCAAAATAGGGCTCCACAGCCACATGAGGAAATGTGCTCTGAGATGAACCATAGTCGCCCTACGACTGAAGGAGGCCAATGATAGATCTAGCCTAGAATCATACTTCATGCATGTTAGTCATGTTTGGTGTCACTTTTAGAAGCTAATTTAACCTTCATAGTTCTAAATATTCGGCCATAAGTATAATTTTAATTCCAATTCTGCTGTTCAAAGCCATGGGCTTAGCAAGGATTTTTTTATCGGCTGGGGGAAAATAAATGTCACCCCATTTATTTTGGTAAATGCAAAGACATTCATTACACACACATTATTTATTTATATTTAAATAATGTTCCTTCCAGCTAGTCCATAGTTTATATGGAGGTAATTCTTGTGTACTCCATATCAAGTTATTTCTGTGTTAGTAGGAAGTAGAATGACCGTATACACACATCCCTTGCCAGATAAGGTGTATGGGTCAGCGGTGCAAATTTCCCCAGTTGGGATCCCCTGCGGCAAGCGTTTCATTTTATTTATTTATTTATTTTTGTGTTCGTTAGTTTTCTCAGACTGTTACTTGAATTGTCATTTATTAACGTTATAAATGGGAACCTACGAATTTGATTTGAAAGGGGAGTGAACCTAAATTCCTCTCCTCCTTGCTTCGCTCATGGAATTTGGTAACTGTAATTTTGCTTTAAGTTTTAAGGATAAATCTCCCTTACCCTTCCACTGGATTTTGGTGACTTTAGTTTGCTTTAGTTTTCTGAGAATGTTGCTTGATTCTTGTAGATTTACTTTAATGTTGCCTAGTGACATTTATTAATGCTTGTGTGTGTGGTTGGAACTTAATAACGTTTATGGTCGCGTTTATAGAACTTGTTACTGTAGCTTGCTTTCGTTTTTCTCATGCTGTTTGTTGGTTGACTTGTATACTTTATTAATGGAGTCCAGTAACTTGTAGGAAAACAAGATCAGTGTGTAAAATATTTCCAGAGGAAGGGACAATATTTTATTTCTGAGTTTGAATTTCGAAAACCTACCTGGCCACGCCATGTTCAAAACATATTTCATGTCTAATTTGTAGCTATACAAAACATATTTCATATCTACAGCTCTTCAAAACTTATTCCGTGTCTACAGCTACTCGAAACATGTATTGCCTTCAGCTGTTCAAAACATATTCTATGTCTTCAGCTGTTCAAAGCATATTCTATGTCTACAGCTGTTCAAAACATATTCTATGTCTTCAGCTGTTCGAAACATATTCTGTCTTCAGCTGTTCAAAGCATATTCTATGTCTTCAGCTGTTCGAAACATATTCTGTCTTCAGCTGTTCAAAGCATATTCTATGTCTTCAGCTGTTCAAAGCATATTCTATGTCTTCAGCTGTTCAAAACATATTCTATGTCTTCAGCTGTTCAAAACATATTCTGTCTTCAGCTGTTCAAAGCATATTCTATGTCTTCAGCTGTTCAAAACATATTCTATGTCTTCAGCTGTTCAAAACATATTCTATGTCTTCAGCTGTTCAAAACATATTCTATGTCTTTAGCTGTTCAAAACATATTCTGTCTTCAGCTGTTCAAAGCATATTCTATGTCTTCAGCTGTTCAAAATATATTCTATGTCTTCAGCTGTTCGAAACATATTCTATGTCTTCAGCTGTTCAAAACATATTCTATGTCTTCAGCTGTTCAAAACATATTCTATGTCTTCAGCTGTTCAAAACATATTCTGTCTTCAGCTGTTCAAAACATATTCTATGTCTTCAGCTGTTCAAAACATATTCTATGTCTTCAGCTGTTCAAACCATATTCTATGTCTTCAGCTGTTCAAAACATATTCTGTCTTCAGCTGTTCAAAGCATATTCTATGTCTTCAGCTGTTCAAAACATATTCTATGTCTTCAGCTGTTCAAAACATATTCTATGTCTTTAGCTGTTCAAAGCATATTCTATGTCTTCAGCTGTTCAAAACATATTCTATGTCTTTAGCTGTTCAAAACATATTCTGTCTTCAGCTGTTCAAAGCATATTCTATGTCTTCAGCTGTTCAAAATAAATTCTATGTCTTCAGCTGTTCAAACCATATTCTATGTCTTCAGCTGTTCAAAACATATTCTATGTCTTCAGCTGTTCAAAACATATTCTGTCTTCAGCTGTTCAAAGCATATTCTGTCTTCAGCTGTTCAAAACATATTCTATGTCTTTAGCTGTTCAAACCATATTCTATGTCTTCAGCTGTTCACTCTTTGATTTCTACAAGTCGAACCAGTTTCCTACGTAAAAAAGTAGGGGGGAGGGGATCAAGTAGTATTCACCTGTTACTAAATAGCAGGGCCGGACTTAATTATTGTGACTAAGAAGTCATGGAAAGAGAACAAGTAATCTACTATGTATTCACCAGTCACTAAATAGCAGGGCCGGACTTAACCATTGAGGTCCCAATGCGAAACGGATTTCAAGTGAAAATTAAGAGTTTGTATTAGAAAATATATTCGTCTTTGCATTTTATTCATTCTTTACTACGCACAGCGAAGTCATACAGTATATCATAAGAATTCTGTTTCCTACATAGATCAAGCACATTAGCAAGAATTACCAAATGTTTCAATGTATCTACGAGAATTGTTGACCTCAAGTAATTCTTCATAAGTTTGAGGCGCGAGAAGCTTCTTTCACTAGATTCCACAATTACGGGTATTTTTTTTATCGGCGTAGGAATGGCGTTTTCAATATTGAAGACACCCTAAAATGACAATTTGTGTCTATATATTTCAGGAGATTTGTATGAGTTTTCTAAAGATTTTAATAATTTCCGGATATTTCCAGGGCTTTTTAATATATTTTTCAATTTCAGAAGACTTCCAGGAGCTCCTGGTAAATCGACAGGAGGCCGCGGGAAATCTGTTATAAGTTATAAAATGGTTTTATTTAATAATTTATACACCTAGAATTGGCGCGGGTCCTATGAAAGTGCGGGGCCCACTGCAATCGCATAGGTTGCAGTGGCCTAAGGCCAGCCCTAAAAAATAGCGGCGTATGCTACTCGCCTGTCAACAACTTAACGTTATTTTTTCAATACCCATTCTCGGATCAAGTTGAAACTTAAATCAATTATTTATTGCACCTTGAGCCAATTTAAAAAGTAACCATTTAGTCAATTAAGTACTGGTAATTCCTTATTTTGTTTGATATCAACAACTCGCGGAGTTCTTCCTCATATGACTGGATCCATTGTATTTTGTATGTTTAACATTTTAATTTAAAACATCACAAAGACCTAGACAGGTGTACAATGTCTTTCCTCTACCCGATCAAACTCTTAAGTAAAGGTTGAACTGAAAGTTGAATGTGTGAACTATAAAAATGAAACGAGTATATTGTTTTACAAGTCTGAAATTATCAAACAAATACATTTGATCAGTAAATTGCTTGATTATCAAGTTTCCTAATTCACATCACAAAATGATATCAAGGTTACCTCCCTTAGCTTGTTGACTTGTTACACACGACACTTGTGTATAGTCTACAAATTGCAGCGATCTAATTTGTCAACACAATGTATATGTAGATCAATGGACATAGTTTTATTACCAGCCTTTTTTGAAGTAACGTCTGTATTATATAAGATAAGATAAAATAAAGACAGCATTATTATAGGTCAGCGTTGGGCTAATTACGACGCACGGGCGATATGCGGCCCACGGACTCCTAAAGAAATTAGGTATGCCCACATTCTTCTCTGTAATTTGTCTTTGATAGAATTTAATTCTAATGTTCTTTCTGAAAATATTGATACCTGCCTTTTTACCTGCCTGGGTGGACCACTTCGGGGGCCGATTTTGAGTTTGTGTTCCACACAAACTGTCTTTGTAACTTTGTTTTAAATTATATCTATTTTAAATAACTAAATCAGTTACATTATACTTGCTAATAATTGAGTTTTTAGATTAGAAAAAAACTATCAAAAAATCAAACAAAGCATTAGGGTTTATAATAAATTCTATAAAGCAAAGAAGAACATAAAACTAAAATGTTATTTAACCTTGGTTAGGCCAATAATAGAATATGCATCCTCTGTTTGGCACCGCTCAACTCAAGAAAACATTAAGAAACTGGAACAGACACAAAATAGAGCAGTGAGATTCATTACAAACGAATATTAACTCTTAGCAGAATTTAGGTCATTGGTTAATATGCATAACTAAATGCATGACGAGTAGGATGTAATCATCTTCTTTTTTGAAGTAACATCTGTATTACATAAGATAAGATAAGAATCAAATTATGGTAGTGAAATAGTAATGAGCGAAATTAAGAATTCGTCTGAATATGCAACAGTAATTACGGAGGGAAAGAGTTATTTCAGAAAATCTCAAACAATAAATAACATTAATTGCAGATTTGTATAAGATGGAGGCACATCTATAAATAGATCCAGTACCCGTAGTACAGAATCTGGGAGCTTTTAAAATTTCGAAAATTTTATAATATGTGTGTAGTTATTTAGCACAGTAGAATCAAATATTAAATTCATATGTAAACAAATGGCATGTTACTGTGAGTTTAGTGTGAACATCCCCAAAATACACATAAACTACAAAATGCATAAAGTACTAAGTGCATTTTTCATGTTTAAACCAATGATTACTCCACAAATGTAATACACCCGCCCCTTCTCCAAAAAGAGCCTTTACCGTCTCCACGTCTTTGTTGTCTGAATCCCTCAGTGACGTGAGCACTAGTTCAACTTTTGTTAGTTCTTGTCTCCCCTAAACCGCTAAATTGTAATAGCAGCTTCTTGATTGTTATTATTATTAGATGAAAATAAATTACTCTAGCCGTCTGGACTAGGCCTCTAACTGCTTAAAACAAGCAAAGAAATTTTAAATCTTCTCAATATAGACATTCACCTCAGGCGTTTGCCCGATTATCCTTTTTTTTTTATTCACACATCCCATGTCTGTTTCAATCGCCTCTTAGGATTTATACATCCGATAACATCAATCAAAGACGAACGTATTTACCTTCGATCTGTTTGTTTCCTAGACTCTAGCTTAGGCAGGTGTATCCTAGTGTTTAGTGACTTACAAGTCGGAATTAATTTGCTTTGGTGTTATATGCAATTGTTTTATTCGTATGATTGTGTAGTGGAGAGTTATTGGTCTTTATTTGGAGGTTTCTGGGTGTCTTTAAGTTAGTCAATCAGTTCAATTTCTTCATGTCATGATTACTAAGATGCAGTCAAATCTTAGCTGAAATGAGACATAAGGCAAGCGATTTTATGAGGTCAATGGATTCGACAAAATAAAAGTGTTCGCCTACTTTTAAAATGTGTTTGTGTTCATGAAAGAGTCAAAAGGTCAGTGGAATTGACAACACAAAACTAAACGACCTAGTTTGTAGTAGATGTCACAAAGAGTCTGTTCAAACATCTAGCTACAAATTTACTGTTCTATTTGAAATGGTCGATCTTAAGTGACAGTTTTTGTACTGTCTCTACAACCCACTCATTCGATATTGACTGAAACTTGACTTAGTGTGACGTACAAGAAGGTTCAGCTATAAAATGATCGTGTACACGTGATCAAGCTGCTTACAACTCAAAAATCTTCTGTCTTAATGAAATGACTTTCTCTGGAATCATCAGAAATGGTTTTAAAAAGTGTCTTTTTTATGTTGTTTACGTCGACCAATTAACACTGTAAGATTATTGTATGATTATTGTAAGATTAATTAACCATGTTTCTTTAGTTGGAAATCCCTTTCTATTTCCCATTTTCTGATAGTAACCTTGACTTTCTAGACGAAACTACATTGAACTTAGTGAAATAATATCTAGTGAAATAATATCTAGTGAAATAGTATCTAGTGAAATAATATCTAGTGAAATAATATCTAGTGAAATAATATCTAGTGAAATAATATCTAGTGAAATAATATCTAGTGAAATAATATCTAGTGAAATAATATCTAGTGAAATAATATCTAGTGAAATAATATCTAGTGAAATAATATCTAGTGAAATAATATCTAGTGAAATAATATCTAGTGAAATAATATCTGTTTTCATAAACAAGCAACTCTAGTGAGGTCACTGATTGCTATCCTTGGGACGCGCGATTCATTCTGTTGGAGTCCCACAGTACTCAAATCTCATGCGACGCCCGGCCATAACATCGCTCAGTGGTCGAGTGCCTGCGGGGCAAAAGATTTCTATATTCAAAGAAAAAGACTTAAATTTAAAACATCTTGCATGTTTTATAAGATAATAAGCCGAATTTTTAGCTTTTAAAAAAAATTGTTGAAACGAGGGATTCTGTTTATATTAAAGAATGCCTACACGCAAAGCCAACTATCTTTCTGTATAATAGGAAGAGACACTTATTGTTGGAGGTCTATTTATCAAGTTCTAAGACTTATGATGCACAAAGTACGGTTTGAGTTGCAAGGTCTAGTCAATCTGTGTAGGCTATACACAAGCACACAAATATACTAATACATTAGGAGTAAAACGAGGTTATTGTGAATATTTTCTTTCTTGTAACTTTCAGACACTCAAGAACTTAGGATTATGTTTCAGAGTGACAACAATGGTTTCTTGGACGAGAAAAATACACCATTAGAACTGAAATAAAGTGGTCATAGGACAAATGAGTAATTTTGGGACTATATCAGGTTAGTTAACATTTTAGTATCAAGAAAAGCAATAGGAAAGTTAGCAAAGTAAGTGGTATTACTTCTGAAACTAGTGGGATAAAGATTCGATTATCTCCATACTACGTGTTGTCTGCAGAGTCAAAGCATGGTGTCCATGGGCCTGGGTTCAAGACTAAGACAAACTTAAAGGTTGATTGTAATTTTTTAAAAATCGAGTCATCCTGTATGTGTCAGTCCCTTTACAATAAAACATTCAAGGCTGTAACGAGTTCTTACATGATTCTCAATGAAGTCTTAACAATGCGTATAGCTTGTATTTCATCCTATAGTATCATAAAGTAATAAAAAGCCACTGGTAGTCCACATAGAGCCACCATGGTTGTCAGTTTTGTCTTACCTGCTTCTTATAGGTACAAGCTGTTCACACGGGAATCCTAAATAACCTTGGTAAGGATGTGTAAGGTTAATAGGGTAGGCTTAGAGAAATGGTGGCCTCCGGCAGGAACAGATTATTATTATTATTACCTTGTGGTTAGGGAGTGGGGTAACTCGTTTCGTTAAGAAAATAGACTAAAAGTGAACAAAAAAAACCTGCTCCATCACTTGATTGTTATAAAATTAATTGCAATCGTACATCTTAATATTTACATGTTATATAGATGTATATATGTTAAATAATCAGAGAGAGGGAGAGAGAGTTTATAACCTTTACCGTCGAGTGTTGCAAATTGAAACTAAAGTTCTCCGACAGACACTTAGATGAAAACAAAAATCATTAATTCAAATGCTGAAATGAAAACTTTTTCTCCAAGGAAATTACTGATGCGGTACAAGTTTCAATTGACTTACAACGAAAATTGTCCAATGTAAATTTACTAAATAATCTAACCGACTAGGTTTAACATTTGGAAATTTGAAAGACTCAAATGTATTTTCAAATGTTTTGTAATATATAGGAAATGTCTTCAATTCCGGAGAACTAAGGATGAGTGCAGCAGTTCATGTGACCATGCAGGCCCATCGTGATCAGCATTTGTAGGCACATTTGATGCCGTTAAAGCCGTTATCCACCAGGGGTCTATTGAGGTCTTTTTTTTTTCGATGTCTGCGCCTGTCTTTAACAAGGGCTTTTCATTGGATCTCAAATGTGTGTCCCTAGTCCTTCGTGTTGCTCTCCAGCTATCACTTTTAGAGGCCAGCTGCTGCCTGCTGCTTACTTCCGTGCCAGTAAGGGCGACATGGGATCTGAGTAGATCTTAAAAACGTTTCCGCAGTGCACCTCTTTTACATCATCCTCTTGTAATCTCGCCAAAATATCAAATTTTCGCGTTTGGCATGCTAACATTCCCCATACGGACAGGTATCCGACCCACCTCCACCCCAGCTTCCAACAAAACATGTTTATTTGCAAGGTAAGCTTGCCAGCAAATGCCCGTTATGGAGCGAATGTATCTTTAATGGATGCGTTCGGGTAGCTTTAGATGCTCCCTGCAGAGCAGACAGGTCTCAGAGCCATACAAAAATGTGGTGAGAGCCACTGCTTTATAAAAATTGATATTTTTTTGTTTGTAAGCGAAAAGACCTTTTCCGCCATATTCTCAATTTGAGGCGCCCAAAACGCTATTTTTATGGACAGTGATGCCTCGTTTGACAGTGTTGTCCAGATACGTGAAGTAGTCAGCATTATTTAGAAGGTTGTCCTTCAGTTAGCTACGTTTGGAGCGTTGATCCTTTTTGAAAGACCAAACGAGGCAGCAGAAATTCATTGTCCTGCTCGGTTTGACCAAGAAGAAATAGTCTGCATAAAGAAGTTCAGTAACAAGAATCTTGGACATGTTAGTATTGGAGAGCAATACCGTAACGTTACACGCATTACCGGAAGTATTTCATTGTATTTCGCATTTCTAAACAAACAAAACAAAATGCAAAAAGTGTTGGAATAAGCACACATGCCTGTTTAGCACCAGTCTGATGCTGGGGGTAATTTAATTTAACTAATGGAGACTTTTTTTTTGGGGGGGGGAGGTTGGGATTGGGGAGTTGATAAAAAGGTGATTCTAGAATTCACTGGTGAAAAGTACGTTAGTGTGAGGAGGCATTTAAAGTGGGCTGTTCTGATTCAACGAAGCTGGTAATGAATTCATGGTCTATACGCATGTTTGGGGGGGGGGGGGGTAGAGCCTTAAAATGCGGGTCATTTTATTGAGGCACAGAATACGATATATTTATACATACATAAAGCTATACATCTAACACAGAGTAGTGATCCTTTATTGACTTTTGAGACACTTGTAAAATTTGACATACATCTAACAAAGACAAGCGACGGTGTAATGAGAGACTCATATATAATACATACAACTTTCCATTTTTCATTACGGGATAATTCTTTAAAAAGATCATTCTATATTTTTTTTCTTCAATTAAAAATCATTATGCGTTATTTCTACTCAATGTAAATAGTTTTCTTTGTCACATTCAGCTATAGGAATTATTCTTGTGCACATTGTGATGAGAGATGGTGTCGCTGCGGTGTCCATAGATGTGAGTAACAACGACGTGTACCCTGGGAGTGACGTCACATTCACGTGCACTGTCAACCTCACTTTGGAGTATTACCAGAACACGATCAGCGTGAATTATGATTTGAGCGAGCTTCAAGAGGTAATCTGTGACGTAGTCTGCTTATAAATAGATCTTTTAAGGCTTTTTTTTTTTCGTTCTGCAATCAAATTTGTAGGAAAGCAAAAAAGTTCCCATTTTCGCATGTTATTCTCAACCACTCATCAACATTGAACCACGCATCAACAATCACATTGAACCAGTTATCAGAACTCGAAGAACAAACTAATTTAGAAATGGTGACTTCGAGTTGAATTCAATGACTAAGATCAGTTTACGTAAAACTTTTTCCTGAAGTTCATGATAGTGCTTACAAACTTTCCAAAAAGAAAATGTTGGCTGGTAGTAGGCCTAAAATTAAAAAAAACAACAGTCGTAGAACTAATCACACATTGGTTTACAAACTCAATAAATGAATAATAATTATTATTATACTAATTATAGCTTTTATATAGCGCTACTTTCATGCTTATAGCATGCTCAGAGCGCTATGGTCCAATGTCAATTGTGGACCAGTGGGAGGGAGAGGGTGTCTGGGAGAAGGTTTTCCGTGCTGTTTTTAGGCGCTCAGTAAACACAACTCTGCTCGAGTTTGGTGTTGAACCTCGAGCTCCCTTCATAGGTAGCCAAGCCAAGCCAAGCTTAAGCGTAATTAGCCTCTCGACCACACTTCCCAAATTTAAAAAAATCACATTAACATAAAAAAACAACAGAAAATAGCTTGATGGACTTCTGATCCATGGACTTCTGATGCATGGGCTATTAAATCAAATTTGGTTAAATAGAACTCGATGGTAAGTCAGGATTTATGCGACATTCAGTATACCTTTAGGACACCTCTTGGAACCTCTAGGACACTTCTTGGACACCTCTTGGAACCTCTAGGACACTTCTTGGACACCTCTAAATGGTTAAGGTTTCCATTTAGAATAAAATCAGAGCGAGATACTTATCAAAGTACAATACACGAAATGTGTCAATGTATTAAAGGTGGATATGTCATCATAGACGACATTCTAGTAGCTGGTAGAGATATTGAGCATCATGACCTCATTTTGAAACAAGTCATGCAGAGATCAACGGAGTACATACAATCTAAAGCTAAACTATGACAATTGCAAGACAAGGCAAAACAGAGTACCTTATATGGGCGATTTCTTGTCAGAGAAAGGTTTAGAACCAGATCCAGAAAAGATAAAGTCAGTTATTGTCATGCCAGCTCCTCACAAAAATGAAAGCAGGAGAATTCTAGGTTCAATTCAGTACATTTATTCCTAAAACGAGTCAAACACATTTTCACTACAAAATTTTTGAAAGATGATGCAGAATTCCAAATGGAATCGTGAACAAAGTTTCCAAGAACGGAAACAACTTTGAGAACGGTTCGGATATTGCTTAACGGCCAAGGGGGGGGGAGGGGAATAATCATTTGTGACGATTTGTTACAGGGTGTCTGTAAATATGTTACGTACCAAAAAATATTTACATGAAATAACACAACTTTTGTAGATCGGTTTTTAATTTTAACTCTTGTCTGTTATATTCTCATTGCACCTTGAGCCTACATTATGTTTGTTAACAGCGCTTTATACATTAAATTATTATTATTGACAGGTGCAGTGGCCTCTTGTCTTTCGCGATAGGGCTATACCTTGAATTTTAAAAACAAAAAATAAATGGGAAAAATACCCCGCGCTTTTAAAAAAACAACAACACTACTTGCTTTCCATCGCCCGCACCATGTATGTGGGTGTGGGGGGGGGGGGACTGAATACGTCGTCGGAGCGCCAAAATAAGTCTATAGTTTTCACATCTTTTCTATGGATGCCTTGATGACAATTGTAATTTTGGAAAATGATAATTCATAAGTCTTTTAAAATTCAAAGTTTCTTGTTTGTTGCTCTGCGGAGGGGTGGGGTGGCATTTGTTACGATGTTACATAGGAGTGAGCAGGGAGGGGGGTAAAAAAATGTGATTTTTGGTGTGACCTAATATCTGAAAGTTCTCTTTGTCAAAAGTTTTAGCCTGTTGAACAAGAATGTGAAGAGATTGAATGGGATGCAGGTAAAGAACAGCACTACTCCAGGATGGTCGTGATACCTCTCACAGACGCAGAAACAAGATATACTCAAATCGAGAACGAAATACTTTTAAGTGTGTAGATTAGAAGCAACATATTTGGTATGGTAAGGATGTGACTGTTTATAATGATCATAAATCTCTTGAGCATATCTTTAAGAAACTATTGTCTGCACTAAAGAGAATACAGAGGATACTTCTGAGGCTACATGATCTGTAAGTCTGTTACAGAAAAGACAAGTAAATGTCGTGCCAGATACTGATGTGAATTTACAGCTGATTCTGTGCATGTGATCTCTGTAGTCATTCCAGGAACAGCGAGAATATACAAGCAAAAAACTTTCCAATGCCTAGACTGAAAGAACTATACAGACTGGAAAGAACTAAACAGACTGGAAAGAACTATACAGACTGGAAAGAACTATACGGACTGGAAATAACTAAACAGACTGGAAAGAACTATACAGACTGGAAAGAACTATACAGACTGGAAAGAACTATACAGACTGGAAAGAACAATACAGACTGGAAAGAACTATACAGACTGGAAAGAACTATACAGACTGGAAAGAAACTGTGGAGGAAAAATGTGGGAGTCGATCTAAATATATTACCTTCGAGTGAGAAAATGCTCACACCAGACTCCAGATTTTAAAGAGAGTTTGATTAGAGGAAATGAGCTAAGAAATATCTTCCATTACAAAACGAACTTAATTCTAAGTGTAAAGCAGGATTGATTGTGCAATTTATTTATTACAAAAGAGAATCTCCATTAATATTTTGTATGTTTGATTTAGATAGAAATAAACTCCATAGAATCCTAAATGCTGCTGGTAAAGTTATTGGTAAAAAACAAATCCCATTTGGGCAGATGTTTGAGACAAACATCCATAAAAAGCTAAAAAGATTCTATAATTAAAAAATCAGCCTATGGTTCAGGATTTTGTGATTTTTACCATCACAAAAGAGATACAAGATACCGATAGCAAAGACAAATAGACACGAACACTCTTTTGTTCCTTGGCAATCAAGTCATTAAATAGAAACAATTTGATGTAAACCTTTTGCATGTAAATTATGAGAGAATCAGGTGTGAATGTACATTTTAGTTTTTTATAGTTACAATATTTTGGTTGGTGTAATGCACAAATTCTAAGACAAATTTCCTTACGGACAATAAAGATTATTATCCTTATTATTATTATGAGTATGACTCATTTTTTTAGAGTCTTAATGTCAATAAAAAACCTGCACTTATCAAAGAAATCATAAAACAAAATATGAGTCGGCCTACATCATAATGAGCTGCAATAAATCTAGAGATTATGTTCTATCCTGAGCAAAAGATATGTGTCCACACTGAATCATTAAATAAGTTTTTCAGAAGGTTGAGGGAAAAGCTTATGTGGTTGAATATTGTTCCATCTAGTGCACGCTCAAAAAATGTCCACCTGGACAACCCGCATACATGACTTCTGAGATTAAACTCCTTCACCATAGTGACTCACGATTCTCTCAATTCACCCATCCTTTACACTTTTTTTTCTGTATCTAATTGTTGATATATAATATAGTTCTGAATATATTTTTTTTTCTTTTTCACTACAGAAACCAAGTATACATTTAATTCACCTAATACCAGGAGAAAACAGTCATCAAGCTCCAGTTGATATTGCCACTTTGCCTATTGCTGAAGAAAAGGGAATTCAAAGGTCATTGAAAAATCTGTAGCTTTCATAATTCATTTTTACAACTTTCCATTCCTATTAAATGTCTTGTTCATGGCCAAAATGTGCCATATTTGAATATGGGCTTGGTAACTAAGAAGTAGAAAAGGATTGCCAAAACAAGTGTCTTGAGTTTAAATCATGGAGGTAGTGCTGAAATTGTTATTCTAATCCTTGAATATCCAGAAACTCAATCTAGCTACTCGAGATAGCTGACACTCATTTTGGGTAAAGTAAAAATTGATTGATTATTGATCTGGTTACATAAGGTACTTGTTGACAGTAACTAAATCTTAATTCTCCTTCTCTGTGAAATTCTGCTAACTAATTTTACAAAAATTTATAATAATAATAAAGTACAAAAAATAAGAAATATTTATTTCACAATATAAAATCAATTATCCAGTGATTCTTAAATGTGTTTTTGTATTGAAATTTATTGTAAATTGTTTTCTCTGGACAGGTATGAGAGCGATAGAGTAGTTGGCACAATCATTTCTGAAAATCCTTTCTATGAAGCCAATTTCACTTTAAACAATGTAACTGTGAATGACTTTGGCAACTATCAATGTAGTTTTGTCCAAAGTGACCTGGGCATAGTCAATGGAAACATTGTTTTGTTCAGAGTTAAAGGTAAAACTGTTTTAGCTCTTTGTGTTTGTACATTCAAAGTAGATCACACCAAGTAAACATTATGGAGATCTAGATCCATTTTCTTTATTATCTTGAAGATTTATTAACTATATTTTAGGAAGTAATTTAATATATTGTTATGATTCTCTATAAACCTTTGACAGAACAATAATAATTAATAATTCAATAATTCAAGAACCTGACAACTTGGGCTCCAAATTAATGAGACACTTTAATGAGTGTAATAAATAATGAAAAATAAACAATCAACAATTAGCAGTAGTCAATGTCTGAACATAACAGCTATACACAACTTGTACTTGAATCTCATTCTCTGCTTTAACTCTCCTGGTCCTCTCCTGTGTCAGGCTGCCTTGACCCAATCCTGTCGAAACAACACACAGTCCATAGTTAGATAACCATAAGACTGTTGATCTACATTGGGATTGTTTACATCAGTCCTTTAGTACTTTATAAGCACACAGGCCTGTGTCACTTGTGTCAGACTGATCATACACAGGTCTACATGAACCAGCATACAGTTAAGTTACAACAATATCATTGCTATGCATCGATTGTGTAGAGGCCAGTAGCAAGGGTTTGAATGAGTTTGAAGAAGAAATTATAAAAAAAATTATGACAATAGACTTAATGTAGTAAGATAATAGAGACAAAAAAATCAAAAGATGTTGATAACTAGTCATCATTGAAATTGGAAAATTTTTTAAGTTTAAACAACTTTTCTAGGTGTTATTGTTTTAATTCTTCCCTTTTGATGTAAAATTCAGACCCGAAATAAAAAAACAAACAACTATTGTGCAAAATTCTTTTAATACAATGTTATGTTTCATTTCCTCAGCTCCTCCATTGATAGTAAGTAGGGAGTTGGTCAGAAATCTTCAGCTTCAAGTTCCAGCTAGGCTAGATATAGTGTTTGCATCATTTCCTAAATATTCCAGCCTCAAGTGGACTCTGCCTGATGGAAATTCTACACAAGATTTTCAAATGTAATTTGAGACTTGAATGTTAGCTTGATGATTATCAAAGTTTAGGGAATGAGACTAAAAGTTATGTGAAAGTAAAATATTAGAATTTCTTTTCAGAAATACCTAGCAGGAAATGATTCTGATGTACAAGCCATATTTGTTATGTGTACTTTAAATGTTATAAGAATGGCAGATGAGACAGTGCATAAGTTATTTGTCTAGTAAATGATAAAAGGAAAGGTGTAACAAGTACACATCTTGCGTATTTTGTAAGCAAAGGGACACGAAAATACTCAAGAACGATTTATCATCTGAAAATACGCATTTCCCCTCTAAAGTAAAAAAAAAAGTAAAAAAAAAATTAAATAATAAAAAAAAACAACAACGGTTCTTGCTAATCATATATATAGATCTTCTATGACTAATGAGGATTATCTGCCTCAAAAACATTGTTAAAATTTTTGTTATTAGTGATGCGAAATCTTTCATTGCTAACTCTGCAAAGAATGGTCTGTAAAAAGAATTTTTTTTAATTCTTTCAAAATCTGATAAAATATTTCCAGTGTCTTGTAAAGAAATTGCATATAGACAAAACTACTTTATAGAATTAGATGTCACTAATCCAGCTAAGCAAACCATTTAATCTGGTTGAAGGCTAATTTCATTTGTAACAAAAATTCCCATTCTCTTGAATACATTTTCTGTTGCCGCTATTATGGAATGTGGAATACACTATAGGCATAATGATCATAAAATAATTTTCAAGTGACATAAAAGGCATCATTCTAACATTTACTAAGAAAAGTCTATGACAAATGTAAATATTTTGACAAATATACAAAATATCTTATAAAACTTTATGGTGTGTTAACTTTAGGATTGCTGCATTTCATGTACGTTAGGTGCTTAAATGATTTTAGTCTTTCCTGAGTATATTTCTTTATATTTAGGGAAATATACATTTGCCCCTCAAAATACGCATGTTCAGGTTTGGGAATGCACATTTCCATTTTGGCATATATGTATCTCTGCAGCATTGTATCTTTGAGACTTATGTCCATTTCAGTGTGTGAGTGTGAGTTCGGTGACATTGTTTTACTCAGAAGTTTAACTATGCAGTCTTTGAGAATGTAAAGTTTTTATATACAGTCATGGAGATCATAATCTTTCTAACATAATGCATCTCAGGTTTATATCAAGCTCATTCAATCTATAGAGTTTTTCTTGTATCTTGTTTTTTACCATCTTATTTTTTTTATCTTAAAAAATTGTTTAGCTGTCATCTGTAAGAATTGTCTAGTTTTTTTTAGTGTTTACTTCCACTGTAAACATTGTTAGGCTCAACTCTAATAGTAATATTTGTTTAGCTCAACTGTAATAGTTGTTTAGCTTAACTCTATTAGTTGTTTAGCTCAACTGTAATAGTTGTTTACCTCAACTCTATTAGTTGTTTAGCTCAGTTATTAGTGAGAAGTGTTAATAAAAACGTTTTCTGATATTTATTAAAAAAACTATTGATATATATTTAAAATTAACTTTATATATGTTGCAACCTTTTCATTTTGCTAATTAAATACAGCAGTCTAAGACAAATTTTTCACTTTTATTATAGATATATTTCTTATTTGAAATATAAAACTGAAAGACTATCTATTAGTTTTTATTATAGCTGCCTGGTCGTGCGGTTTGCTTGCTGGACTGTCGTTCGGTTTTATCGATGGTCGAGGGTTCAAATCCTGCCCGCTCCCATCCCCCGTCGTCTTGTGGGAGGTTTGGACTAGGAAGTAAACTATCTTCAACTCTGAAGGAACATCCGAAACAGGTAAAACATTTTACAAACAAAACAACATTTTATATTATAATGTTTTTTGTATTTTTATCACAGTGTTCCAATTGAAGTGGGTCAGTTCCTGTGGATAACCAGTATAGTTATTTTAAAAGTGACATCTGCTCATGCTGGTACATACAGTTGTGAAGTAACCAATGAATTAGGAAGTGATACTATTGAATTGATTGTCAGTGGTATGTACAAATTTTACTTCACACTATCAGTACATTGTGACTTTCTTTCTGCTCATTACAAATGTGATGACAGCTACAACTAATCTTTTTTAAATAACTGCTCTTCAAATATCAAAAGACATTTTTATTATGTTCCTTTTATAGAATTATGATTTAGGAATAATTAACAATAAAAGTGTTATTATCCCAGAAGACTATTTGTTTGCAATTCTGGAACTTCACATTACTCAAATAAAATGAAGATACAAAATACAAACACATGAATTCAACAATCATTGTTATACATTTCAAAGAAGTTATACAAGTTTGTTCTTTTCAATAATTTTGTTAAAAGTGAACATAAAAAGATTTTTGTCAGTTCTTTAAGTTGGTGACATTTCTTCTTTGTAATGGTAAAAAGCATTAAATAAATCAAGACTTAGAAAGGTTTGTTGAAATTTGTCAAAATACCTTATAGTAGTCATAAACTATTATTCTGACTTTTAGTTTTTTTTTTATCTCTTTGCAGTGGGAACTTTTGTACACATTGAAGATGCTGTCAACCAAACTATTGTGTTGAAGACAGGGGAGAGAAAAAATATAGAATGTACTGGTGTAAATTTACCTCCAACAACAAAGAAGGTATGGTTGAATACTTAGAAGTAATCAGATTTACATTTACACCTTTTAGCAAATGGGTCATCATTACAGGTAAAAAAAAATCATTTAAGCTTAATTTTTTTAAAGGTATTATTAAATTAGCTTATTAAATAATAATTAACTCATGAAAGCAAAGAACGCATATTTAGATAGTTTATAAAAATTGTATATTCCTCATTTATATATCATGTTGTAGGGTCAATATTTTGTTTTTTATTACTTTGCAGCAAGATTTGTCATTTATTTGGCAATTAAAGGTTGGCTCAGAATTACATGTAATAGCTTTGAATGAGTCTTTAGGAGTTGATGTCAAATCTATATTTAACAACACAGAAGGTATGTCTGTTCAATATTTTAAAGTCATTTCAGCATTTGCAGTAAAAATTAAAAGTCAATGCAATTGAATAAATCTATATATAGTAAATGAAATGGTTTTAATTTGTAAACATTTTGGGCATTTAAAAAAAATATGCTAACACAAATTTTATATAAAAAGTTCAGCAAATTTCTTCTCATTGATTACAGGTATTATTTTAGCTGAGAGTATTTTGACTTTAGGACGCCCTATTTATTCTTGGCGTGGTCAATTGATGTGCATTATGACTGTTGGTAGTGTAAATTATACAGCTTCTGTTAAAATTGATGTTTCAGGTGAGAATCTTTCACTTTGTACATCACATTTTGCTAACAGCTCATCCATTTAATCATTTTTGTAAGAAGAGTTTCTCTTTACATATAACCTTTTGTAACATTATTTTTTGTAAGAATATCACTAATGATCTGTCAATAACAATTACAAGTTCAGGTACACCAGAAGTAATTTCCTTCATTCATCGCTACTTTACATCACTGGAGTCCACAGCTATACTTACATGTCAAGTATCTGCTTTGGCACCACCTGACTATAAATGGAGATTTGCAAATATTTCAAGCCCACGGAAATTGTTTGATGTCTTGGATTATCAAAAGTAAGGAATAAATTTAAATCCACCTTTCTTTTTCACAAACATAACAAAGGTTTAGCTATTGAAATCTAGAAATTGTACAACTTTATATTGTTTTCTTGAATAATTTTTAGAGCTGGAGAAAAAAAATTCTTTGATTTTTTAGAATATGACTTATCACAATGAACAGTGTATTAGTTTTTAGACTTAAATAAAGATCATGCAAATAATAAGCCACTATACATTTTGTCAAACATTTCTTTTATTAGAAAATCAGAGTTGCTAACCTTGGATTCTGTTGATGGAAAATATGTAACCAAGTTGTTTCTACTTAATGTGACTTACTCTGATTTTGGTTTCTATGAATGCAGTGCTGAAAATCAGTTTGGTTTCTCTAGAGACATAATAGAACTAGGTAAGTGTTTTAGTGGATATACAGAGACTTTGTATTTTTTATGTACTTGTATGTAAACTAAAAGAAGTCCATGAGCAATTGTATATCAGAACATATTTGATTAAATAGTTTGATTCATTTTAAATTTTCTTTTTTTTTTTAAGGCCATCTGTATTACTTTATACTAAAGAAAAGAACATTTGCATTTATTTTTTTCATCAACTTTAGGGGCATTTTGATAACGAAACAGCCATTTAAAATATTTATTATTGTTTTTTTACTATGAAAACATCCAGGCATCAACCACATATTTTAGAATACATTTTCCTTCTTTAATGTTTCACAAAAGACTAATATTTATTTCTCTAGATCATTGTTTTGCTGGATACGTCCCATCAAGTAATGGACTATCATGTATTGGTAAGTAGCTTTTAAAATCAGTCATGATTTATTGTTTCTTAGTTCTTTCATTTACAGAATGCAATAACAAAATAAATTTTTGTATTAGTCCCACACAGAGGAAATGTTTGTTCTTAGTGGCAGTTTATTATGCTTATTATGTTGTTTTTTATTAACTCTAGATATTGATGAATGCAAGCTTAAAACATCAATTTGTGATTATGGATGTTTAAATTTAAATGGCAGCTACATATGTTCATGTCCTGATGGAAGAAGTTTATCATCCGATGGCAAGTCTTGTGATGGTGAATATATTTTATTTAGTATTTTTGTATGTTTTGTATACAAGCTGAAGCAACTCATTACATGTATTTTATTACTTATGCCTATTTTATTATCTTAAGTGTGTTGTTAATATGAACATAGACTAAATTTAGAGCAGTAAATTTGTTTAAAGCATTATACTAATCACAATAATCCTACTTGTATTATAGAAGATAAGATAAGATTAAATCTGAAAAATAATATTTTGCTATAGGTCTCTGTGAAGTTGTGCTGATAGTGTACATCTTTTGTTGCAAGAATTATTTTTGTGAATCTTTGTATAAAATAACCAGCTTGAAAAACAAATGCATTAATTAATAAGTCCAAAAAGAATAATCCCATATCTTTAAATTACTTTACATCACATGTAATATAATTTTTAAAGCTAAACTAGTAGTATAAGTTAAACAATGCAACTCAATTAATACACATATAAACAGATAGCTTGCTTTCTTTTAAATAGCTGAGTATATTCATGAGACACTAAATATTTCTCAATGTTAGCTCACCCTACAGTGTTTACAAATTATTGTGAGTCATAAATATAGATTGCAAACCCCATTAAAAAAGTTGATAATTATAGTTCAATTAACAAGAAATTTAACAATTTTCACATAGTTTGAGATTTTTAATTTATGACTAAGTTGTTTTTATGTTTTTATAAGAGAAGTAACAAAGATGTAAAATGTTAAAAAGTTTTGCAAAATTTTAAAAAAAAATTAAAAAAAATAAAAGGTATAATTTCTATTGCCAATTTACTAATCAATTTGTTAATCAATGTATACTAACGAATGTATACTATGAGAGGCAGTATAATATAATTGACCAATTGTCTTAGACATATTAGGTAATTTTTTTTAAAATCTTGAATAGAAACAATGTAACTAGAAATATTAATTAGTCTAAAGAAAATCAAAAAGCATCTAAACAAAAAACAACCTAAGATTCCATTTTCTGAACTAGCTGTTGATTATGAAACTCTGCAAGCAAGAGTTGGACAAGGTATTGGTCTTGGTGCTGGTTCTGTAGTATGTGTAGTTTTAGTGCTCTTGCTAATCTATTGGTGCTACAGGAGGAGGAAACACAAAAAGGTATATTTAGGACCTACAGATTAAACAGTTAAGATTAGCTTTATATTTCTTATTATATATAATTTTTATGGTTTGATAACTTGTATGAATTATATGTTGATAAATGTTCTTTTAATTAAGCCTTCTTGTTATTTCTTATGGCTGGTTAAATTAGGCCTACAAGTCAAAAGTTGCTTGTTGATTTGATAATATTTGAACCTTGTTTCATATGTTTGTTATTGCAGCATCGTGACAGTTTTATGTCAATGGTACAGGAGAAAGCAAAAAGGACAAGATCACTCTTCATGTTAAAAATGTCACTCTCTGACTCTTATATAAAGGTAACAGTTGTCTTATGACTTATTTCATAATTTTTGTTATTATGTAGCTTGAAATTCAAATTAATAAATAGTTCTTTGCTCACACTATAAAAAAAAAATTCTAAAATATTTTTGTTTCAATATTTTGTTTGTTTTGAAGAGCTTAGATATTGAGAATAAGCAAGACAGTGGGATCAAAGGAGGCAATTTTCCCAGAGAAAGATTAAAATTACTAGATGTAATTGGAGAAGGTGAATTTGGTCGTGTATGTAGAGCTGAAGCATTGAACATTATTGGTACAGGAAAGTGGGAATTGGTAGCTGTGAAAATGTGTAGAGGTAACTTAACTATAACTAATTTATACATCTGTTCTGTGATATATAGCTTACCTATACACACGATTTCAAATTTTTTTTTCTGCCTGGTAATACTATTGTAGAAAATCTTTTGCTATACACCATTTCTCTCTCTCTCTCTCTCTCTCTCTCTCTCGCTCTCTCTCTCTCTCTCTCTCTCTATATATATATATATATATATATATACACATATTTTAGGGTGTCCCTGCATCCATCCAACTCTAATGGATACCTAACATTAGTTGGAGAAAGTGAAGATGGTTGGTCATTGTGCTGGCCACTTGACACCCTGCTTGTTAACCATTGGCCAAAGAAACAGATAACTTTAACATCTTCTGTCCTAGAGATTCCAAGGTGTGAAAGGGAAACTACTATATATATTATCTGGCTTACAAAATGAAAGAACTCCTCAACACTGTGAAGAGACAAAGCTGAGCTGGTTTGGTCATATAGGAAGACATGACTCACTATCAAAATTCATTCTTCAAGGTGGAGGAAGCATGAAGAAAGGGTCATTAAAAAAAAAAGCTGGCTGGATAACATAAAAGTCAAATCTACCAAACTTACCTATCTCTTTTCCAAAGGCTATTGAACTTGGGACAAAAATACACCTACTTAATAGAATCGTCACTACAATAGCAATGTATGCAAGACATGTAAGTCATCAGCAAAAATGAAGAAAAGATTTAATGTGGCTCAACAAAAATGGCTAAGATAGATTTTAGGAGTCAGTTATAGAGATGGGGGTCAAACGAGGAAATCTTATGCCGAACCACTTTATGAGGTTGGGACAGAGGTAAGGTTTGCTGGACATGTTCTTCAACAAAATGAATTATGCATACCAAGAGTTGTAATGACATGGAGGCCAATGCAAGGAAACTGCAAACAGGGACGCCCTTGTATAACTTTCATGAAGGACCTCTGAACAGTGGACACAAGGTGAGAAGAGGCTTCAGACATTGTCAGCATTAGATCTTTGTGTAGACAGCTTACCGCCCAATGTGCTGAATGGCATAAGAGGATCTAAGTCTAACTATGTCTATCTTAATATCTTGCTAAGAACAGCCACTGACTGTGAAAAGTGGAGGGATTTGGTTATGTGAACTGTCACAGCATCCCTACAATGAAAGTCAATGGACAGATGAGATATGCAACAAAATGGATAAAACATTTTTTCAAATTCTTTTTGATCACCCTTAGCTGATTCAAAATACCCCATAAGTTAAGAGTAAACTAGTCTTGTATAATTTGTTGTAGAGTTATAATATATGGAGTAAGAATGCAGAAGCAGAAGTTTTAGATGAAACATTTCATAAAATATCTGTGAATCAACAATTGTAATTACACAGTATTGACAGACCTTTCAAATCATCACAAAAAAATATATATTTAAAGGCCAAAAAACTTTACATTTTGTTTGTTTGTAAAATGTTTTACATGTTTCGGATGTTCCTTCAGAGTTGAAGATAGTTTACTTCCTAGTCCAAACCTCCCGCAGGACGACGGGGGATGGGAGCGGGCAGGGTTTGAACCCTCGACCGTCGATAAATCCGATTGACAGTCCAGCGCGCAAACTGCACGACCAGGCAGCCATCCGTACATTTTACTGTTAGCTGCTGTTCTAAGTTAATATTTACAAATGATTTTACATAAATTTTTTTTGCTATATTTTCATTTGTATTTAGTCACATGTTTCCATGTATTCAGAAAAAATGTTTCAACAACATCAATAATTTTTTCTTTTCAGAAAATGCAACCAGTTCAGATAAACTGGAGTTTCTTAAAGAACTGAGTCTTGTTTCTCATATACCCCGCCATTTGAATGTGGTCAATTACTTGGGATGTTGTTCAATAAATGGTCAGTTTTTACTATTTGGAATTGACAAATAAAATACATATAAATATAAATATATATATTGTTACGAATCTCACTATCCAGGCTCTCTGCAAACTGCACCATACACCACCAACTTAAAGAACTTGACAATTCAGGGCTCCAAAGGAACATAACACTTTAATAGTTGAATAAATATGAGCCAATACTGTACAATTGGCAAAACGTACACTGTACAAATATCTCTCCGATAACACCGTACCGCCGTATCAACTTTTGCACTGGCCTCTCCGTCACGTTCCGGGCCTGCACTGGGTTCGACAGTTCAGGACTGACTTCACACACTAGGCTGGTTGTGTCGGACTCGATCACAGACCAAGATCAAGACGCCAGTTGTCTCAACTGTACTTGACAGTACTCCGCACTGAACCGTTGTAATGCTCCGCACAGAACCACACCGTTGAACTGTGCTGTAGTCGACCGTGTTCTGAACCACTGCCGTGAACCTTCTCTCATGAACCGACTTGACTGCGACACCTCCGCTCTTTATATAGGGTTCCTACTGGCCTTCTAGAACCAGATGGAACATCACTCGATGTTTCTAGCTTCGTCACATGACTACATCCCTTGTGACGCTCCTGAGCTCTGTTCACGATGGCAATCCTTCCCAAACCGTCCTGTTGACACTCAACTCGGCTGACCGTCGTAACTCATCTTGGTTGACCGCTCGTCTAGTGCTGGCCTGGGGCAATTTGCGTCGGCTGACTACACTCACACCACTACCCCCATCTGTGCCACCACCAGGTTTATAACAATATATAAGATATGCCTAACTTTTGTAGGGATAGCCTCTGACAAACAGTCAAATTCCTGGCCTTCACATGTGGCTCAGAATATTGGGTACAGTGAAACTGTTATCACTGAAAGGAAAAGGGGCAAAGGCAATTAATAAACTAGGGCCTAAATCCTTAAGCTTTGGGCTGGAGGGACTCATTAGCCTATGCTGGCTATCCTCTTAAAAGAAGGAAAACTCTTAATTCAAACCTTTGATGTTTGTAGCTATACCTAAACATGGGAAGGGCTTTAGGATACAAATCTGAGAAAAAATCAGGAGCCGCTAACTATTAAGCAGCTTGTAGCCCACAGTGTTACACCCTGGTATTGCCTCCAACACTGCTGATCCCAAACTGTGTTAGCACTTGCTGTTCTTTTAGACACATTAGCTGCATGGAGAGGAGACATCATTCCGACCATAGCTAATGCCCAGGCATTCATTTCATTTCTGTGAGATTATCCATAGTCACTTCAAATCTATTTTGTCATTTTATAAAATCTATTTACTATGTAAAAGTAATTATTACTTTCACTATTTGCAGACCCAGTAATGCTTATAATGGAATACATCAATGGTGGTGACCTACAGACATTTCTCAGACAGAAAAGAGCTTCTGTCCCTGATGCTGAAGTCAGTGATCCCATGCTTAGTAACAGCTTATTACTTTCTAAACGACCATCAACAGGCTATAGAAACTCTGCTTTTGTTAAAGATAATCATGTGTCCACTGATCATAGTGAATTTAATTCAACTGAAACTATTAATACTTGTTCAGACTTAATGGAGTCAAGGCATCAAAACGTTTATTATTTTACTAATAAACATTCAAAAGTAATTAAGGCTTGTTCATTGAATGAAACGCTTCAAATTGGTGCTGATTCACTTACACATCAAATGCCTGAACAATTAGACAGTTTTCAGTTAAATTCTGTTAAGGATTCATCCGTTTCTTCACAAATACCTAAATCACTTAATCCAAACACAATGTGTAGTCAGGAGTGTCTGATTTGTGAAGAACCTCAAGAAACACTTTACTATAAACCAAACTGTCTTTCATCAACCCATTGTTTCAAAGAAAAGTGTGTTCTAAATAGAAGGATATTAGATAGCTTGAATTTAGAAAATTCATCAAAAGAATTTAAAAAAATAACAAGTCAATCAGCAGACAACAGTCATCTTGTCCTGAGAGTCACTAAAAGGTATGTTTGGTAGATTTGACTTTTAAACTATGATTTTATCCCTTTGGATAACATTGAGCCTAATAAATAAATTTTACTTAAACTGTCTCATGAGACCAAGGGCCAAGATGAACATGGAATAAATTTAAATTTGCATTCCTAGAATGCTTCTATTTTCTCTCACTCATAGAGTGAATTAAGGTAAAAATTGAAAATGAGGCCACCTATAGCTATTTCCCTAACTGCCTTGTGTCATAGAAAATAATATGAAAACATTTTAAGAACATTTTCAAATGCATAGAAAACTAATAATTATTATTTGGATGTTTTGGTTGTCATTTGTACTAAGGAAAAGGCAATATATAGTCATGTATAAGATATTTTAAGATATTTTAAATATATATTTATAGAATGTAATATTGATCGATCAGTGAAATTGGATATGGTAAAACATACCATTTATATGTACTACAGGGTAAAAATATTTTATAATATGAAAATTTGGTTAATTATTTGGTGATAAAGTATCAGCTGTTATTTGTTATATGAAGCTGGAATGGCAAGGGTTTCACTCAATTCAATACAACAAAAATCACTAGTAATAATGAATTAAAATAATATTGTTTACACATAACAAATACCTATGGTTTTAGTTCATATAAATTATAGAATAAATATATATATATATATATTTATATAACCTAAAATATGTGGTGATTAAAATATTCTCTTTTTTTTTAACAGTTGCCCAACCTCAGTTTTAAAAAGTACCTCTAGTGAGAAACCAAAAGTATCACCAAATCGTGCTGCTTATATAACTGCTGACACAATTTCACTTTCTGGTCATATGGGCAGACATAAACCATTGTCCCGTAGAAGCAGTGGTTTAAGTCAATTTTCAGTGAGTGATGTCTACAGCCATTATGCACAAAGTGACTACAGCAGGTTTTCTGCTATAGATGAAGACATGGAAATTAGTTCCAGTGATCTCTTTGCTTTTGCTTTACAGATTGCTAGAGGAATGAGACATCTCATACAAAATAATGTAAGTGTTTTAGTTTTCAGTAGTAGTAATTAAGACACCTCTTAAAAAATAATGAGCCATTTTAATAATAAAAGGATAATCAATAAAAAGAATAGCATTTTTATTGCTTTATTTAAAACACTATAGAATGCTTAAAAAAAAAAGAAAGCATATAACAGCAGCTTTGTAGACTTTGTAGCAGTACAAGTGCATGAATTAGTATCTGGCCAATATATAAAGGGGTCTTTTTTATAGAAAAATTTACAACTGGATTAGAGTTTTTCTAGAACATATAATGAACATATATTAACTAAATATATTTGAAGGCGCAACTTTAAGTAAGAAAAGCCTAGATTTGAGGCTGTGTTCACATATCTTGGCTTCATCTCTGGATAAAAGGCCCCTTATACAGATGACCTTTTTAATAGCACTACAGAGAAATATCCATTGCTCAATAGTAGAGGAAAATAAAATTGAGCCCTTATGGTTACATTTAATGAGATAATGTCACAATGAGTTATTGTTTCCAACAGAATTTGAAACACATTCAAAAGAAAACTTAGTGATTAACAAAGAACAAACTTAAAGTAGTGGCAACCTCCAATGGCTATTATCAACCACTATAGGATAATTGGAACCTCTGACGGCTATAGATAACTGGATTATTGGTAAAATTTGGCACCTTCAATGTATATTGGAAGCTATTACAGGATCATTCAACATTTTTTCTGTCAACCTTAGATATCTGCCATAGTTAGTAGCCAACCTAAAACAGCTGTCTCATCAAAAGCTTGGTCTAGAAACAAGATCTAACTTTGCCTTTTACAATGAAGTAATGCTATGAAGCCTACTACTACAACTTGTCTTTGGGTCAAGATCAGTACAAACTTGTCATTTATAATGATGGCTACATTATTTACGCCTAAACATTGCCTAAATCTGTAGGCAATCACTATATATTATTACTTACATGTTTTTATTATAATCATCATAAAATAATGATTTTAAAGGTGTTTTTTTTATCAGACTGCTATATGCCTACTATATCATCAAATCAAGATATAACCTGCTACCGGTATACATCAAATTATCATTCATTTATTTCATTCATTCCTATTTATCAAATATAGAAGTACAAGACTACTAGCAACTGGTTTACCATGGCAGCTGTCCATGGTGCTGTCAGTCATTTTTCAATCTTTTTATATATCTTACTTCAATTTCTAAAAACTAGAAAAATGGCATTAAGTCACTTAAATCATTGGAGTTTAATTGTCAACTGATTACCAGTTTACAGTTAAGACCATAACAGGAAAGATTAATGTCTTAGCATCCTTTAAGCATATTTAAATTGTATAAATATTATAATTTTCAATTTGTTAATATGAAATCCTTTTGATACATTATCAACAATCAAGGGAGATTGTAATTGTCAAACAATGCATATTTTACTATAACATATTTTGGTATTGCAACTTATTTTTGCATACAGTAAATGAATTACTGCAATGTGATAGTAGAATATTATATACACATTATAAACACATTAAATATATTGTAGGTTACATGAATTATAATGTGTTGTAATGTGCATATGCATATGCACATGTGTATATTAACCAATATTACAAACATCTTTTGGGCGGGGGAAGGATACCGTATGTGTGTGTAATATGTTACGCTTGAGAGCACACAATCAGCTGCCTTCCTTATTATTCAGGTCACATGTGCAGGGGAAAATCGAATTGATTTTTCTGGACAACCTTGGTTTGCATCAGCTATATATAGTTATAGGGTTAGGATTACGTTACACTGCATACATAATGTCTCTCTATAACAATATCACCCAAAATGCACACACTTTCAGAAATAATTGTCTTCATGGACATTCAGCTCTTCAGACATTGATTTATAAGCACTTTTTTTAGCCAGAAAAATTGATTTCCCACCCTTTTGAACTGTCAAGCATTTTCTTTTGAATGCCCTAAAGTATCCCAGTTCAGACAGATCACTACAATACCCAACTACATGTTTTTCCACTTATTTTTATTTGTCTTCAAATGATTCAAACGTTGCTCCAGAATTGAACATTACTACATCTAACCCAAACCTTCCAAAGCATGGTAGGGGATGGCGGAGGTTCAAATCTTGGACCATGTGGATAGTGAGAGATGTATATAGCTTGGTTAATGGAGTTTTTTTTTTAGTCTTGGTTTGTGCTAGATAAAGAAAGTAGAACATTAGCAAAAAAATATATATATTTCCCGGTGCAACATGTTTTTCTAATTATAAATTTTACCACAAAGAATCATTCCTTGTCCATACAAAATATTCGACACTAAAGGATGTTATGTTTTGAAATTTAGCATCTTTTATTCTAAGTGACATCTCCTATATTAACGGAAATAAAATGTATTCCTTATATTTACCTTCTTTGTATGAAAAACAATTTTCAGTATCTGGATATTTTTTTTTATATTATGCATTAAAAATAAATACATTTAATTATCGAAAGTCAAAAATGTGACTTATAAAAGTCAAATATCATCAAGTCTTTAATGTTTTATTTTTAGATGTCTCATATAATGTTTTTAAATTTGATTTTTTTTTTCATTCCACCTGAGCATGTTTTGGAAGCATGTTATACATTAAGATTTCTAATTATCAACAGATTATTCATCGTGACCTAGCTGCAAGGAATATTCTAGTGACAGACAGAGGTATTTGTAAAATAACAGATTTTGGCTTGGCTCGCTCTATTGAAGGTACAGACAACTATGAACGTATTTCAAAAGTAAGTTTTAAGCATATATTATATGTACATTTAAAAAAAAAAATTTTTTTAAATTCATTTAGAACATTGTACATCTTTAACATATTCCTGGAGCATATTTTAATGGAAATTCTTGCAAGATTTACTCCTAGCTTGACCATAAATGAGCAGGCTATTTTCAATCTCAGGTTTGCAGATAATATAGAGCTCATCAGTGAAAATTGTTAACCAGGAACAAGATCTTACTTTAAAACTGTATGCTGCAGCTAGAACAGTTGGCATGGAAATTAGTGCAGAAAAAAAGCAAAATACTAGCTTGACTCAGTTAAATAGGCCTACCTATGGTCAAGCAAAAGAAGAGATGGAGCATATATTAAAAAAATACTGTTTAAGCTTGGCATCTGCTGTAATGAGCAAACTGGGAAATCCTCCATGGAATGTGATGGTTTTGGATAATGGAGTTTGTCTCCTTGTGGGCTTCACTGAGCTGGTGAGGTCTTATTGTAAGACTGGACTCTTTATATCCTGCTAAGAACAGCTACTGTCTGGGAACAGTAGAAGGATTTGATTACTAGAACAGTCACAGCAACCCTGCAATGAAAGTTAAGGGACGGATGAGATGAGAGAATTTAAATCAACATTTCACAAACTGCAATTCTAGGCATCCTAAACAATGCTTAGGCAATACTTTGCCTGACTTGTTTTTAGGCATTCTGCAGAATGCCAGATTTTGCACTTTGCCAGTTATATATGGTAGTAATTAGCAGACAGTCTAGACGTTTTTCATATAAACTTTGAAAATAATGATTTTAATAAAAGTTGTTGGTTTTGGACTTAGTGAAATGTGGAGTGTCTTAAGGAAAAACATTTTAGTGGAAATTGGAGAATAAAAAAAAAGAGTTCACAACTGCCATGCTGTCTTGGAAGTTGTAAAAAACAAGAAACAACAATAAGCAATGCAGAAAGAAGGATATTACATTTATTTTTATAATTAGGGTCCTTTGCCTGTGAGATGGATGGCTCCTGAAGCACTAATAGACAGAATACATAGTCCCAAGTCTGATGTCTGGGCTTACGGAGTTGTGCTTTGGGAAATAGTGACACTTGGTAAGTAGATATCTTTTATAGTTAAAGTCTACTAATATTTCTTAAATAGACCTTTAACAAATCAGAGGTGAAGTGGGGGGGGGGGGGGGGGTAAGTTGGTGCATCATGCCCTCGGCACCATTTGCAGAGGAAGACTCTAAGGTCTCTAAAACGAACAAGATTTTCAATACTTAAATTTTTAAAAATTGTGTTTTAAAAAATCACAATTAATATTTAATATCTGTTTAAAGTAAAAACATCTGATATTATTTACAAGTTTTGGCAAATTATAATTCAGTGAGTAGTATGTGAGTAAAATTGTTATAACAGTGTTCAATCAAATCATTGAAGACATAGACAATATTTAAATTTTATTCCTAGATCTATATTTTGTTGCTTACAGTTTAGAATAATGTATTCTCATTTTTTTTTGTTATCCAAAAAATTTTTTAAACCATGGGGGTTTTCCTACTAGGATTGCACAACATGTTGATAAGGAGAGGGCAAAGTTGAAATATATGTATCCTTAAAGGGAAACTCCGATGGTTTTGACAATTTTTGATATAATATGTGTTTTGATTTATAGATAATGAATATATTATTCTTTTTTTTTTATTTGCAAGAATAACTTAGTAATTGATGTTTTTGTGACGTAATTTTTCTGCGCATCCAAAACGGTCAGATTTTCACCGAATTTCTGTGTGACGTCACGTGGGTGCACTCAAATCCTATAGATCTACTAATCCGAGTACCGGTACTTCCGCGAATTTATTGTACGACAAGCACCTCAGGTAGGTTTAATAAAGGTAGGCCTTTTTTTCCCTCAATTTTACTAGATCTAGAATTAATTAAGTGGGTTAAGATATCATTTAGAAGGGACTTGCGCCAAATTATATGTCACATCACTTGACCATAGACGGCATAGATTTACTTGATTAGTACTAGATCTAGATCTATCTTTAATAGAGCTAATAGAAATGTCTGCTCATCATTGTCTTTTACTAGTTTTACGAAGCACACATCGGATATTTCTTTTATTGTAAACAATTTTAGTAGTCAAGGTAAAGATCTAAGCTTTAAATTAGTATTATTAACTATATTTATATCAAGATCTAGATGGATTACAATTTTAATTTAGAATGTACGTAATATATTCCCCCCCCCCCCCAAGTTGGGCTTCTTATCTAGACAGTTATATTATAACTAATATTGTCATATAAATATTATTATATATCATTAGGCTACATTTAGATTTTACAGATAATAAAATATATGAATCTGTATCACTATATCTATAAATTAAAAAATCTGTAGAGTTATATCTAGAGAAAGTTAACTTTTTTTTTCTTGTATGTGTCATTTTTGTGTTTCAATTTTCTATCTTTTTTTTTTTTTTTAACTTAAATTGAATCATTGTTAGATAATACATGGCAGGAGTCTCTAACGCTGAGCCTTATATGTTTGAACCCCAGAAGTCACAAAGTTTACGAAGTAAGGTCTCACAGTCTCCAGTTCTTGAAAGAATGAATACTAGTAGACTAAGTGATACTACTACTTTTTGGTAAGTGGTACCAAGACATTGCTTGACTGAAAAATTCTTTTGTATACTTGTTTGATAAACAAATCTGATTTTAGCTTTCCTATTATCAGGTGTAAATGTGGATACTGTAAGCACATGGATACAGAAAATGAAAATATATGCTGTACAGAAATTCACAATGTATCACTGAAAATGTCTTCCAATAACCTGCCATGTATAAGCAATCATCCAGGATTCAGGCCTGTTTGTTTGGACAAAGACAGTCTACAAACTGCACATCACAATTATAGAGAACTATTTGGAGACCATTTTAATGATAAACATGAGTAATTATAATAAATATACATTCACAAAGCAATATTGATTAAAACAAACTAATTTGAAATTCATAACTATATAATGTAATATATAAGTTTAGAGTCGATTCGTTTAAAATAATTTTTCCCTACCTTAAAAATAATATATTAAGAATAATACAATTTTGTACATTATTGATGTATAACTTTCATTTTAGACAATACAGATATACAGCATATAGACAGTTTGTTCGCTGGTGCTGGGGCTGTCTGGGAAGAAGCATTAGAGTTCCTCTTCCATCCTGTGTAGTGAACAAGATCAGAAAAGAATTTCCAGAAGGCACAAAAACAGGTTTCAAGCCATCAGTATGCTAAAATGGCTACATAAGTTTTGAAAATAAAATGTGTAAATATAGCATGAAAAAAAAAAATTATTTGAAATAAAAGTTACAAAATCTTATTTACAGATGGTACAATGTTATTTATACAGATTTAAAACCGTGTCAATCTCTTAATATTGTCCTATGATGGTCGTTCAAATTTTGAACATAATGGCTCTGGTATGTGATCCACGTATTCAGTGAGGCTCTTTGTCAATTCTTTTGTGTCCTTGCCAAATTAATTGAACAAATAGTCTATGGACATAAACTGAAAAATAAAATTTTTATGGTAAATACTTTTTTAAAAATGTGGGAGCAATGTAACATAACGTAATGTGTAAATATAATTTCAGTTCTATAAACCTTGCTATCAGACATTTGCTTTGTAATTAAGACAAAAGTATGTTTTTGTTTGACCTACTAAGCAACCTGTAAATAGTGTAGCAGCAAACAGCAATAAGTTGCCTACAGGCGTCTGATGAATTTTTGGTTGACTGCTCCATTCTCGATGGTAGCCACACTCAGAACAGAGTTGAGATATGTTTACACAGGTGCCATTTTCTAGAAAAATTGCTTTCACCACACACCCACAAGATGAACAAGATGTGAAGTTTTTCTAAAGCCGATTTGATAACCATGTATTTCCTCTCATGCTGGAGGGCTATTTCATTTGGTGGGTGTGGCGCAGACTGCAATAAAAGAACATATTAAGTCAGTGCCAATAAAGATCTTACAATATTTATTTTATAAATCAAGTACTGTACATAAGAATTGTTTATTGATACCTGATATTGAATGAGGTATCTATGCTACTCCTTATAGATGGTTCATAGCAATCAGAACTATATTCACAGCTATAGCCTGAATGTAGGGGTGATGATGCCTGGACAGGATATGGAATGTCCATAGCTACATCTGTCTGGGTACCAGTATCTTTCATGACTGTCATACAACATTGTGTATCTAAACAAATATTGAGAGTAAAATTTAAAAACAATTATAATATAAGCAATGGATTTAAATCAAGTCTACAATTCTTTTTGGTGACAAAATGAAAAAAACTTACATTTACTTCTTTTATGTAATTGTATATTGCACTGCACTTTTTTGTTTCCGGTTTCCGATGTGTCTGTCTGTATTTATGTACACAATGGTAGTTCCACTGGATCAGCCACAGTAGCTACCTCTGAGACACTAGTTAAATCACTCTTAGTAGGCTTAGGTACAAGTACTCCAGTTGCATTATCGTTGATTAGACTTTCCAATCGCTGAAATAAATTTTTATTAAAATAACTCGGAATTTTAAAAAAATTGGCAAGATTCCAACGCAAGTTCTAAAAAGACTACAATTTAAAATTAAGTTTTTCCTCTTATCTAATCTCTACACCTAGATTTGACGTGCACATGCACCATAAATTTCATTGTCTAAGTGAACCAGTCCAGATCCTATTTCTATTTCATCTTTGATTATATAAATAGATCTATCTAGGCTTGGACATACCTGTTTATTATTTCATAATCTAGATGTAATTTACTAATTGACATTCTTATCTAGTACATTCTAATAAATGTAGAGAATAACTAATAATAATTACCTTCAGTGCATTACGTTTAACTAATGCCTTAGATTTTCTTTTTGAGCCAGAATGTGTCTCAGTAGAATTCTTTGGCCAGGAAATCCAATGTATTGTTGGTACTGCCCCTGGTATTAGCTTCATTGTTTTTTCAAATCCCATTTCCACAGCAATAAAATTGCTGAAACAGCTTCTCTCAAAATGGTTTGAGCATAAATAGGAATTAGCTAATGCCTTTGTAAAATGTTTGCTCTTCAGACGAATAAATTTTTCCCTTTAAAACTTCATCTCTTGGAAACAAATGAAAAGAGACACTAATTTCTGTGTCAGCATACTTGCTGATTTTATCTTTGTGATTGGAACTACTGCAACAAGCTGAAGAACAGTATTTCATTTTCTTCAAGTAAAAATAGAGGTTTAGATCTAGAATATTATTTATAAACAAAGACCGATTATAAATCAACGTGGAGACTAGATCTAGCTGTGAAGCGTAACAATAAATGCGATCCGATATCTCTAGATCTAGAGAGTTTATCGGTTATATAGATCTAGATCTAAATTTAGCCAGCACTTTCGTGACGTCACGTTTTTAACAACTTAAAAATCTCGCAGAACCCCGTTTTTTTTGGGACGTGAAGAATTTTCTGTCTAATTTATTAAATATAAAATTTTCTGGGCATTTAAATAAAAAATGATATAATGTTTACTATTATAACTTTTTACGCAGAATTTAAATATGTCAATAACTAAAATTTGAAAAACTATCGGAGTTTCCCTTTAATTTGAGACAAAATAATTTCCGATCATATTTTATTTATAAACCATATTTCACAATGTCATCAATCAAATTTTTCTTTGATTAAAAACTTTTTGCTTGGTAATAGCAATTTTTAGGCTACATACCACAAGACATGTGCCATTTCAAAAACAAAAGTCAAATTTAAAAAAAGTCCCTAATATTTTTCTATTGATGTCACTTATTAGTTGGTTTTCAACTGTGGATTTCAAGCAGATGATGAATAAATTCATTTTGAGATTGTGGCATGAGTCAGTTCTTGGTGTTTTCATGACATTTTAAGAATGATTTGCATGTAGTCAATGGCTACCTGGATTGGATGGCTGCCTGATCATGTGGTCAGAGCTGTGGTCTTGGTAGGCTTGAGTTCAAATATTGCTTGCCCCACCTCCATCCAGCAAAAGGTTTGAGCAGGGCTGTATTCTTCTTCAACTAAGAAGGAACATCCAAAACAAAATAAGTTAACAAGGATCAAATGAACTACAATTTTAAGTAAAGATATTTTTTATACTTTAATACAGTCTTGAAGTTTTATATTTTAACGTGAACCTCCTTTTATATACCTTATATATTTATACTTATATACCTTATGGCAGTTATGAAGTTTAATCTTCATTACAATATAACTTGTCACACTTCTTTTTCAGATTGTAAAATGTGTACAATAATACATTGATCCCAATTTTATTTAATTATTGTTCTTTTTGCTTTCCAATGATGTTGGATGTTTTTCATCGCTAATCAATTTTTCTCTCACCAAAGCTGTTCAAAATGAAGCATCAGAACACAAGCAGTTAATGTAACTGCATACAAAATTAGAATTGGATAGTTCTACCAAAAGTTCTTATTGTGTCCTTTTTGTTTAGCTTGAGAAACTATAGTATTTCATAGAAGTGAAATTAGCCTTTAGGTAATGACTGTTCATACTATGTTGTAGATGTTTTTAGTTATGTTATAAATTCTATTGTTATTTTTATTATAATCTTATTATTTGGTACATTGTATTTAGTATATTTCAGAAAGGGCAGGGAGGAGCATTTTCTTGCTCTGGGTGCCAATTATGCTCACTGCGCCTTTGTAATAAATCTGATATGAAAAATGTTAATTATCAGTGAAAACGTGTAATATAATAATATTAGGGTTAGAAAGAGAATTAGTGTAGTATTTATTTAAGGACTATATGTAATTATTAATTGTATATTTATTATCTATAAATGTATTTAACTAAATGTTAAAAGTTACAATGTTTTGAAATTTTGCAGGTGCAAGTCCTTATCCTGGATTGTCTGCCCAAGAAGTTTTGAAATATGTTTCCATTGGGAAAAAAATGAATCGTCCTAATCACTGTACTAAAGAGATGTAAGGATATTATAATATTTGGGGAAAATATATATGTATTTATTTTTACTGATTTCATAATTACACACTGTGTACTGGTAAAGGTATATCTTATAATATCTGCTTCTGACATATTGACATCCTCCATACCATACCAAACCAAAAGATGGCATAACAGAACTGCCCCTTTTCCTGAAGCACTATAAAAAATTAACTTAGATGTCTGTGTTGGAAATTTCATTTTTTAACATGTATTTTTCAAAACAGATGCAAGTTACTTGTTTACATGCAGGTACTAGAGTTTGTAATTCTTGTAGAAGAAATCTTTTAGGATGCTTTTTTTTCCTTATCTTACCAGTTATGACATTATGAGTAGCTGCTGGTCCTTTTCTCCCTTGGAACGACCCAGTTTTGAAGAGCTTTGTAGCAAATTAGAGGAATTGTTGGAGCTGGAGGGAGACTACATCAAATTGGAATTGTTTCAAAGTGAGCAGTATTCCTGTCTGGACTCTCATGTCATTGATGAAAGACTATAACACACATTTTCTGCATGAAATCTTGACTTGAGCAGTATTCCTGTCTGGACTCTCATGTCATTGATGAAAGACTATAACACACATTTTCTGCATGAAATCTTGACTTGAGCAGTATTCCTGTCTGGACTCTCATGTCATTGATGAAAGACTATAACACACATTTTCTACATGAAATCTTGACTTGAGCAGTATTCCTGTCTGGATACTCATGTCTTAAAAAGATTCACTATATTTGACTGCAACATCTATAATGTTTTACATGTTTTTTGAACTATGGGTTTAAATGATTTTTCTTTCAAGATTGATTTTTTTTTTTAAATGAAAATGGTTTGTAAGTTGAAAAGGCAATTTTTTTAATAGCATTGTGTATATTTGAACTGAAAATGATTTTCACATTTTTTGTTTTTAATAGGACAATGACTTTTTAAAATTTTAAATCATTTCTAAAGGTGTGATAATGGCAGTGTATATATATATAAATATACAAAGTAATCAGGTATTGTTGTAATAATTAGCATTTCAATTATTCATTTCATTAACAAAAAAATAACATGGTTAAGCTAAAGTGTAAAAACAATAAGGCTGAACTAAACAGGAAATAGAGGAACAAGTAGACCATAACTATAGAGAAAATAAGTTAATAATTTAAAATGAAGAAAAAATGGTATCTGATTGGTAAATTTAGTTTAAGGTACATTTCATTGTTGTGGCTTGTTTAATTATTTCTTTTCTTCTAGTTGGTGTTGCCTTGTTAGAGCTGCTTCTTAATTTTCTTTATGCTTAGTTTTTTCAATTATTGTCTTCTTTTGCTCCTCTTTCATGTTAACAAATATTTGACCTATTAATAATTATTAACACCAAAGTACACAAAAAAAACAAAAAAACAATTCCAATTACAAAAGGTTTTTTTTAAAGTCAAATTTTAAATATTGCAATCATTGACAGATACAGAAACGTTGTATGTCATGAATTATATATATAGTCTTTAATAATTTTTTGACTAAATTAATTTTTTTACAAGTCTACTAAAGTTTATTACATCTATTTCCATTAAGTTTAAGTATTATTATAAACATGTTTCAGTTGCCCACTTGTTGTAGTGAAAATAGCAGGCAGTTTATCATATATTATATTTATTCAAAAATTCAATTATATTTGATACTTGTAACAGAGTTTTTGTTCAGTTTTCTATTTTTAGATGTATCGTTTGCAGAGATATTTAAGAATGCTTTTAAAAAAAATTGTGTCTGTTTGGTATTTTGAAAATGTATGAAGCAATTTTCAGAAGATTTATTGTACAAACTACTCATGTATTTCAGTACTGAAAACTACATTATAATCATGATTAAGAATAGATAAAATAATACTTTAAATGACTGAAAAGAAACTGACTTTTTATTTTAACAACTTTGAAAATGTTCAAAAATGCTTTACTCTAAAATTTGATGGGCTACAAATACAATGTACTTCTATTCAACAAAGTGAGACATTACAGTGAGATATAAAGTAGAGTCACTATTGCGGAGCAGGCATGTTTGCGGAACAGCTCGTAGAAATTAGTTAAAATCTACTTTATTTTGAAATTTTCTGCTAAACTACTGTAACGGTACTGCAAATGGTCCATTTCTATACATCATTTCCAATATAAGGGTTTTCCTTTCACAGCAGAAAATTAATTTTGACTCCAGGTTAAAAATGACAAGGTGTGGAATCGTCCATTATTTTTCACGTACCAGGAGAACCGCATAGGTCAGGGCTTCAGACTTTTTAAAAATGATAATGACACATCACCTGCATGATACACCTATTTTTCGGTTTATAAATGGTTGTGGACAAACTTCATTTCACAGCCATTGTTAAGTGCGCATCTTAGTGTAAATGTGAAATGGTGCGATTGCGTGTTGAAAGGGGAAGAGAACCAAAATGGAGGAATATGAACAAGAAAGTGTTTTGAGTGTTAATAAAGATTAACGTATTTATATACTGTGATTTGTCGTTTTCATGTCTAAATAGTCTCATCCAATATGAAGACGTAACAAGTGGCGCCCAACGTAAAGGTAAAACCCACGTATCCCTATATACACAGTGGATCTTCTGTCAACAGACAGTAGAGATATTAAAGTCTAGATCTAGAGACAGGAGAACATTCGATTCGATATTATTAGCATAGACTATGGCGGACAAGGCTGAGGTAGCAGCGTTGAAGGAGGAGGGAAGGTTGTTGGATCTTGAAGGGGCAGAACTAAGAAAATACGTACAAGAAAGGTTAATGGAGAGGGAGAGATTAGCGATGGAAAGAGACAAAGAAAAGGAGAGATTAGCGATTGAAAGAGAAAAAGAAAAGGAGAGATTAGCGATGGAAAGAGAAAAAGAAAAGGAGAGATTAGCGATGGAAAGAGACAAAGAAAATGAGAGATTAGCGATGGAAAGAGAAAAAGAAAAGGAGAGATTAGCGATGGAAAGAGAAAAAGAAAAGGAGAGATTAGCGATGGAAAGAGAAAAAGAAAAGGAGAGATTAGCGATGGAAAGAGAAAAAGAAAAGGAGAGATTAGCGATGGAAAGAGAAAAGGAGAATGAGAGATTAGATAAGGAGGACAAAAGAAAAAGAGAAAAGGATAAGGAGATAGTAGCAATTGAAAGGGAAAAATGAATTAGTTGCCATTGAAAGAGAAAGATTAGCGTTTGAAAAATAGGCAGCAGAGAAAAAGTTAAAAACAGACCAAGGAAAAGAGAGTGATAAAAGAAAGAGTGACTTTACAGGGAATAAACTGGCCAAATATAAAGGTTTGATATTCAACGAAGACAAAATGGACATAGACATTTTTTGAATAAGTTCCAAATAGAAATGAGAGAACTGGAGTACCCTGAAGACAAATGGACATTCTTATTGTCGAGATAATTTACAGCGCAGGTGCCTTCAAAAATATGTATGAACCAGAGTAACTACAGCATTGTGAAAGAACAACTACTTCGAACTTTCGGGAAAACAGAAGCTTTCTATCGCCAACAGTTTGTTAATTGTGAGATAGAACCAGAGGATGACCCGCAGACCTTCTTTGACAAAATGAGCAGCCATTTCGATAACTGGATAGAAACCGCTGAGGTAGAAAAAACCTTTGACAGTCTTAAGACATTTCTCATGCTGGACAAAGTAATTTACGAGTGTCAGGAGGAATTAAAAATATTTCTGTTGGAGAGGAAACCAAAATCCATAGAAGACATAATAAGACTGAAGCTTATAAAGTGGCACATCCCGAGAAGAAATTATCTAGAGGCAGTGATATAGAAGAAATAGTTGCCTTTAACAGAACGTGAGACACAGAATAACTCTCACAGAACAAGGGAGACACAGGACAGACATTATAGACGTGGTACAATACGATAATCGCAACGGAAGATATCAAGGAAACAGACAGGAAAGAAAGGACTGGGAGAAAGGTGGAATAGAGCAAGGCTTGTCATTGTCATCTGATACTGGAACATTGGAGGTTTTTCAGACATTCGTAGGGAACAAGGCAGCCAAGACCATCAGGGATACAGGTAGCACTATTATTGGAGTGAATAAGAAATTAGTGGAAGACCATGAATATACAGGCGAATCTAGGAAGTGTGTTATGTTTAATGGGACTATTGTACAATTACCGTTTGCTAAAGTTAGTATAGACACACCGTATTTTAAGGGGACAGTAGAAGCTTGTGTTGTAGATCAGGGTGAGATAGATTTAATTATTGGGAACATTCATGGGATGAAAATATGTTTAGTAAGGGAGATTTAGAATTGGAAGAAATATTATGGGATAAAGTCTACTCGATGGAGAAATGGGGATGTGGAAGAAGACATAAGATCCCATACATCAGACGACATGGGTAGCAGAGAGCACGAGAAGAAAAAATTAACAGATAAGGTAGAAAGCAATGCAATTGGAATGGGTCCAAATCAAAGTAAAGTAAGGCAATCAGTGGTACAGGGAACGCGATTTAAACCCACATACAGACGTACAAGTCCATACATCGTATGCTTTAATTGTGGGAGAAGGGGGCATACTAGAAGTAGAAGACAGTGTCAACGGTTAACCAGAGTTAAGGAATTAAGGTACAATAGTGGAGAGGCGTATACGAGAAAAGAGAGGGATATTAGCAGTCTAGAAAACACTACAGCTAGATCATTCGGTAGTGGGATCACAATGGGACATCATTGCAAAGGAGGGAAGCGGAAAGGATGGCATGTCAATAATGTTAGAATTATATAGATATTATTGGAACAGGTGGGAATGATGGGTACTAATTATTGTTTTATTCTACAATGAATAAATATATGTGTAAGAATTGGATATTGTTGTTACGTATGCATGTAGGTTAAGGATCCTACATTATAGAAGTTTAGTAAAGGCTATACAGTGAATGTAAAAGAATATAAGTAGTGGAAAGTAGATACGTAGATTTAATTTTGTGTGGTTCTGTTTGATTATAATTATTCTATTAAAATTACATTTGTAAGAAAATTATCGAAATTGTGTAGTAGAAATACATAAAAAGAAACGTCAAGACTGGAATTATTATATAGGCCTGATGATACTAAGACGTAAATAGCATTGGGTTTAAATCTATGGTATTAGGAGTGTTGTGAGTTAGTTATATGCCGGGTCATGTTGTTGGGGGTACAATATGCATGGAGCAAGATGGATTTGCTTTGTTTACTATTTGATTGCGGCTGGAATGAGGGTGTTTTGTACAGGCATAAAATTATGAGTGGGGAGTTGTATTCATGAAATGTGATGCAATTTTATTTAGCAAATCATGAATAGAAATATGATTACTGATAGATATATGTTCACAGAAGTTGTTTGCTCATAATAACAGTTATTATTGTGATGAATATAATTGTCATTTTGTGTTCGAATTGTAGTGGTATTAACATGACATTGTGTATGATTTTTTTTTGGTTATTACATTATGGTTTTATATGTTACAGATTTTTTTAAACTTGGAATAGTCTGATAATATATCCAGTGATTTGTATTTTGGACGTTCGATGTACATCGAACTTGTTAAACAGGGGGGGGTGGGTGTTACGTGCGCATCTTAGTGTAAATGTGAAATGGTGCGATTGCGTGTTGAAAGGAGAAGAGAACCAAAATGGAGGAATATGAACAAGAAAGTGTTTTCAGTGTTAATAAAGATGAAAGTATTTATAAACTGTGATTTGTCGTTTTCATGTCTAAAGAGTCTCATCCAATATGAAGACGTAACAGCCATTTAATTTTTTAAAAATCGGGAGGTGTTTACCCAGTTTTTACCTTTTTAAAGATAGTCACAATTGTTGAACACTATAGATGCCATTTATTTGACCTGCGCATTTAGCTTAATATTTACATAGTGATTTTCGGAATTTAAATATGAGTTTGTATTAGTATACATAATTTAAAAACATTTAGAGAATAAAATGACATATAATATATAATTTATGATTACCAGAGGTCCAGCAAAAAGAGGACAAATCATAATATCAAATAATATCATATAGGCCTATATATTATTAATATAACAAAAAAGAATTAAAGAATAGTGGAAAATAAAATCTTGAAAGGAAAATCAGGGTATTGTGACGTCAATTAAATTAAAGAGGTAAAGGATTAAAAAGTGACAATGTATTGTCTTAAGCTTTATTAAAATAAAATTAATGTAAAGGATAAGGAGTTCAAGTATTATATAAGACTAATAAATATATGCTTTATATAGGCTTTGTTCCGACATTTTTACCGTGTTCCGCAATTGTGACTTCTTAAAAAATCCTGTTCCGTAATTGTGACTGACCATATCTCAGTCGATCTGAATGTAAAATTAATATCTGTTGAAAAACTAAACAATGCGTCTATTTTTATCGGAAAATTGATGGGCAATGCCTAGATATGAGTTTTTCCATAGGTCTAATCATTACGGAGCAAAAAAATTGAAAACTAAAAGTAGCTGCAAACTGTTCCGCAATAGTGACTCTACTCTACATGAGCAATTTAGTTTCATTAATATAGTGAATATATGTGAATTATTATAGTTTCTGAAATCAACAGCCAAAAAAGGTTTCGCAAAGTTGCATACCATGTAAACCAGTGATACCCAAAATACGGCGCGCGAGCCAGATCCGGCCCGCGATGTGTTTCCATCCGGCCCGCCAAAACGTCGTCACAAAGTGGAGAAAATCCCCCCCCCCTCCAAAAAAAAAAAAAAGAAGCTGAAAAGTGTATCTTCACCTACTTTAATGCTCTCATATTTTCTCTGATGGATTGGTACAATGACCTTTAACATTTGTGCGTTTATAAACAAGGACTCTGAATGTAGAATCTACCAGGAAAAGTGGGCGGATCTTTAATTTTTTGTGGAACCTGATAATAAGCCAACATCTTTGTTTTATAAAGAAAGTGTGGCTGTTTAAAAAACAACAGTAACAGCATATATATCGGCATTATAAAATAAATATGGCGGCATCCTTGGTTAGAACAACAAATAAAAGATTGATTAACTACGCCTTGAGATTGATGGGGATATTTACCAAAAAGAGACATGAAAATAAGTTGGTTGTAAAGATACCTACACTGTTGCTAATATTGTAAGTAGAGAAATGAATCTATTTTTTGACGCGTAAAAAGAAAATATAATCATCAAATATCACATTAATTAATGTACTGGGGTTTCTAATAAAATAGTTTCAGAACAATTTCATTTCGTTTTTGTAACTTTTTGGTCATGTGTCCCGCGAGACGAGTGTTGGAAATTAAAATGGCCCGCGGGTCGAATTAGGTTGGGCATCACTGATGTAAACAAAAACAGTGAAAAAATGCTATTTACATTTTTTAAAGAATCTTTTTTTTTTACAACTGAGCGAGTAAACAACTGTATCGAAGAATGCAGGACCCAAGCAAGTGCATAGGATTCGTGGGCCAGGAGGCGTTCATCTTCTACAAACAACATTTAAGACAAAGTAAACTTTAAGTGAACTTAACTGTCCCACAGTGCTGGCTATTGATGCAGAAAAGAAATGAGCATTCGCTGAAATAAAAGTGCAGTCGAACTGAATTGAATGGGCTTAACTTTAAAAAAAACTGGTGAAAGGGTGCAAAGCCTCGCCCAATCTTATTTTTGCTTATAATATGTGTGCTGGTTGTTGATTTTTCGCAGATGGATGGTATCTGACGTAAATTTAATTCTCAATCTGTAGATGGGTGTTTCTTGTCACGGCATTGTTGTTGTATAGATATAGGCAATACCAATAGTTTCTCGTGAAAACTTTTTATTTAACACTACTGGCTGTGTTTGATTACTTTTACAGTTTTTTTTGAATTTTCTAACTAAACATTTTGTGGTGTCATATCACTAGCCTGTGGCAAAGAACAAAGCAGCAGCCTATTGAAGTAGACATCCTTCAGAGACACTACGTGACATGGCTCGCAAGCCTGCCTCCAACATAACAAAGCAAGCCCTAACCTAGAACCCCAAAGGAAAGAGGAAGAGGGACGCCCCAGGAAAACATGGCGCAGCGATTTGGAACAGATGCGAAGCAGATGGGCAAGACGTGGGGCTAGTTGGAGAGACCCTACAGAACCGAGACGCCTGGGTGAAGCTGGTTGGTGGCCTATGCCCCAAAATGGACTACAGGCAGAGATGAGATTATATCGCTAGCCGGTCCTGAGATGAACTTTGATTGAGAACACAGCAGGAAGGACTAGTCGTCACATAGCAAGAAGATGTTCGGCTTAATGCCTTTTAGCCCCCACACAGATCGAGTGACTGCTGTCCAGACACGCCATCCCTTAACTCTCGGAGTTGGGGACGCTCGTACAAAATATGCGACAGTGCTTCGACGCTCTCTCCACAGTGACGGCATTGGGAGTCATAGATTTATATATCAGCCAATTTTATATTAAGTCACCAACCCGGTATGTTGGCCGATTTGGTGTGTGTGTGAGGGATTATATCTTCTTCTAGCCAGCTTTTTGCAGCTGAACTAGTGTTGTTCAGCACTGCCGTACAGGGTGTTGGTTATGTTGGGCTGTAGTAGTTAGGGTCCCCCTAAGGTGGATTAGGAAGAGGCATTCAAAGACGATATGGTTTACGGTTTCATAAGGGTGGGCGCAGTGTCTACAAAGGGGGAGTTGTGTGGGATTTATTTTGATACGATGGTTATTTGACAGAGGTGTATGACATGTTCTTAGCTGGAAGACTGTATATATTGCTCTTTGCGAAAGTTAACACTATCCAGTTTGTTAGGCATGGTTATATCTTTGTACATGGCTCTGCCTGTGTTTCCTGATACCCATTGCTTGAGACACTCCTCTTCGTGATTGTTGACTTACATTGACCTTAGGATGAGGTAGTTAGCAGGTCTCTCTGGTTGTTCCATAGATGATCCTGCCTTTGATAGTTTATCGGCCTTTTCATTTGTCATGATGCCAATGTCCAGGGATCCACTGTAGTGTGATATTGATATTTAATTTTGACATCATTTGATGGATTATCACAAGTAGTGTTGTCAACTCTCTTGGGCTGTTTGAAGTGCTGCTGTTAAGTGCTTGCGGAGTGGATTGGGAGTCTGTAAAGACAACAATATGTGATGGTGACTGTACTCCTTCATATAATTTGTCTTCGACTGTTTGCAATGGTATGGTAATTACCTCAATTTCGGCTTGGAAGTTTGAGCAGTAATCACCACAGGGTGCACTTATTTCAAAGTGTTTATTTTTGGGGAAGACCAGGAAGGCACCAAGATCAGCATTGGTGGTGGCTTTGAAGGCCGATCCGTCGCTATCTAGGTCTATATGGAAAGCTGTTGTTTTTTTTTGGATAGCTTTCAGTTGTTTCGAGCGTTACTACTCTGAGCTCCAGTGGATTTTATTCTTTTGTTAGGGCATTATTTAACAAATGTGTTTTAATGGTTTTGTTGTTTATAGTTAAATCCAGGAGTTATGTTTGAGAATCTGGTAATTTTTTCTCTGTTATTGGGTAGATGGTTTATTAGGGCTAGTTCGTCAGTAAGTTGGATCAGAGTTCTTTGCTTTTTTGTTTTGCTTGTTTTTCCTATTTCTCTGTGATAGTAGTTTATTAGGATGGTCGTCCTCCAACCTTCTGTATCTCTCAATAGCTTCTAATATCTTCTGTTCTACTTGCTTTCCAGAACAGGTTGTGCATGGTGGAGTGAGCAAGTACTTTTATAGCCACCAATAAAGTCGCTTATTAATATTTTTTCCTGCAATTTTGCCAATGATGGATGTTAGAGATATTCGGGGGCAGACTGGCTACGTGGGTATTCGGGCAAATGCTCGGTGGGCCGGTACCTGAGGGGCCACCGAAAGGGTCGCATGAATGCCAGTAAATTTTTTAAAAGATTGTATAATATTCTCTTTAAATGCAACACCCTGAGCTTCATGATTAAAAAAAAATCGTTTACACTTTAAAATCTAATACTTATCGCATTGTCGTAAATACTCTACATTCGTAGGAGATATAGGGCTTGTAGTAGACGTCAACCTTATACACACTAAACGATAAACAAGAAACCTAAGACCATTATAGGTTGGTATAAATATATTTGGATGAATCTTTAAAGAAACAAACAACGTTCCAGGTCCTATAGATGACATGTCCAGTCACATACAAATTGTTATTTGTTTGGTTGAGTTGTCGCATTATCTAAAGTAGCCACTACGAAGTCACAAATCATAATTATTATCTTGAACAGTGTAGAAATGTGTTAATTGGATGCAAAATGCAACAGAATCGAGCTCAGCCCCGGACCCCAAAGCTTGCAATAAGAGAAAGGGTGTCTTTATGGGTGTTCCACTAACTCCAGAAAGAACCATTGCTAGGGTAAAAAAAAAACGTCCGAAAGAATGGAGGGACTGAATATATAATGATATGTGTGTGTGGGATAACAAAAAATTCCCTAAACCCCCCTTAAAAAATACTGGCGACGCCCATGGTAGATTTTTATTATAGTATATCTAAATCTAATTATTCTTTCGCCTTTTCCCACCCTCTTAGACCTATAGTATATCCGAGGAATTTTCTATACTGCTTTAAACTGCTCTTACAGTTCCCGCCAGTTCTTGAAGGTAATATAAACATTTACATTGTTTACATCTAGACTGACTAGACCTCTCTTGATCTAGATCTAGATTTAGATATCTAGATCTATAATTGTAATTACCATCTCTAGATCTAGGCCTACATCTTAGGACATCTAGATTCTATCTAGAAATCTACTGGATATCTAAACCTAGTTTAGACTAGACTTGTCACTTTAATTTTAATACAATAAGTTAACAATGATAATTAATGTTGATATGATTTTTATCATTTTATTTTAATGATAGATTCTTAGATGATTAGATCTACTTTAAATTTAATTTTAATCACTTCAGACCAGAATTTAGAGAATTTTAATTTATTATTTAGTTCAATCAAGTGATTTTTTGAAGTTCTATATTATTAAGTTATAAATTAATTTTAGATATGAAGTAGTCAGGAGTAGGTCTAGACCTAGACACATAGAATCTAAAATCTTATACGGAAATAGATCTTTTTTTTATAATTATATTTAAAATTTATAAATATATCACTAGATCTAGTATTAGTACTGTAGTAGTAGTATTAAATTAACTTATTAAGTAGTATTACTAGAGCCGTAGCCATAGCATAGGACATAATCTTCTTCTTTTTTGAAGTAATGTCTGTATTATCATATAAATATATGTTATAAATATAAAATATTTAAGGTCTAGAGATTAGGCTTAGCTATTAAAGTATTACTAATTAAAAGATTCTAGATCCATCTATTGTGACTATAGATTGTAGTCATGTCAATGTCTAATCTATTCTCTAGATTCTATCAGTATATCTAGTAGAGATATTTGAAGCATTATATATTGTGTCCCAAAGCCCAAAGAAAAGAGTTAGTTACAAATCAGAGTTTACAACATTGCTCCCTCCTATTTCGGTGTCCTATATTAGTATTCGTCCTCGAACACTATCTGGAGTGGTGTAGGTTTATCATTTCAGGTAGAGGTCAATCAGTGGGGATGACGGGGGACTAATTGTGTATATTTAATATATGGTCATATAAATTGTAAATAACTAATAATTCAATTATAATATAAATGTACTAGTCAAATCTAGTGACATTCTAGTCAATCTACAATAGATCAAATCTGGTCCAGTGTGGTTTAACTTTAGTTTTTAAAATTAAATTTTTCAGGTAGATTCCTGGTAGAGATCTACTTAATATTCTCTAGAGAGACATTCTAGAACTAGAATATAGATCTAGATATATGTCTATTATATTCTATTATTTCTATTTTTAGCATATATATCTATATCGACTATAAGCTACTATAGTAGATCAGATATATATAATTTTTCTTTAAGAGCTGAGGCCCATGTTTTTTCACTTTCCATAGCTTTCTTGGTCACTGTCTCTCTCCAACTAGTGCGGTCTAGTGCTTTGTCTTCCCAGTGGACAGTATCAATGTTCAATATATTTAAACCTCGTTTTATTACATCCATGTAACGGGGGTGACCAGTTTTTCTTGAACCAGACGCAAGTAGCCTGTCTAGAATGATTTTTTGGGATGCCTATGTTCTCCATCTGTCAAACATGTCTGAGTCAACACAGACGGCCGTATCTGAGGACTGTAAAGATGCTGGGAAGACCAGTTTGCGTGAAGATCTCAGTGTTGCACGTGACTACTCTCTCTTGCCATGTGATTTTCAAGATCCTTCGGAGGCAGCGCAAGTGGAATGAGTTTAGTTTTCTCTCTTGCTGTGTGTAGGTCGCCCACGACTCACTGCAGTACAGTATTGGGCTCAAAACGCGTGCCTTGTAGACCTCCTTAATATTTTAGTTTGTCTAAAGTTGAAAGCACATTTTTCCCTAGCTAGTTGTTATAGTTAAATAATAAAATTTTATTATTAGTTTCATTTTACATTTCAGCATTAAAATCAATACTTACATGATGTACATAGAAATACACAAAATTGTTTTGTAATTAATTTCTAAATAATTATTTCTAAAGCTAATTAAAGATGAAAATTTTAAGCCTTATATTCAAACACTCAATATACAAAACAGGGAATTATCAACTTAGAAAACATAATCTAAACATACATAACAAAGACAAAGCTGTTGCAACAGTGTCTTTGAATAAAATCAATTTTTTTTTTCAGTAGCTTTATCTTGTAACCTCTCCACCATGGTACTACAGAATACTGGCAAATTTCAGGCTGAAAAAGATGCTAATGAAACTGGAAGGTAATTCTTTGATATCTTACTTATAATAAATTAGCATTAAAAAAATATTCAGCTACTTTATTTTTAATAACTTTTTTCCTTTTCAGTTCACGTGAAGATTCAACAGAAAAACGCTTAAAGCGAGCCATTCTTAATGATGAAATTGATACACGATTTGGTTATGAGCGCTACAAAGACACAACTGAGAAGACAGGATGGTTAATTAATATGCACCCAGTATGTTTTTTTTTATATAATTTTTTTTATTCACAAGATAAGATAATAATGAACTTTTAAAAAAATCTTGACACATTTAAATTTAATTTATAGGGCAGTGTTTATTATTTAAATTTTGCACAAAAATATATAAAGTAGCGCAGAATTTGTATTTGTTTAAATATTGAATGTATGAATTTTATTTAGTGTATTTTTTTGAATTCCTTAGAAATTTAGTTACTCATTAGAAAAGAGTGTTTTTTTTTTTAAGTTGAGCGAGTTTGATTAAATCTACTTTAAAAAAAAGACTTTTTAAAAAATGTAATATATATCTTTTTTTTTAAAGCAAAAGGTTCTATTTTTTAAACATGATTTAGGGGAATATTAAATTTTTGTATTTTTCACAGAAAATAAGATGGGGTGATAGTTAACCACAAAAAAATGAGCAGTAAACAAGTTTCGTTTCTTTTTTTTTTTTTTTTCCCATGTTTGATGACTGTTATTGGCTACCTATGAATGGGGGTTCAAGGTTAGAAAGTTTGATACCCGACTCGAACAGAGTTGTGTTAACTGAGTGTCTTAAGGCAGCATGGAAAACCTCCACCCACTGGTCCACAAATGAGATTGGACCATATCGCTCTGAGCATGCTATAAGCATGAAAGTAGCACTATAGGCTATGTAAAAGCTATAATAAAAAAAAAAAATTGAATGATATTGTTGTATTGCGAAATTTATTGATAGTTGGACAATAATACTTTGAGATGTGGATTTCTCACAGATGGATATGGTTGACCTACTTTTTAAATCTGTTTTCTGCCTTAATGTGAAATTAAAATTTTTAATTTTATATTTCAAGTATTTATTACTGAATTTTTAAAAATTTGAGCAATAATTTTTATCTAGACAGACATTCTTGATGCAGACAAAAGACTTGTAAGTGCTGTAGATTATTACTTTTTACAGGAAGATGGTGGGAGATTTAAGGTAAATCAATTATAAAACATTCAAATTCTTTTGATTTCTATTATGCATCATTATCATTCCATTCTTTAATTCTTTAACATTGTACAGCCAGCTTTTCTTTGGACGACTTTTTCTTCGTGCTTTCTCCAAAGTTCCTTGAAGAAGACTGAGTTATGTCTTACAATATGACAGCACCATCTCAATTTTCATCTCTTCTCAATATTGAGGAGTTTCTCCTTTTTGTTGACTTGTACAAGGACATACTCATTTGTCTTCTTTTCCTGGTATATGATATCCATCAATTCTGTAAAATTTACTATCAAAGGCGTTCAGTCTCAACATTCAGGGTCCAACTTTCACAACTATATAGAACTAAAGAAATCACTACAGAAGAAAAATCAGTTTAAATTTTACTGTGAAGCTGATGTTCCAGATTTTTCACAGTTTGCTCATCGCAGTGGATGCCAAGCTTAAATGGGTTTTTATCTCTTTTATTGATCTTCCATCTCGTTTTATGTTTTATCCTAGGTATTTGAATGAGTCCATTGTAAACTGTTCCTCTTCTGGTCTGTTGCTGTCTTCATGACCCAATCTACGGCTAGTAGAAACAAGAAGGAAGAGCCTTCTCTCACTCCTGATTGGACTTGGTTTACAATGGACACTGTGGAAACAGCTAGATGACCTTGACTTTACAGATGACTTGGCTCTTCTTTCTAACACACAACAGCAGATGCAGGAAAAAATAAGCGTTGTTGCTGACAATCCAGCTAGAATGGGTCTTACCATAAACAGAGGGAAGAGCAAGGTGTTCAAGATAAAGACATCCAACAAGACACCCATTACAGTCCAAGGTGAGGCGCTGGAAGAGGTGGAAACTTCACCTCTGCAGTTTCCTAGACCACCATGGAGAACAGATGCAGATGTCAGAACTCGCATTGGTAAAGCTTGAGCAGCCTTCCATCAGCTGAAGAACACATGGGGATCTAGGGTAATAAGCACCACCACCAAGATCAGGCTCTTTAACACTATTGTTAAACCAATACTACTTTATGGAGCAGAAACCTGGAGAACCACCATCACCACCATGAAAAAAATCCAGGTATTCATCAATACCTGCCTGAGGAAGATTCTTATGATCTGCTGGCCAGACAAGATTTCGATTGAGGAACTGTGGCATAGAACAAAGCAGCAGACCATTGAAGTAGATATCCTTCAGAGACGCTGGAGATGGATAGGTCACACCCTTCGCAAGCCTGCATCCAACATAACAAGGCAAACCGTAACCTGGAACCCCCTAGGAAAGAGGAAGTGGGGACGACCCAGGAATACACAGCGCCATGATTTGGAAGCAGATGGGAAAGACATGGGGACAGTTGGAGAGACTCGCCCAGAACTGAGATGCCTGGAGGAAGCTGGTTTGTGGCCTATGCCCCAGAAGGGACCACATGCAGAGATGATGATTTAAATGAGTCAACACCTTCTAATGTTTGACCATTCAATTCGTATTTTCCTTTTTTTCTGCACTGCGCTGCACTGGGATTTATCTTGAAGTTATACAGATCTTTGCAATATTCTGCCCACTTTCTAAGCACATATGCTTCTTTAGTCAGAAGAGTTCCATTTTTTTTCAATCGCTGGTTCTAGCTTGGTTAAAGTTTTTAATGTTTCTTTCTTTTTTTTTTTTTTTTTTGGTTGTTGTCAACTTTCAAGCCACTATCAATTATAGTGTGCTGGTCACTAATCCATTTTTGTTTTGCTGACTTCATTTTCGTGCATATTTATTTACAGTTCAACCTTCATGCATAATGAAGCTAGTATAAAGATTTAGCAGTTAAGATTTATAATTGATAATACTTTTTTTATAACTTGCAAAATGATATTGAGTATTTATAAAATTGATTTAAAAAACACAACAATCTTTATTTCATAAAATAATAAAGGTATATTCTACTTTCTCTGCAAGGCTACTCTCCCATTTCGGCCATATTTTTATATATTAGCAAAAGCTGAATGTGAACGAGAAGTGGCCAGCTTTATTAACAGAAAATATTCTGGAAAGATAGCTGCACTAGAAACTGTTTATAAAGAAGATCTGGATTTTGTAAGTAAACATAGTGTGTAATGTTGTGAATGAATGATTGTTTAAATCTAATAACTATTAACAAAACAAGTTCTTAAAATGAAAAGGGTCAAAATTTAGCTTTTTACAAATTTTCGAATAGCTTATTAAAAACTGTGTGTCACGTATCAATTTGAAATAGTCCCAAGTCTAGTTTATTTAAGTTATATATCTATGTCTGTAAAGTGAAGGTCAAGCACTGAATTTCCTATGATGTAAGCAGACACCTGTCTACTATTACTCGAATGACACGCATGACACTTGACAGGAAATTATTTGATTGGTTGTAGGAGAAAATTTCTTTGGCTAAAACCAAGTGTCTAAGTAATGATCAAATGAGACGCGGGAGCTAGAATAGAGAAAAAACTTCAGTCGTGTCGAGATTCTCCTAGAGATAAAACATATTTGAGTTTTGAGTTAGAATTGGTAGAGATCAGTCTTGTATTTGTTATTTTATTTTGATACAGTTTACTATTGTAAATACTGTACATTGCAGTGATTCCTAGTTTTAAAGTTCTGTATTTGATTTAAAAGGATCTTCACTTATTCAATCTCTAAGTTAGTATTTAGATCTAGAGATATACATCTATAGAATCCCTGGCATGTCACAGTAACTTTTTGTAACATCTGACATCTCAAGAAAGAGTCTACAACTTTAGCACTATCTCAAACAAGAGCACCTATATCAACAAGAAGAACTCGTGACACTGATTATTTTAATTCAACTAATAATGGACAACCTTTATACAACTCCAGATAATTCTTAAGTAAAAAAGAATAAGCTTAAACTATTTAATATTGTCTTGTCCATTGACATGGCTTCAATTATACAGATAAACCAAAAACTACAATTTAAGGCTGAAGATTAATGTGGAATGCAGTATTACATTTGATTATGTAAACCCAACTATGACCATTAAATTTGTTATACTCACATTAAGAGATAAACATTTCGACCTTTCAAGGCTGAGGGGGCTTGAGTTCCAATACCAACTTGAGCAGTTTGTGTTTGCTAAGTGTTTAAAGGTAGCATGGAAACCAGATACCCCTTCCCCCCACTGGTCTACTAAAGAAATTGGACCATTGCCACCTAGTCTACTAAAGAGATTGGACCATTGCCCACTAGTCTACTAAAGAGATTGGACTATTGCCCACTAGGCATGCTAGCATGAAAGATGTGCTATTCAAAGCAATTTTTACCAATATGTTTTTTAGTTATTGTTTATATTTAAACAGCCTAATCATCTTGTTGGGTTGAAACGATCATATATCAAGCTGTCTTTTTTTAACACTGATGACCTTGTCAAAGTGAGAAAAGATATTTCTCCTGCTGTCAGAAAAAATAAAGAGAGAGAGAAAAATTTGGATGAATATACAACTATGCTGACCAGGTTTGTTGAGTGTTATCTTTTAAACTGGACACTTCTTGTAGCAAAATGTTTTTTTTCAAAAGAAAAATATATATAATGAATGTGTACTACCTACCGATATACTTTTCTAGGATATTAAAAACCCCACAATATTTGTCTTTTGAGTAAAATATATATACGGAAAAAATTGGAATGATTATCATCGCAAACTTTTTTTTTTAACAGTAGAACATGATCATTTAAATTTTTCCTTTTTACATTCTATAAATAATCTTAAAATACTTTAAAAATGAAAATTTATAAATTGTTAATACAAATTAGTCTTTAGAACTAAGCTAGTAATTCCTGAAACATTTTTCTTGTAAAGTAAATCATTTGTAGTTCTCGTGACATGTAATAGTATTTTATTCGTTTTCCACTCTCCAGTCATTATGCAGGTGAAGATGCTTTAGGAGTTTCTAAAAAAATATCTGATCAGATGGAAAACATCATCGACATTAGGTTTGCTTGGTTATCTCTTCCATCCACCTTAGTTTCTTTTGTTAATTTTATAAATTTATATTTTGTGTACGATCAAATTGTAGTTTCAATTAGATATATATATATATGAATATATATGCTAATTTATTATATATTATCTAGAGAGTATGATGTCCCCTACCATGTGCGTGTCTCAATAGACCTTAAGATATTTGTTGGACATTGGTATTCAGTGAAAGGACGTGGATCTCATGAACTGGACATAAGACTTCGGGAGGACTTGGTTTCATGGCCTGTAAGTTCTGCAATTATTGTACATGCTTGCTTTATTCCTAAATGTATAAAATTGACTTAAATACTTTCATGTGTTATCAACAGGATCCTGTAGTGTTAGCCTTTGACATAGAAACAACAAAGTTGCCACTCAAATTTCCTGATGCTCAAACTGACCAGGTTATGATGATCTCATACATGATTGATGGCCAGGTACTCACAGCAATGGATTCTTTGAAATAGATTTAATCACATCAGTATCCGAGAAATTAGCTTGAATTTATTGTTATTTAAGTAATATTTTCCAAAGAAACTTATGTGATCATTTTAAGTAATGCAAGTACAACGAATATTGTATTGTACAGGGATATTTAATTTGCAACAGCGAAATTGTTTCTCAACAAGTTGAAGACTTTGAATATACACCCCGACCAGAATTTGAAGGACCTTTTACAGTTTTCAATATGCCCGATGAGGTGGGTCATCTATGTATGATTTTTTTTTCCCATATGTAATAGTGATAATTTTATGTCCATATAGCCTTAATTTGTTTATAATGAGATGTAATTATAAAGTAACATTTCTTTTTGCAATGCTTTATGTTTTACTATTTTTAATTATGATTTTTAGAAAAGTCTACTCCAGAAATTTTTTGAACATATACAGGAAGTCAAGCCTCACGTAATTGCAACTTACAACGGAGATTTTTTTGACTGGTATTTATTAATTTTTTTCCTTTTTTTAACTTAAATTTATTTTTGAAAATTTTTTTCTTTATTATGTAAAAATAAAGAACTAATGAGAACATAAATACAATTTGACATATTTATTCATCTGCATCTTATAAATTAAGATAATTATGTATAATTATTTTTATAATTATATTATTATTATTACTAAAGGCCTTTTGTTGAAACTCGAGCTGCTATTCATGACATGGATATGTTTAGAGAAATTGGTTTCCAGAAAGATTCTCAGGGAGAATATAAAAGTCGACCTACAACACACATGGATTGCTTTAGGTACATTAGGCTCTTCAATTTAAAACTGTTTTGTGAGCCCTACATGTTTACATAGTTTATTTATATATTTATTTATTTGTAAGACTTAAAAATAAAAGAAGTCTTTGAAGATTATAGAAGAGTGCACTATTTCATGTTGTTATGGAAACCCAGCTGTTACAGATATTTTTTTAACATCTAATGTTGACAAAGTCATTTTCTGCTATGGGTTGATCTTAGTTCCCTCTGTGCCTGTCTTTATAACTTTCCTTAGTATGTCCCTCAGCTTTTTAATTGTTCTTAAGCTGTTTCTTTAAAAAATGAAGGTAAATAAAATTAATTACTTTAAATTAAATATTATAAAATACTTGACTGTTATCTTAATTTCCCAGGTGGGTCAAACGTGATAGCTACCTTCCGATGGGAAGCCAAAATTTGAAAGCTGTTGCTAAGGTATTTATGTAATCTGATTTAATAAATAATGATTAGTAAATAATTTTTAGTATTAGAAATCATCTATATTGATTATTTAAAATTAACTTAAAATTGTGCTTGTAATAAAAATGTAAAGGATTTATTTAAACAAAAACATTTTGTTGTTGGCTGAAGAAACAATAATTTTGTTAAGACTAAGACTGATTTATTGATTCTAATTTTTAATATGTTAGGATTACTTGGACTCTTTTTTTTTTCCATTAAAACAACAACAAAAACTTTCCACAAAAGAGAACAGACATAACACTCAGAGATGTTCATTGAGTGACTACACACACAGGCATCTTGATCTTTTCTTATTGGAACAGTTTCACAGAGTTATGAACAAATGAGTTTTTCTTTCTCTTTATGATGGAGTGGGTGGCAGTTGTTTTCTAAACCTTTTTCCTACTTCACTGAAACATCTTTGTTTAAAAATTTTATTCTAGTAGGAAGATATGTGTGTGGTTTTTTGATGCTCTTTTTATAACTGTCCGAGCAGTTGTAACAATTTGGATGACATATTGCCTTACAAAAAAAATGTTATTGCAAATGTTTGCTGATTTTGTAGTGCACACGTTCAAAATTATCCAAGATATTCTTTTTTATTTTAAAATTGTTCCATTTCTACACACAAAAATAGTAGCCAGGTTTTCAAGATGGTTTTCTCATGAAAGCCTGTTATCTGCAATGATTCCCAGATAACTATATGAATTATCTTTTTTATATATTTATCTGGAGTTCATGTATTAATGGCTTTATTTTTTTTCTTCTAAATGTCTATGATGAGTTCTTTAGTTTTTATGACATTCAGTTCTAAAAAAGTTGCCAATGTACCAGTTTGTAAAATCTTTTATCAAACTTTGATATTGAAACTTGTCTCTTGAAATAGGATTGACTATGGCAGTACCATCAGTGAATTTAACAAATTTAACTGAGACATGAAACTTCAATATTGTAAAGAGTGTACAGTACCAGAGAACATATGCCACCTTTAATTTGTATTGTGCTGTTTAACTAACATAATGTAGGCTCAAGGCACTATGAGAACATAACAAACTTAAACACAAGAATTAAAATGGAAAACTAATTGAAATAAATTATGAACTGTTGGGTCTTAATGTTTTTCTTGAATGGAGTGAAGCATATGGTTCAATGGAGTCTATGGTAAGTTACAAACCTTGGTCCAAACACTGATAAAGCTAACCATGATAACTTTTCAAGGAGACAATACAACTATAAGCGGTAAGTCAATGGAGTACAATACACTCTTGAAGATATATGGAGTACAGGGCCCTCTGAGAAACAATGGAGTGCAGGGCCCGGTGAGAGACATGGAGTACAAGCCCTTTTGAGAGACATCGAGTGATCAGTTCACTGAAGTATGAAGACATTTCTTTGTTGTAGATGCACTGAATACAAAATGTTGCCACTTTGTAGTGGATTCTTGCATTCACTGGGAATCAATGGAATGTACGCAGTAAAGCACTAGTGGAATTGTGTCTTGTTTTGCATAGAACTATCATTGCATTGTTTTGAATTTGTTGCAGTTTAGCAATTTGGTAATCAGGTAGCAGTAGTTAAGAGGGAAGAGAATGAATGCCACAGCTGTCTTTTTTGTTGACTCTTGATATGAACTATTGAAAAAACAGAGCAGGAAGGGTTAATCCTCCCGTAGTGCTCTGGCAAGAAACTAAGCCGTTTGGTATAATGCCTTGTAGCTACCATGGAACCAGGCAAAGTATGCCCCAACAGGACAATGTTACACTGTGCAATGATTGCTTGATCTGACCTCCTCAACCGCCACCACAGATTGTTGCGATCTGGGTGACGCATATGCTGCCAGAGACCACAGGGTCTTTCAGATTCCTCCCAGGACTTTAACCACTTCTCATTAATGAGTGCTTGGATTTCTGCTGTAGCTTCTAAAAACGTGCTTGGTACTTTGAGGTGAGTGGCTGCCAAAGCTCCCTCTCATGTGAGAGCGCCCACTGCATGAAAACAACAGCTCTAATAGCTCGGGTGTTATCTGCGCCGCCGACTGCTTCTATTACGGGCGACCCTCCCCCGCCGTCACACACAGCTAGGAGACTGGAGCAAGAGTCGGTTACCAGCACAACTGTATTGCCCTGGTTTCATTCTGGGTCATTAATAGCCTTGAATGCCTGGGTTATCCCTGTTAGTTTGGTGTCCATGGACCATGCGGCAAAGCCGCTTGGTCCAGAGAGCTGGTCTGGTTCTGGCCTGTCTGGGTAGACTATAAGGGTCCCATATCCAGATCTATCAGGGTCCCTCAATATTGACCCAAATGGCATCTGATGGTAGGACTTTAGTGTATCTGATGCCAAATTTTGCAGTATGGCAGTTGTTAGTGGCCTCTTGGTGGCTTCCTCATGCCCTATAACGGACAGGTTAATTTGTGGGGCAAGTACTTATCTTTTTAATGGGAATTCAGTTAGTGGAGACTCAGATCTGGCCTAATTTGCACAGCTGCAGATAGAGACTCTTACAGAGCTGACTTGTGTGTGGGTCAAAAGAAAGAATTGAATACAAGAAAACTCCAAAGCTGGGAACTACATAGATAAAGAGAACTCTGTATTTTAAGATTAAGCTTGGGGATACTGTCCCTTGACCATGTTACTTTAGTTGCATTAAATCAGGTAGTATTAAAGACACTTTGAGAGGATTCCTGAGAAAATAAAAGTAGTACTTGAGCTGATGATTTGTTGTTTTTAAATTTATAATAATAGTGTCTTTTTCATAACATTGACAATAATTTTTTTTTTATTACTGACCAAGCTTTTTGTAACTATAATTTTAAATTCCTCATGTCACTGTAATAAAAGATTTTTTTCTATGGCAGGCTAAACTTCGTTATGATCCAGTGGAATTGGATCCAGAAGATATGTGTCGATTGGCAAGTGAACAGCCTCAGGTATTGTAATGAAATATTTTACTCCATACTTAAAATTTCCATAAAGTTTAGAAATAAATAGTCCTAAATTTCAACTTATTGTTTGTAATAATCATTGAAACTAGACCTAAATCTTTCGCTTCAACATCATGTTTAAATGACAATTGTAACTAGATCTTTAGCTTTAATATGTAATTTAAGTCATTAAGAAAAATGAATGTAATCATTTCTTTAGGTGTTGGCTAATTACTCAGTCTCTGATGCAGTGGCCACATATTATCTGTATATGAAGTATGTCCATCCTTTTATCTTTGCTCTCTGTACCATTATTCCAATGGAACCTGATGAGGTGAGAGACCATTGTCAATTAGCTATTTCAAATATCAAAATTTAGGTGTGTTTTAATTAAATAAACTATAGTTAATGTGATTGGAGATTAAAATTATTGTGGTACTATTTTGTCACCAGGTTTTAAGAAAAGGTTCTGGTACTTTGTGTGAGGTGTTGCTAATGGTCCAGGCCTTCCATGCTAATATCATCTATCCCAACAAGCAGGAGTCCATTCTCAATAAAATGACCACAGATGGACACGTACTTGACTCAGAAACATATGTTGGAGGACATGTGGAAGCTTTAGAATCAGGAGTATTTCGTGCTGACCTCCCTTGTCGATTTCGTATGGTAAATGATGCAATTTTATATTTTACTTGATAAACATTCATTTCTTTAATGTCTTGCAGACATAAAAGGAACACAATTTCTCTCAGAAGAAGGAAAATTGGTTTGAGTACTAGAGGATATCCAGAACTGAACTTGATTTTATAGCCTAGTGCTTCATGGGCTATTGTCCTGTTGATTCCTGTTGCTTAAGGTTTAAGATAAACTTTAATTTACAATGCTCCCACTGGAGGAAAGAAGACAAAACAGTGTCTCTTATTTATGTTTGTCACAGATTTTTTTCAAATTTTAATTCAAGGGGTTTGGTGAAGCTACTTGCTCTTGCACTGTATTGAAGAAACATATATTCACAGCCACAGGATTTGATCTTCTGTAATGATGATGGGTCATATTTAATAAATATTATGTATTATATAACAAGGAGGATTTGATCTTCTCAAATGATGATGGGTTATATTTAATAAATATTATATAACAAGGAAGATTTGATCTTCTCAAATGATGATGGTTACTTTAATAGCACTACATATAGCAAGATTTCTTCCTCCAATAAACAATGCTTATTTATCTGCTGGACTTATTTCCAAGCCCACGCTTCTGCAACTGTAACTTTACTAAGTCTAAAATGATAAGGGATACATCTCAACAGAAAAGTTTTACATTTTTCTATAAATATGTTCAACACCATCCAGACTTCTACTATGTGTTTGTCAATTTCAAGAAAGTCTTTGACACTGCATGTAGCATTGATTAGAAAATTCAGCATTAATGAAATCATAACTAAAGTGGCCCTGTAGGACAAAGCTAAAAAGGCAGTATACATTGACAATAATGGAAAATGGCTGAGAATGAGAACTTTATAAAAGCTTTCTCCTATCCTATTCAATGTCTTTAGAATTGAAGATGATCTGGAAGACTTTAAAAAAAAAACTGCAAGCAGTGACAGAATATATATATATCTTAAAAGCATTATAGAAAATCATATACCAACTAAATACACATCAAACAAAATAAATAAATGCTGGTTTAATAATAGACTAAAGAAGCTTTGTAAACAGAAGGAAAACCTATATAGAAAATTTAAAGAAACCAAGGCAGAAAGAGTTTACAAAAAGTATATAAAAATTAAACACCTAACCCAAAAAGTAAGCAGACAGCTGCAGAGTGAATACATAAACAATGTAATATCTAAAGATAACAACAAAAACCTATGGTCATACATTAAGTCTAAGAAAATGGAAACAACAGGCATAGCGCCATTAAAAGATGAACATAACATAATACATAATGATAATGAAACTAAAGCAAACATCCTAAACAAATACTTTGCATCAGCATTCTCAGCCCCAGGAGACAAAGACATATTTCTTAATTTGAACCAAGTAGACAACATAGAAGATTTAGTAGTACAAGAAAATGGAATTAAAAAACTATTAGCCAACACCAAACCAAATAAAGCGTCTGGACCTGATGGTATTCCAGCTAGATTACTCAAAGAACTAAGCAATGAGCTAGCCCCAGTGTTCAAAATACTCTTTCAGGCATCGCTTAACCAGGGCAGAGTACCAAAGGACTGGAAAGAAGCTAATGTCACCCCCCTATTTAAAAAAGGAGAAAAATCTGATCCAGGAAACTACAGACCAGTATCACTTACCAGCATCACATGTAAAATACTAGAACACATAATATGTAGCAACATCATAAACCACTTAGACAAACATAATGTCCTCACCCCATACCAACATGGCTTTAGGAAATATAGATCATGTGAAACACAACTAATAGGACTAATTGATGATTTTTCTAAAGGTTTAGATAATAGTGAACAAATAGATGCTATCTTACTAGATTTTTCTAAGGCTTTTGACAAAGTTCACCTCCATAGTTTGCTTAAAAAATTAAAATATTTTGGCATTAATGGTCCACTGCATCAGTGGATTAAAGATTTTCTGATAGGGAGAGAACAAACTGTAATAATAAATGGCTCTAAATCAACACCAATAACAGTAAACTCAGGTGTACCTCAAGGAACAGTCTTGGGTCCACTACTATTTTTAATTTACATAAATGATTTACCAAATTGCATTAGTTCAGGAACAAAAGTCAGATTATTTGCAGACGATTGCATAATATATAGAACAATAAAAACAAAACAAGACACAGATATTTTACAAAGAGAATTAGATGAATTACAGAAATGGGAATCAAATTGGAGCATGTCTTTCCACCCAGAAAAATGTCAGTTGTTAAGAGTAACAAAAAAAATTTAACAAATTAATTCCACTTATCTTATTCATGGCAAACCAGTAACACAGACTAAAAACTCAAAATACCTAGGTGTTATAATAAATGAAAAACTGTCATGGAATCCACATATTGATGAAACTATAAAAAAATCCAACAAAGCATTAGGGTTTATTAAAAGAAATTTCTATAAATCAAATAAGAACATAAAACTAAAATGTTATTTAACCTTGGTTAGGCCAATAATAGAATATGCATCCACCGTGTAGGACCCTTCAACTCAAGAAAACATTAAGAAACTGGAACAAACACAAAATAGAGCAGTGAGATTCATAACAAACGAATATTCACATTTGACTAGGGTAACACCATTAGTAAAATCACTAAATTTAGAAAGCCTTCAGGACAGAAGACTCAAAAGTAAAGTAGCAATTATACATAAAACACTGAACCATAATCTTCAAATACAAAAACAAAATTTAATAAAATACTCTGAAAGACACAAAAATAAAGGCACATTCCTCGTCCCATATGCTAGGACAAATTTGTACAAATACTCCTTCTTCCCTAGTGCTATTAGAGCATGGAATGGGTTGCCTGAGCTAGCCAGAAAAACCAGTGACTTGGCAGAATTTAAGTCATTGGTTAATATGCATTTCTAAATGCATGACGCGTAGGACGTAATCATCTTCTTTTTTGAAGTAACGTCTGTATTATATAAGATAAGATAAGATATATATATTGAAGTTATTGTCTGAGAACTCCTACTAGAATATTCCAAATCACTGTATCACTCATTAAGCTCAAGACCATTTGGGGTGGCAACTATGAGGCTGATATACCTTCATTCCTTGGTTAGAACCTAATTCATAGACATTCATATATTATGTTCTGTTACTACAGAGAAATAAATTATTGTAGAAAATTAAACATAAGAATTCATTAAGAGACATCTTTTATATAGAGTAGACATTGAAAGCCATCATATTATTTCACATCCTTTCAAGTAGTTTTCACAAAACATTCACAACAAATAATGATGTAATATAAACATATTTGTACATATATGGCTTTAAGTTTTTGTTTTTTTAATTTACACCTTGGAGATGAGATATTTTTAGCTAACTCTCAGAAGTCATCATTTACAAACAAATTGATAAAGCCATTTAGCCTTCATGGTCACTTTCAAATTTTTGTTGACGGATGCACTCACATAGTATTTTCATGTCACAAGATCCTCTAAACTTAAGACTTTTCTGCAAGGTACAGCTCCAAATAAAAAATGTGATGCCAGTATAGGAAATGATTGGAATTTAACATGGTTTACTTGACCCCCCAACAACATGGTCTACTTGACCCCCAACAACATGGTCTACTTGACCCCCAACAACATGGTCTACTTGACCACCAACAACAAGGTCTACTTGACCCCCAACAACATGGTCTGCTTGACCCCAACAACATGGTCTGCTTGGCCCCCAATGATGCTACAGATTTCATGACAAAGTAAAAAAAAATAAAATAAAAACATTGTAAATTTCAGGGAAAAGTTTTTAAATACCATTTAAAGGTTTTAAGAAAAGGTTCTGGTAAGTACATTTTATTTTCTTCTCGATGTGCATCTTCAAAAAGCTATACATAAGTAAGCTATTCATGTTAGTTTAGGAATAATATCTAACTCTTTGTTGTCTAGGTTCCAGCAGCTTTTCAAACACTCCTTGATGCTGTTGACAGAACTCTCAAATTTGCCCTTGAAGAGGAAGAAAAAGTTACATTATCTGCTGTGGTGAATTTTAATGAGGTCAGTCTTTCATATCTTTGGCTGAAGTAATTAACAACAATAGATTTTTTTTAAATATTATTTCTTGAAGAATAAGTTCAATTTTTTTTATTTTAAATTAAGTTTTATTTGTATTATATGATATTAATTTGTTCAGGTCAGTGCAGACATCAAAGAAAAGCTGGCTCAGTTGCGTGACTGCCCAAACAGATTAGAAAATCCTATTATCTATCACTTGGATGTAGGTGCCATGTATCCCAATATCATCTTAACCAACAGATTGCAGGTTGGTTTTTCATAGCTAATTATAGATAGGTCAATTCTCACAAGGTATTATTTAATTTTATTGTCTTCACTTTATGAAATGCATAAAATATGAACCAAACCATCACATGCTAATTGTGACAGCTGTTGTAATATATTGTCTTATTTCTTGTCCCAGCCTCCAGCAATAGTGAATGAAGAAACATGTGCTGCTTGTGACTTTAATAAACCAGGAGCAAGATGTCAGAGAAACATGCCATGGATGTGGAGGGGAGAGTTCAGTAAGTCAACTTTCCTTTCTTTGAACCATCAGGGGGATCAGTAGTAACATGTTATACAGCAAAGTGTAAAGAAAACAAAAATTCTGGTTGTATTGTTAGTTATGTATTAGCTAATTACAAGATGTTTTTATTAGAGTATAAAAATAAGTATTGTATTAGTTTATTATGTTAGTTCAAATTAAGTGAATTTGATGATTGTTCTACTGATAACACATATCCTTACATATGTGTTGAATTGACCTGACTTGTCTCAACCAATCTTCTTTCTTTAATCCTATTCTGTTATTAGTATTTCACTCTGGGTGACATCTGCAATAAGTTGTTTTCCCAACTTTTTGCATGTTTTTTTTTGTGTGGTCATTTTACCTTCCTAGAGATCCCAAAGACAGCTATAACATAGAGACAGAGAAGAGCTAAATGAAAACAGAGCCGTCCCTGTACATTATTGTACATTCTAAAACCATGGGCACCAGGTGGGAAGAGGCTTTGGACATCACTAGTGACCAATCTTTGTGAGGGCTAATAAAAAATGTTTCTCAAATAGAGTCATATCTTATCTTATTAAATGCAGACGTTACTTCAAAAAAGAAGATGATTACGTCCTACGAATCATGCATTTAGTCATGCATATTAACCAATGACTTAAATTCTGCCAAGTCACTGGTTTTCCTGGCTAGCTCAGGCAACCCATTCCATGCTCTAATAGCACTAGGGAAGAAGGAGTATTTGTACAAATTTGTCCTAGCATATGGGACGAGGAATGTGCCTTGACTTGTTTCCACCTTTGTTTACTTATTTATAGCTTATCTTAAAAAATGCAATGGTTTGTTGACACTCAGTGCCAGCTACTAGGAATGAGTTCTACAGAATCCAACAACAACTTGAGAATGAAAAGTTTCCACCTCAATATCCTGATGGTCCACTTAGAGCATTCCATGAACTGTCTAAAGAAGAACAAGCTGCTATAGAGAAAAAAAGATTAGCAGGTAGAAGTAGTTATTTTTTTTAAGTTGACAGTGAAAAATGAAGTCTTATTTTGGTTTCATCAAACGATTGAGCTTATTTGAACATTTCTCATTCTTTTAGATTACTGCAGAAAAGCCTACAAAAAGGTTCATACAACAAGAATGGAGGAACGAACTGCTACTATTTGCCAAAGAGAAAATAGCTTTTATGTGGACACAGTAAGAGCTTTTAGAGACAGACGATATGAGTTTAAAGGTAATTTCATGGATTTTGAAGTAGTATTCTAATAGCCATATTTACCTATCTCGCACAAAAAATTAACATTCTGAATATTATTAATTATTTTATATTGTTTTTTTTAACAGACCTTACAAAAGTTTGGAAAAACAAACTAACAGATGCAGAGAAGAAAAATGATGCAGCTGAAATCAAACGAGCCAATGGATTGTTGGTCTTGTATGACTCATTGCAGTTGGCACATAAATGCATTTTGAATTCTTTCTATGGATATGTCATGAGGAAAGGGTAAATATGCTATTAGTATTTGGTTGCATGACCTTTGTGGGAGGTTTATATTGTTTGCTTCTAATAACTGACTTTGATAACTAGTCAGATGTCTATATTTTCTATTACTTTAGCTTTGACGGTGCATAGAATAATGGTTATTAACATTTGTAATTTTTTAACAGACCTCTTCCTTTATTATTCGTTTCTTGTATGGAATAGTTAGAGGTTTATAAAATGCATTTTTACTTCATCTACCGTCTTTCTGGTTAATGTTTCAGCTTTAGTTACATTAAAGAACTGATGACTAATAGTAAAAAGTTTCCCTTTTTTTAGCTTGTTCTTTTATGTTTAAAATTATATACAGATAGTGTTTTATCAATCTTTACAGAGCTCGCTGGTACAGTATGGAAATGGCTGGTATTGTTTGCTATACTGGAGCTAACATCATTACAAAAGCAAGAGAGATTGTTGAACAAATTGGGTGAATAATTATTACTAAAAAATAAATAATTTACATTACTTGAAATTCATTATAAATTATTATAAGATCTGCCAAACTTTTATATTATTGCTAATATTTATTATTACTAAATCATTTTTTTTTTTCAGACGACCTTTAGAACTAGACACTGATGGAATTTGGTGTGTACTTCCTGCTAGTTTTCCTGAAAACTATACATTCAAAACAACAAATCCCAAGAAACCAAAAGTAACTATTTCCTATGCAGGGGCCATGTTGAATGTAATGGTTAAAGTGAGTACTTTTTACTCCTTGAGGCAAAATAAGAACAATATTTTTCAAAAATTATATAATGTTGTACATATGAGGGTCTAGTAATAAAAAAGTAAAGTTTCTCTTTCATACCTTGTCTAATAAGCTTCAATTAACATTGATTGTGGAATATTAGCAGATTTAACTTAAATGTTTATTAAGTCCAAAAATCTATCAGATATACTGTGGGAAATTCTAATGTTATTCAAAGAGATAGTGAAACAGTTTTGAAAAATATTTAATTTTAAGATAGCTTAGTCTAATTATTAAAGAAAACCCTGGTTTGTTATTACATTAGAACATTTAGATATTTACTAAACAAAATTAAAATGAACACTTTATTTTCTTTGTTAGGACTTTTTCACAAATGACCAATATCAGGAGTTAACTGATCCAGCAACACTGACATATACAACTAGATCTGAGAACTCAATATTTTTTGAAGTAGATGGTCCTTACCTGGCTATGATTTTACCAGCTTCTAAAGAGGAAGGCAAGAAACTGAAGAAAAGATATGCTGTCTTCAATTTTGATGGATCTTTAGCAGAATTAAAGGTTAAAGAAATAACATTTGGTTTAAGATTGTAATTACTTTGTGATGTTTTTTTTTAACCACTTTGTAATAATTAGGCTTTAATCACAATTGTGTGGATATTTCTACTTTATGCTTGCTATTTTATTCTTTATTTTGTCTTGAAATTTTCTACACTTATCTCCCCTGTATATTAATCTCCTGGATGTTTTTCCTCACTGAATATTAGTGTTATTAGTTCCTAGTTATATGGTACTCATTAAAAGTATTGTGATTTATTTTAAAATGATTTTTGCCACTTAATTGGATTCGTTGTTGTTTGAGTGTTTGTTGAACTAAATCTCAGATTATTTGGATAGAAGAAAAAAGCAGAGATATTTACCTCTATTTATCATCTCATGGAATTAATGACTCATTATTTGCCATAATAATCAATAGTTAAACTCCTACTATATTCTTAAATTCCAACATCATATAAGCTCATTCAAATATCATAAACATTGCTTAAATTCTCAAACTGTATTTAAGTTCAGTCTGAGCTTAAGATATATAAGCAATTTAATTTTTAATTTCTTTATTTTGTATTTTGTGCTTTTTTAGAACATATTTTTTTAACAATTGTAGGGTTTTGAAGTGAAACGTCGTGGTGAACTGGAGCTCATCAAAATATTCCAGTCCTCTGTGTTTGAAGCTTTTCTGAAAGGAAAAACACTTGATGAATGTTATGCTGCAGTAGCAAAAGTCGCAGACTATTGGCTGGATGTTCTTTATAGCAAGGTCAACTGAAAGTCTTTATAACATTAAGTTTTTCATTTAATCAAAAAATATTTTGTCATTTAAATTTTGACATTTAAATTTTTGTCTAGATGATTAATATATCACACTTCTATTTGTATTACAAATAGGCTGCCAATATGCCTGATTCTGAATTATTTGAACTGATTGCTGAGAATCGCAGTATGTCTCGAAAACTTGAAGATTATGGAAGTCAGAAATCTACTTCTATTAGTACAGCTAAGAGATTAGCAGAGGTGAAATGAGACACTAGTATTTAAACATTTTATTTTTAAATTAGTGCTTAGATCCTCCAATCATTTTTATAAAATATAAATGTCAATAATTCTTTTGTAGAGCATAGATCAAATTGTTTTTATTTTGTAACTGTTATTATAATAATCATCATTGTCTTTGATATCATTGATAATCTCTGTATATAGCTCATGCAAGTGTCTGCATTTTTTGGAGAGTAAGAAAATTTAACTAAATATATTTAAATGGCACTTTTTGTTATCTTTTAAAAGATAAGACAATCTAATGATTAAATCTACCATTATTTTTTTTAATTAATAAAATTGAGAAAAGACTGACTTAGGAGAATTTATATATTCTTTTAAGCCTTTTATTTATTGACTTTCAATGTCATTTTTATACAGTTTCTTGGAGATCAGATGGTCAAGGACACTGGTCTTGCCTGCAGATTTGTTATTTCTAAAAAACCAGAAGGATCACCAGTTACAGAGAGAGCTATTCCATTGGCTATATTCCAAGCAGAGCCTACCATCAAAAGACATTACCTCAAAAAGTGGCTCAAAATTTCTGATGCTACAAATTTAGACATAAGAGATGTAAGATGTTTATATTTTCTTCTGAGAGGAAATCAAAATCATTTTTAGTGGCAAGTTTTAGCTAGCAATGCTTAAAAAATTGATTGGTATTTAAAAAAAAAAAAAAAAAGTACATTTGAATATGAACACATTTGCAAACTTACATGTTCATAAATTATCAGGGTATTAATTAAAACTGTCTGGCATCTGGAATGTCTTCCACCTCCGATGCCTAAGGGGGATCTTTAAAATAAGGTAGCAAGATAAGAAAACCAATGAGGAAGTGCTACAAAGAGCAGGGTGCCAGGACATCCGCTCTGTTATCAGCAGCAGATGCCTTGGCTGGCTTGGCCACCTTCGTAGAATCCCAGTAGGTCGACTTCCACAGGACACCCTGTATGGCGATCTAATAGAAGGCAGGAGAGCCGCTGGTCGCCCACTTTTACGTTATACGGATGTATGCGAACGCGACATGAAGCTCTTCAAAATCGACACTGGCAACTGGGAAGAGGTGGCACTGGACAGAACCTCATGGAGAGAGAGCATAAAGGAAGGGTCACAGATTGCAGATGTCATACACAACAGAAGCAGAAAGAAGGGTGAAAATGCAACGGCGCCTGGTGATTATATATGCCCAACCTGCGATCGCAGCTGTGTATCAAGGATTGGCCTCTTTAGTCACACAAGAAGTTTCAAAGGGAAAAGATCGTCTCTCGAGACGTAAAATGCCACAGAATTAAAACTGTTCCTTTTTTCCCCTTTTTTTAATAGGTTAATTTCTTTAGTTCATTTACAAAATGTTTGATGAGTAACTTTATTTGTATTTAAGATTTTGGATTGGGAATACTATGTAGAAAGACTTGGTGGATGTATTCAGAAAATTATAACCATTCCAGCAGCTCTTCAATCTGTAAGTACCATAGAGTAAGAGTTAAGAAACATTTCTGTAGATTAATATAGTAACAAAATGGATACAACATGTCTGGGGACTGCCAGATACTTATTCTAATTACAATACAGCTAGATAAGTATTTGTATTTTTTTAAAATATTCTTTCCTCTATCTAGTTTAAAGCATTAAAAATTGAAAAATTCTTATATGTTAAAAGCTGAAAGCTATATTAAAGTCACTTGAATTTTTTAAAACTAAATTTTGGCATCCATTATTTAGCATTTATTATTGTAGATTTTTGGAAATAAAAAAAAATATATGATTTTTTCAAGTTTCTGTTTAACATTGGTATTTTAGGGATTTTATAGAAACTGTAAGATTTCTTTCTTTCTTAATTTTAAAAGGTTTTAAAATCCTATGGTATTATGCACTCCTTTTTGTTTCACCAAGATGAATTATCAAACAAAAGAAAGGATAATCAGCTAAAATTATTAACAAGGAAAATTATTTGTCATATAGCTAATCCAAAATTATATGAAAGATTTTAGTATTGATAAACAAACAGAAGAGATCTACCAACAGGAAAAATAATTAGATTAATAGAAAAGTTTTGCAGTTCAAAAATGTTCTGTTTTATATGATTTTTATGTCATAATGTTTGTGGTGTATGTGCATCCCAAGTAAATATTACTTGGTTTTAAAAATGTCCACCTAAATTTAACAAGTTGTAAATATTACTTTGTTTTAAAAATGTCCACCTAAATTTAACAAGTTGTAAATATTACTTTTTAAACAAATGTCCACTTAAATTTAATATTATATATACATCTACTTTTTTTGGTTACCTGATTGTATTCAAAAGGTTTCAAACCCAGTTCCCAGAATTCCTCACCCAGACTGGCTTAGAAAGAAACTGCTAGACAGAAATGATGTTTTTAAGCAGAAAAAAATCAGTGACATTTTTGCTCCCTCTGCACAACGTGTTTCATCAAAGGTCTGCACAAGTCTTTGGATTTGATTTAGTTGTGTCTTTTCTAAATACAGTCACATAGTAAATGAAAAGTGTAAAAAATAATTATAATACCCTTTTTTTTAAATTTCTAAACGATGTAATTTTTTTTAAATGAAATGTAAAAACCTAGTGTAAACCAAACTTCCTGCCTGTTTGGCTTTTTTTTGTGTTCAATTACAGAACAATGCAAATCATAATATAGAAGAGGTAGAATCAGGACCAGTGGCTGACATTGAGGATATTGCAGGCACCGGTCAATCAGTTCCTGCACAGTGTAAGGTGCCTGTGTCCAACAAAAGGAAAAGAGATCAAAGTCATGACAAGGCCAACACACATGATGGAGCACAAGACTGGAGGACAGAATTAGGACCAATGCCTCCATTTGGGAAAACTAAAGTAAGATTTGAATTTTTAAAATAAAGCTAGTGTCTTTGTGTTTCAGAAATACAACTTGAAAATCACTAAGTCTATTCATTTGACAGAAACAGCTGGAATGTGTCTTTAAACTTTTTGATCTTCCACAAACCCCTTAGTTTTGTTGACTAGATGATCTTTGGTTTCTCTAAATCTATGCTTGTGACACTTTTTTAAAATTTGGTTTGGCATTGTATATTTAGCATTTAAAAAAAAAAAAAGAATTATTTTCAACTTTTGATTTTCATCACTACATGAATATGCTTGATACTTGAAAGTTTTTTTTTAATGAAACTTATAAAATTGTTTGTGACATTAAAGTGTATTTTGTAAAAAAAAAAAATGAAATTTGAAAACAACCTTTCCATGATTCATCTACTTCTTAAATCAATTAGGAGGAGCGAAAGATTTGGGTTGAATACCAGAAAAAGAAATGGGCTATCCAGCGTCAGATTAGGCAAGAAAACAAAAAAAGACGAATGGATGATGACAATTTCAACTTTGATGTTAGAAACAGACCATCAAGAGATTTGACAGGGTTTTTGAGAAAAACTGCTCGGTCAATGATGGACATGCCATGGCAGATTGTTCAGGTTCTATCAGATGTTTTAAAATATAATTGTTAGAAGATAACCTTTTTTGATGAACACACATTATCATTGTCTTTATAATTATGTTTAAAGATATAAAGAAAATTTTCTAGATGTCAGATAGAATAGTCCTTTTTTTAAAAAATGAACCCTTTTTGTTACGAATAACACTAATAAATGTCTACTGTAAATTAATAAATCAAAAAGATGTTTAATTATTACTATTTAATCTGATGTTTGCCATGTCTGAGAACTGTCTTAACCATATCTTACTTCCACAGATAATAGAAACTTCTCATCCTGGCCAGTTCAAGTTGTGGGCCTTGATTGGCTCAGATCTACACTGTATAAAGCTCAATGTCTTCAGGACATTTTATGTTAACCAGAAGACTCCTAAGGAAGGAGAAGGAACTAGTAAGACTTTAATATTTTTGTTTGTTTGTTCAAGAATAAAAGCTGGGTGTGAATTCTATAAAATGATAAACATTTTATGGTCACCTCAAATGAATCAAGTCAGAGTTATTATTCTTGCAATTGATAAAATCTCATTTTTGATGTACAGAATATTCCATACACCATTGACACTTATAATACTGGTACCCCCTAATGTTGTGATAGATGTTCTAATTACCAGTATTTATGAACTTATAAAATAATACAATTATGTTACTTGTCTATGTAACATTTTATGCATTCATTGATCATCATTTTTTCTTCTTTAAATTCCTTTAGCATGGAAAAAAGTGCATCGCACTTTGCCTAGATCTCATCCAGTGTTTCATTTGTATCAATATGATGTTCCAGAACATATCTATATCAAACACATAAAGTAAGTCTTCTTCCTAACTTACTTACTTAATCCTGTGTATTCCGTGTGGAGCATAGGGCCGCAACCACACCTCTCCACCGAACATGGTTCTGAGCAGCTTTCTTCATCTGCTCCCATGTCATTCCAGTACCCTCAGCTTCACTGATGACTGACCTCCTCCAGGTTTCCTTGTGGGTTCCAGTCAAGTGCCTGCCTTGCAATATTGGTCGCTGGTTTTCGCGGGGTGTGTCCTATCCAGCTCCATTTTCGTTTTGTGATGTCTTGGGCTATGGGCTTTTGTCTAGTTCTCTCCCACAAATTGATAGTAGTTATCTTTTCTGGCCACCTAATTCCTAATATCCGGCATAGGCATCTTCTTCCTAAACCTATTTTATATTTTGGGTTTGTATCAAATACATCATGAAAGTCTTGTTAGAAGCTTGATATATTAATATATTTTTTGTTTGACTAACTGGGAAAAAGATAAAACTAAATAATTTCTTGACAAGTTTATGTCACTCTGATCTTTACTACAACATGAGCATCATTGTGCTTTAAACATTAGCTGAAGAGAAATTATTTTAAAATTTACATTTTTATTTTCTATTTAAGATTATTACAAAATGTTTGCTGGACATTGCACTTAATACTTTGGTATATTATGTGCAAACAATTGTTTGATTTTTAAAAACAACTTACAGTTTCAACACAAAATGTGCATTTATAATTGAAGATTATTTTGTTTAACAGTGACATCACTGCTGACCTGTCATCTCCTGACATAGAAGGTGTTTATGAAACACAAGTTCCTTTAGAGTTCCGAGCCATTATGAAGCTGGGCTGCTTGGCCACTGTCAATCGAGAGTTTGCTAGATCAATGGAAGGAAGAGTGAGTTACATTGTTCTGATATTATTACTAGATTGTCCCATGTTTTAGTATTATCATTATTTATTATTTATTGATTTTCTTTCTGCAAGGTCCCAATCTTTAGACATTTAAATTTTGCTAGCAACATTAAATAAATTGATTACTGATGAAAGATGTTTTTTTTAAGGAAACAGACACATTTGATGTCAACAATCTAAACTTCCGCAGTGTGGCTCAGTTTCCATATTTGAATCCTGGGTCTATGAAGCACTTGTTCCTATACCATCATAAGTGGTAAGTGCATTTCTTGAGTAATTATTGTGTGGAGTTTTTGCATATCATAAATATAACCTTTTGTTGGAACTTGACTCCTATATTTAGATTGGTTCAGCATTATGGTGTCTTAATTATTTATCTCCTTTTTCAGTGGTAATAAAGCTTTCTTTGGCCTTTTCAACCCTGCTGGGAAGGCAGCATCCATTTTTGTTTTTGATACTGCGATAGGAGACCAGATGCCAAACTTGGGGCCAATGTACAATGTTGAAAGAAATTCAAAGTAAGATTTGTAATGAAAAAAATTGATACAGAAATGTTATCTTCCAGAAGGCCTATGTCAAAATTGTTCATATCAGTTTTGTTAAAATATATATATTTTTTTTTTTTTGTTGATGTTCTTGATTTATTATTATTCTAAAATCATAATTTACTATACCATTGAAACAATTGTTCAAAGTTCAATTACAAGTATTCTTTGTCGTCTGACAGACTTGCTCAAGGGACTGCTGAAGATATGCTGCCTCCTGCTGGTTTAAATTTTAATGTTAATTTAAGTAAAACTGTGAATGAGAAACAAAAGTTTAATCAACTTCAGAGGCTGCTGGTGGATTACAAGAGAGAGAAGAGAGGACCAACCTTCATCGCTGTACAAAGTGCTTATGGTATCTAGACAGTTTTAATACAAAATAGTTTTACTACAACTCTTTTAGTCGACAAGCTTATCACAAAACAAAAACAGATTTCTAAGTAGATTTACAGCTTAAATTGATTTTGTTTTGCCTGAATATTTGAGACTTTATCTAATGATTTACAGGACATCAGTTATTTTTTTAAGAGAAAGTTGAGAAATTGTGTTTGAATCAGTTATGAGTTAACAATCTTGTCTCTTACTTGCAGATTTGAATCACTTAATAACTCTGTTACCTGAACTGGGAAACTTTCCTTTAGTTCCTATTCACATTTCTGATAGCACATCACTTTACAATGTACTGGACTGGCAGCGAGTTGGCTCCAAGAGAATGTTACAACATTATGTCAATAGTAACTTGTACATTCAGGTAATGGCCAATATGTACGCAATGTTCTGTCCTTAAAAGAAAAAAATACATTTGATTGTATTACTATTGATCACTTCTTTTTAAAATCATCTTTTCCCTAAATAGAAAAATATTAAAATTGTCAGTGTATGAAAAATGTGTCATAAGGGTCAGCTGGTCAATTCTTAATGTTTTTTTTTATGACACATTTTAATTTTTAAATCTAAATGGGACTCTGAGGTTTTCCACCATGCATGAAGGAGAAGAAATTGTGATTTTTTTCAGTTGCACAGACAGCACAGGACCTTAAGGAAAGTAAATGAAAGATAATTTTATTTTTAGTATTAAGGTGCAAGGATGATTTTGAATGTTGATGACATACTGGGACTGAAGAGTTTTCAAGCTCCCTCTTAAGCTTCTTGTGAAAGAAATTACCGCAC